>JAVXUP010000300.1:0-563319 GCA_033070095.1 Escallonia herrerae | reverse complement strand
TGATGGTGCCGGAAATGGTTCGATGATACGTGGAGGTGCCACAAAGGATGCGGTCTGAGTTGGCTTCCAGGTAGGCAACGTGGGAGACAGCAAGGACGGCGCAAGGGCCGAGGACAAGGCTCCCCAGACAGGTCGTGAGGGCTGGCAGTGCTGCGCAGGCAGGGTGACGATGAACAGGACCGACAGTCTACAGTCCGTGATGAGGGTATGGCGTCCAGGGTCCGTAGACGGGAGTTCAAGTATATTTCTCTCACTAGAATTCCAGAGAGAATGTTTCCTTTAGAGAGAGAAAGTGAAAAGTCCAAATGAGAAAAAGATCCTTGAAAAAGCTCCAAAGTCCACTATTTATAGGCAAAAATGTGCATGTGTCATAAGTTGACATGTGTCGCCCCCTGGGAACGACACGTCACCAGGGGGCCAACGCACTGACCCTTCGTTGGACTGCCGGTTCCTAAGTTCGTGCTGCCCTGCCCTTGCAACATCTCTCTGCCTGTCTGAGGAGACTGATCATGCCGCGGTAGCATGGTCAGAGTAGCCCGTTGCCCCAGCCTCCAGTCCAAGCCCTTACTGAATCCCACAGGTCTGGCAGCGGTGGGGAAGACCCGACGCCCAGCTGCCAGGTGGACTAGGCAAGATGCCCTTCCGAAGACCTGCTCCCGTCTCCGAGTGACCCGGGGGTCATAGTCCTTAGGGGTGCCGACGCGAGCCCCCAGTGCCAGAGCACGTAGGCCAGTCACGCAGGCACCCTGGCGGAGATAGTGTCCTGGAGGAGTAGCCTATCCCGTGAGCATATAACATGATTGCAGCGCATGGGGCGCGGTTGAGTGCGGGCGACGAGGGTCGCAGAGTGATCTCCGAGCGACGAGGGTCGTTGCGTGGATGGCGCGCGACCGTGAGCGACGGTTGTCATGGCGACAGAGCGGCCACAAGTGACGGTCATCGAGACTACGGGCGACGGTCATCGCGACGAAGGGGCACGGCCGAGAGCGACGGTTGTCGCGACTATGGCGGAGTGCGGCCGCGAGCGACGGTCGTCGTGACAATGGGGTGGGGTCAAAGGTGACGGCGTCGGTGTTCAAGGCAGGTGGCCGACCCCCAAGGGTGGCCGACCCCTTGGGGTGGCCGACCCCCAAGGGAGGCCGACCCTTGGGGGAGGCCGACCCTAGAGGGAGGCCGACCCCCGAGGGTGGCCGACCCCTTGGGGAGGCCGACCCAGGGTGGCCGACCCCTTGGGGTGGCCGACCCTAGAGGGAGGCCGACCCCTTGGGGTGGCCGACCCCTTGGGGTGGCCGACCCCCAAGGGAGGCCGACCCTTGGGGAGGCCGACCCTTGGGGTGGCCGACCCCTTGGGGTGGAAGGCACGCCGAAGTCGCTTCACGAATGGTTCACGTGACTTGAGCATGCGTTGCTTTGACCGGCCCTCGAGCGTTGAAAAGTTGACCGCTGACTGGGTGATGTGTCGTGCAAAGTGGGTCCCTTGGCGGGTCTTGGGGTGCGACCAGAATAGGGTATGAACATAAGCCCCCTGCGTGCGGCGGGCGCGGAGGGGCAACCCGAGCGGGCGTCGCATGCATAAACGATGTGGTTACAGCCCCTCTTGCTGCGGGGGCCAAGGTTCCTGGTAATGGAGCCGGCGATGACGCTAAGCCCGTGTAGCAGTTTGATTGAGCCGGCGATGGCTTCAAGGTTGTGAGCCCATCCCGTAGTTTGATTGTGCCGGCGATGGCTTCAAGGTTGTGAGCCCATCCCGTAGTTGATTGTGCCGGCGATGGCTTCAAGGTTGTGAGCCCATCCCGTAGTTGATTGTGCCGGCGATGGCTTCAAGGTTGTGAGCCCATCCCGTAGTTGATTGTGCCGGCGATGGCTTCAAGGTTGTGAGCCCATCCCGTAGTTGATTGTGCCGGCGATGGCTTCAAGGTTGTGAGCCCATCCCGTAGTTGATTGTGCCGGCGATGGCTTCAAGGTTGTGAGCCCATCCCGTAGTTGATTGTGCCGGCGATGGCTTCAAGGTTGTGAGCCCATCCCGTAGTTGATTGTGCCGGCGATGGCACTAGCCCGTGCTGGCGCTCAGCCCATGCCGCAGGGAGGGGTCCTCGTGCAGGAGCACTACGAGCGGAGCCTCCAGAATGCCGCACACTCTAGAGAGTGGGTTGAAGGTCTTCCATGCCCATGGCGGGGGCGCATGGTGTGGTGAACGGGTGTTATGCCCGGAGGCTTGTAACATGGTCGTGGTGCATGGACATGGCGACGATTGTCGCGGGGACAATACATGGTGCCGGAGCACATGTCATGAAAGTGGTGGGGCGACGAACGTCGCGAAGCAATACTTGGTGCCGGGGCACGCATGATGAGAATGGCGCACGGGCGCGGCGACGAACGTCGCGGAGCTATACTTGGTGCCGGGGGCACGCATGATGAGATGGCGCACGGGCGCGGCGACGAACGTCGCGGAGCTATACTTGGTGCCGGGGGCACGCATGATGAGAATGGCGCACGGGCGCGGCGACGAACGTCGCGGAGCTATACTTGGTGCCGGGGGCACGCATGATGAGAATGGCGCACGGGCGCGGCGACGAACGTCGCGGAGCTATACTTGGTGCCGGGGGCACGCATGATGAGAATGGCGCACGGGCGCGGCGACGAACGTCGCGGAGCTATACTTGGTGCCGGGGGCACGCATGATGAGAATGGCGCACGGGCGCGGCGACGAACGTCGCGGTAGTGCATCAAGTGACCATTGGCGTTGAGCGCGCGTTGTAAAGAGCGCGATGAGTTGGCACAAGCGACGCGGTTCAAGGAGATGGCACGCGGGCGACGGGGCCTGTCGCGGAGCTGTCATGTGAATGCGTGCGACGAAGGTCGTGGAGGTGGCGCGCGGGCGCGCACTGCGGTCATAGCGGTGACGGCGCGTGGTCGACAAACTGTGGCGAGGCGCCGGCGGACGGGAGCGTAAAGTAAAGGAAAAAAGAAAGAAAAAGAAAAGAAAGAAAGAAAGAATAGAAAAAGAAAGAAAGAAAGAGAAAAATAAAAAGAAAAAGAAAAGAAAATTGCCCACCCCTATATAAGGAGCGGAGGGGGGCAGGGCGGAGGCACCGCCATTTGTGCCTACGCAAGTCAGAGAGAGAGAGAGAGAGAGAAAGAAAGAGAGAAAAAGGGATGGTGAGAGAAGAGGTGGAATTGGGCGAGGGGTCGTCGGGGCCAGGGGGTCGGCCAGTTGGTGGCTCTGCGAGGGGAGGGGGGTCGGCCAGCCACGGGGGCTCGGCCGCACGAGGGGGGTCGGCCCAGCGAGGGGCGTCGGCCGGACAGGGGGGTCGGCCCAGCGAGAGGGGTCGGCCGCGCATGGGGGGTCGGCCAGCCACGGGGGGTCGGCCGCACGAGAGGGGTCGGCCGAGCGAGGGGGATCGGCCGGACGGGGTGGGTCGGCCCAGCGAGGGGGATCGGCCGGGCAAGGGGGGTCGGCCCAGCGAGAGGGGTCGGCCGCGCATGGGGTGTCGGCCAGCCACGGGGGGTCGGCCGCACGAGAGGGGTCGGCCGCACATGGGGGGTCGGCCAGTCACGGGGGGTCGGTCACGCAGGGTGTCCGACAGGCCCAAGTCCCATCCTCACAGCCCGGAGCGACGCCAGCAGCGAAAAAAGTTCGGCAGAAGATGTGGGCGAAGCCGCGAGGGGCCGCGACGGGTACATCGCGACCGCCGCGGGATATGATGACTGTACCTGTGCCGGCGCCGCCAGTCGATGAGGCCACACCGTCAGTGGGTGTCGAGGCGGCAGTGCCATTGACCTTTGATGATGGCGGTAGGAGGTCCTACGATCCGGAGCCAGATAAAACAAACACATTGCTGGGGGTGAGGGGAGTAGTACCGTGTGTACCGGACCGTGAGCTGTGGAGGGAGTTGGCCATTCGTGTGGCAGACGGAGCGTTCAGGACACCGTGGGGTGGTCCGTCGATGGGAGAGGAGCCTCGGCTGTCGTCACCCTACCTTCGCGCGCCGAGCCCGGCGGAGGCGCCTGTGATGTCGCCGAGGTATGTACCGGCATTGTTGATTGGGAGAGAGGACATACCTTGGTCGCCGGTGATGTTCAAGGGCCATAGTGCGATGCCGGTAGGGTGGGACTTTTGGTGTGAGCATATGTTGGAGACACCGGTGAGGGCGCAGGTGTTGCAGGCACTAGGGCTGTTACCGGCGATCAATGTTACGGCGAGGGGGCTGGAGTTATATAGGGATACGCCAGGGATGACCCGATTGCTGGCAAGATGGAGCACGCAGTCGCATACGTTCGTGACCGAGTTCGGGGAGATCGGGCCGACGTTACTCGATGTGTTGATGCTGACAGGGCTGCCGATACACGGGGAGGTGGATGCACGGGTGACCCGGCTGAGCGGGGAGGAGCGGTTGTTGCAGACGCAGCTACTGGACATTTTGGCGGAGACGAAGAGGCACCGGAAGGGGACGTACGGTGGGTGGCTGCGCCAGTTCTACGGCACGCCGCAGGCGAGGACAGGCCAGAAGTTGGGCAATGCTGCCCAGTTCGTGATGGGTCCGTATCATGGCAGCGATCGGTACGAGTTGGTGGCGTTTTTGGCGATGTTCTTATCGAGGTAAATTTTGTACTGTCGTGTGATTATTCGTGAATATATCGTATGTCCTGCTTGCCCTGTAAAACGTCAAACTGACATATGTTGCCGGTCGTTGTTTGCAGGTTTGTGTTTGAGGGGACACCTGAGGATGGCATTTCCCCGAGGGTGTTTCCCTTGGCCATTCGGATGGCGCAGGGAAGGCGGGTCGGCTTGGCTCCGGTGTACTTGGGCACGTTATACTCGCGGCTAGATCAGTTCGTGAATGACGTGAAGCGGTCGTATGGTCGGTATCAGGTGGCGACGTACGTGGACTGGATGTTCTTGCAGAGGTACCTGTACGAGTGCTTTCCAGGGTACCGTCCTGACGGATACCCACTCGCACACCCGTCACCGACGATGGGGACAGTGACCCGTCCAGGCAGGTCGCGGCAGGTGGCGTTGTGGTGTAGCGGGTCTCGGGCTTTTGCTTGGGCAGGCATCAGGAGGCCGGGGTGCCCGTTGGCACAGATTCTAGACAAACGGGGGGAATGTGAGCGACGGCCCTATATGGAGATGCATGCGTCATATGGTACGCCGCCATGGCTGCACGTGCAGGAGGTGACGACAGATCTGAGCCGGAGAGGCGAGCTAGCGCCAGGACAGCTGGCGCTATTGGTCGCGTATTTTCCCGGCTGGCTCCCGGTATTGACAGATGATGGCGGGAAGCCCGCCGAGTGCTGCTATTATGTGGCGAGGTATTGCCCGGACCGTCTGTCGTTGGCGTTCGGGTACGATCTAGAGCCCCCATGCGGTTATGACAGCCCTTGGAGTGTGGCGACGGCTTTTGGGTATACACTATATGACAGAGCCCGCGAGTGGCCGGCACCGACGACAGAGTGGAGGCAGCCAGGGACAGAGGTGGCAGGGGCGGTGACCGCGGATTATGCGCATTGGTGGGAGCGACTGCGAGGGAGCTGGGCCGGATGGCTGGCACAGCCGTCAGGCACACGTCGACAGGTAGATGTGTTCGCATGTGACCGAGCCCTGAGTTTGATATCGGCCACAGTCGCGAGGCAGTGCGGGATGCTGTCACTGGTGACCGGGAGTTCTGTTCCGAGCTCGGAGAGGGAGGCGGAGGAGGATGCCGTAGAGTTGGGGGACGCTGCTCCCGGGGAGGACCGTGGGGAGGAGCCTATTGCCGAGGTGCCGAGGGTGCCGGGGGCCGGCAAGGGGCCCTTGTCGGCATTGCGAGTGGGGATGATGGAGACAGCTCGTCAGGCTAGTGCTGGTACCTCAGCCCCACACCTATCAGGGGCGAAGAGGCCGCGCGACGTATTAGAGGAGCTAGACTCTGAGGTTTGCTTCTGTCCTTTCTTTTTGTCGTATAAATATGGTTTGCATATTGCTCATAATCTGTGAACTGACAGCGGTTTTGCCAGGGGGACGAGGAAGAGGCGGTCGCGGGGGGGAGCGAGGCCGAGACTGAGATCGCAGGCGAGGAGGCTATGGCAGCCGAGGCCGGCAGATTAGTTGACAGTGACGAGACCGAGGCCGTTGAGCTATTGACGGCCAGTGTGCCGAGGAGGGTGAGCCCATTGCCTGCTACTGAGGAAACGGTGGGGGCACTATACGGCGGAGAGGGGAGCGATACGGTGATGTTCGACATTGACGAGGACTGGTGGACAGGCATGGAGACGCAGGTTGTGGGAGGTGATGGTGGCGAAATGGCGGAGCCTGAGTCTGTTGTTGCTGCCTCGATTCGTGAGCGAGAGACACCGGTTCAGGCCGTGGTGGTGCGACGGCATGACACATTGCCGGAGTCCGTGGTTGAGGTCGGAGCTACTCTTCTGGCGATGCACTCAGCCACGATTGGGGCGCAGAGGGCGGGTGGGATGTCGGAGATTTCTGCAGCGGGCGGCAGTGGCGCGACAGTCGGAGATATGAGTAGAGGATCCTCGAGCGGTCAGGTGGATGTGGCAGCTTGGGGGGGCCTCCAGCTACCGGCGGAGACTGTGCGCCGGTTAGAACTGGTGAAGGCAGCGTTCCCGCAGACATTCGAGAGCGTGGTGGTAGAGAACCCAGTACTACGGATGTGGGTGTCTGCAGGGTTTATGGAGTGGTTGCTGCCGTTCGCCAGTGTGCCGTCGTCGGGTTGGACTGCAGAGTTCGTTGCTCGGTCGCTTTCAGAGTTCGCTCCGTTCACATCGCTAGGTATGCAGCTGGACTGGCTAGCAGATTTCTTTAGATCGAGGAGCGTCAGCCACGATATGGATGAGAGGCGTGCAGTCGTGGTTATGCGGGAGATGTTGCTGGAGCGGCGCCGCACAGGATTAGAGGCAGAGCGGTCAGAGATCACGGCAGAGTTGGCCGGGATTGACATGCAGGTGGCAGAGATAGAGAGACAGCTCGTCGATTTGCAGAGGCAGTTGTCCGATCTACAGAGGCGGCGAGGTGAGGTGGACGGGCGAGAGTCAGAGCGGTTAGGGCGACAGGCCGAGCTTGATGCTGGATGGTCAGAGGTACAAGCGGAGCGGGAGGTACTTCAGGCATTCAGCTCCCACCCAGTTGCATCGCTGTTGTCTAGACTTTCCTAGCTTGTATGTTACTTTGCCGTAGTTGTAGTGCTTAACGACGGCTAGTAAACGTTTGATGTATATGTACATATTTTTGATGGTCTCGGCTTATTGTATGTTATGTTCGGTTGCTCTCTTCTTTCTTCTCTTTTTTTTTTTGAATGTCTTGCTTGTTTCGGTTACTTGTGAATGCTTTCCCATTCCCGCTCGTAGAAAGTGACTTAGGAAGCATAGGTTGAGAATGAGTGCCAGCTGGGCAGAAGTTGAGGTAACAGCATGACTTTGTATTGATAGGACGCGGTACAAAACACCATTACATGACTAGTGTAGAACGCTACACAGATCAACAAAAAAATACAAGTCTGCAAGCAATGTCGCATGTACAAAAATGCTACGAGGGCGCGTTCTATGACGCGGGCTTATGTTGTCGCGGCTACACATAATACTTCTTCAGGTAGCGGCCGTTGATGGGGGCCGAGACCTGACCGTCGTCGTGGTTGAGCAGGAGGTACGAGCCATTAGTGCGGGCTTCGTGCACCGTGAAAGGGCCCTCCCAGTTTGGCGTGAATTTAGGAGCTGACATGTTGGCCCGCACATGCTTGGCGGCTTGAAGAACAAGGTCGCCCTCGATAAACGAACGTGGCTTGACGGTCTTCCCATAAGCTTTCGTAAGCTGCTCATGATACTTCTTCATGCGGCGCAGGGCCGTGGCTCGTCGTTCGTCGAGGCCGTCAAGTGCCGCGAGCCGGGCTTCTTCATCTCCGAGACTGCTGCTTAGGGAAAGTCGAGCCGATGGTTCTGCGATCTCGGCAGGTACCACACACTCGTCCCCGTAGACGAGAGAGAAAGGCGTGGCCTTTGTCGCTGTGTGCATGGATGTTCTGTAGGCCCAGAGTGCCAGATTCAGTTGTTCGGACCACGACCGGTCGGCGTCATGCACCATTCGCGATAATACTCGTAGCAAAGTCTTGTTGGACGCTTCAGCTTGACCATTACCTTGCGGGTAATAGGGAGTTGATGTGGCATGGCTGATGTTGTACCTTTCCATGAGAGTTCGAACCTCTCGGTTAATGAATGGGGTGCCATTGTCAGATATAATACATCGAGGGATGCCGAAACGACAGATGACGTCGCGTAAGAAGTTGGAAACGGCACCTCCCGTGGCTCTCCGCAGAGGTACGGCTTCAACCCACTTCGTAAAGCGTTCAGTAGCAACCATGATCCATGAATGGCTTCTGGACGGCGGGTGGATGGGGCCGATGAGGTCGAGGGCCCAAGAATGAAATGGCCAAGGTGCTGAGATCATGTGCAAGTCGGATGCTGGCGAGTGTATCCTGTCGGCGTGCCGCTGGCAGGGTTGGCAGCGTCGGACATGCGAGATGGAGTCGGATTCCATAGTCGGCCAATAATACCCCAATCTTAGTAATTCTGCATACAGCTTCTGGGAGCCTTGATGTTCACCACAATCACCATTGTGTACTTCGTTAATGACTTTGACCACTTGGGCACCTTGCAAGCATCGCAGGGTGCGTCCCGAAAATCCCTTGCGAAATAACTCGCCTTCCGTCACAAAATACCTGACTGCCTTGCGCTTGATGGATCGTGCTGAGCCGCGGTCAGGTGGTAGAATCCCGTGGGATAGATACTGGATGAAAGGCTGGCGCCAGTCACCCTCGATGTCAATGACAAGAGCTTCGGCACCGTCGGGTGCATACAGGCACTCGGGACAATCCTTTTGTATATCCGAGGCGTCCTTGGCCATGGATGGCCAATATAATCCCATACGCTGGAGGCGACGATACAGAGGGGGACCGTCGAAGCCACAACACTTCTGGTGGCCGAGCTGTAATTTGTGTTTTGCCTCTTCCGGTGCCAAACATCTTGCTAGAGTGCCTCCGGGACACCGCCTGTATAAGACATCTCCCATCATTGAAAAGTCTGTAAGGGTGGAGGCATGAGCAAGAGATGGCGCTTTAAGTTTGTCGATGATAGGTTGCCTCCAATCGTCCGCAGTAACGTCCCTCGGGACTAGGTTCAGTGCTGTGCATGGTTCCATTCTCTTGACGATGGTTAGCATCCGTTGTTCACCATCGACCTCTATCTTTGACGCGATCGTGGCCAAGCAGTCCGCATGTCTGTTGTGGCACCTATTGTGATGTTCATACTGGACATGACCGAGTCTTCCTTCCAAGTGTTGCACCAAGGCACGATAAGGTGCCAAGGCTGGTTCTTTGACCGCGAACTCCCCGTCCGCCTGCTTCATGACCAGATTTGAATCTCCTTTCACACACAGCGCCTTAGCCCCCATACTGACGGCGATCATGAGGCCAATGACAAGTGCCTCGTATTCAGCTTCGTTGTTAGACACCGGGAATGCAAGTTTGAAGGATAATGAAGTGGTAACACCGTCTGGTGCCCGCAAGACTATGCCGGCACCCCCTTGCCGGAGGGGCGTGCCATTGGGGCCTTTGCTAGTGGCAGAGCCGTCGAATTCAAGCGTCCACAGTCCATCGATGTCGGTGATGAGGGCTGTCTCCTCCCCCGGCAGTTGATCCGATATCGGTTCACATTGTTGGCGTGGGAAGAAGGCCAGGAGGTCTGCGAGTGCTTGGCTCCGCAGAGCTGTAGGATTCTTGATAGATAAACCGAATTCGGCCAACAGCAGCAACCACCGTGTGAGTCGGCCAGACAGGGCGGGACGTGTAAGCATGTAACGGAGCGGGTCAGCCTTGGTGACGAGTGTGATCTGATGCGCTAGAAAGTAATGTCTGAACTTCTGTGAGGCGTACACCAAGGCTAGACAGTGTTTCTCGAGCTCGGAGTAGTTGGCTTCGGGCCCTCTGATCACTCTACTGAGGTAATAAACAGGACGCTCGACACCTTCGACTTCTTGGGCAAGCAAAGCCCCGATGGATCTGGGTGTGGAAGTCAGGTAGAGTAGGAGTGGGATGCCCCGTTGTGGTACGACCATGGTTTGCGGTGACATGAGGACCGCCTTAATCTGTTCAAATGCTTGCCGTTGGGGCGCGCCCCAATTCCACGGTGCGCTTTTACGCGTCAAGTGTTGAAATGGCGTAATGAGCTCGGCCAGTGCGGGTATGAAGCGTCGGAGGTAAGAGACCTTGCCGAGGAAGCTCTTCAGTTGCTTTGTGTTCTTGGGGGGGGGCATTTCTTGGATGGAGGCTGCTTTCGAGGGGTCAACGTCGATGCCCTGTCGACTGACCAAGAACCCGAGGAACTTGCCGGAGGAGACTCCGAAGGCACATTTCAATGGATTCATCCGCATGTTATACTGGCGGCAACGATCAAAGACCGCTTGAAGGTCGGTGAGGTGATCACTTTCCTTCCTGGATTTGATAATAAGATCGTCGACATAGTCTTCCACAGTATGGTGTATCATGTCATGGAATATTGCTGTCATAGCCCTTTGATACGTAGCACCCGCATTCTTGAGGCCGAAAGGCATAACTTTCCAACAAAAATTACCCATAGGAGTGCGGAAGGCTGTCTTGGCGCTGTCGTCGGGGTTCATGCGAATCTGATTATAACCTGCGAACCCATCCATGAAAGATAAAGTTTCATATCCGGCGGCGGCCTCCGTGAGCATGTCGATATTGGGTAGTGGAAACTCGTCCTTGGGGCACGCCCTATTCAAGTCCCGAAAGTCGATACAGACGCGGACTTGGCCATTCTTCTTTTGTACAGGGACGACATTAGCCAGCCAAATAGGGTGAGTGATAGGTTCGATGAAGCCTGCGCGCAGGAGGCGTTCAATCTCTTGCTTGATTTTCAATTCGAGCTCGGGGCGGAATGTCCGCGGGTGCTGTCGGCTAGGGATAGATCCGGTAGCAATGTTGAGATGGTGTGTGACTAAGGCAGGATCCAGTCCGGGCATCTCATTGTAGCTCCATGCTAAGACATCACGATACTCGTGTAGGAGGGAAACCAATTCCTCTCTTCGGCCGGGGGCGAGTTTTGTGCCAATGTAGGTGTGCCGCGGTTCTTCGCCCGGGTCGGCCAGGTTGATTTCTTCAATATCTTCAGCCTGAGGTCGAGGGCCATCCTCATAGCAAGGTGGTGCCGCGCCGGGGGTGAGGTCAGGATCTGGCTGGCAATGCTCGGCCGTGCGGCACCATTCAGTCTCTCCAAGGGGGTCGGGGTCGAGGGGGTCTGAGGAGGGACCGCCTGGAGCCCCTGCATACCGTCATAATTGATAGATGATCTTGCCGTCCTTGACGATACGTCGAAAGGCCGGCTCAGCCTTTTGCTTCTTGGACTTGGGGGAAGAAGGGGGGGAATTGGTCGTGGCAGCAGGCGGAAGCGGTGGGGTTGACCCATTATTCTTGTTACTTCTCCCGGTTTTGTCCTTGGGAAGCTTGTCCCCGCACAGCTCATCCCAGGTCGGCAGCCTGGTAGAATGTACATGAGTAGCATTCTCCCCATCCTCGGCGAAATTAGTGAAGAAGGAGGCCTCGGCGAAATAAGACTCGGCGCATTCAAAGGGGGCTTTGGTTGCAGGGATTGTCATTGCTACCTCATGTCCCGTAGAACCGGCTACCAGCTTCACACATTGATGGTATGTTGAGGGAACGGCCTTGTTGTCGTGGATCCATGGTCTCCCGAGCAGGAGGTGAAAGGCAGACTCGCTGTCTATTACGTGAAAAGTAGTGTCGCGACGGACAGTTCCGACCATGAGGTCGATGGTGATATGGCCGAGGGTCGACTGAGGACCCTGTCCAAAGCCGGTAATATTGACGGGGTCACGGATGATTTTCCTTGGGGGAATGCCGGCCTGTTGCAGGGTGATGAGGGGTATGATGTTGATCGAGGCGCCGCAATCAACCAAGGCACGACGGAAGCCCGTGCCATTAACAGTACACTCTAAAAACAGCGGCCGATTGTGATGCTCGATCGGCGGCGAGTCTTCATCCGAGAAGACTAAGGCCGTAGAGGGGATGTGACGTAATTCAGCCTGGGCGGCGAAGCATTCGGAACCGAGGCCGGTGGTGACCTCGAGCAGGCAATTGGAAAGGTAAGTCCGGGCGGCGGGTGAAAACCCCATTTCATCAAAAAAACTTTTGATCTTCGTCATCTGTCGAAGGGGAGGCATCGACTGCTTAGCTGGAGGAGGCACGAGGGTCAGTGTGGGCTCTGCCGGGGCTTCGTGGATTACAGGCTCGACATGGTCAGTGACAGCCATAAGGGCCTGGTGCTCCCTACTGTTGCGATGCGGTGGGTAGGGATCTTTGCGCACATCGTTATTTTTCCGTAGCTGCAGGTCGCCCGACGCTACCTTCCTTGCAAAGATGGTTCGCAGTGCATTGCAATCTTTGAGCGGATGGCCAAGGGCTCGATGGAAAGGACAGTAGGTGGGCCTGGCCTTTTCTTCGTCTGTGATATTGGTCCGCATTGGTGGCAGTTGGAAATTTTTGTCATGCGCCACCCATTCGGCCAAGAGTTCCTTCACTGTATTCAGGTCACAGGGATAGTTAGGTGCGGGTCTTTGTTGCCTTCGCTTGTCGGAGCCTTGGTTCACATCTGGAAGCCGACGCTTGAAGCCTGCATAGTTGTTGTCGTTGCTACGTTGAGTGATAGGTGCATCTGCTGAGGCCAACAGCGTACTTTGCGGTCGAGGCTTCCATGACTTGACAGGACCAACTGTCTCGTAAGTTCGTCGGGCTGCCTCCTTGAGGTGTCCCCATGACCTTAACTGTAGGTTCTCGATATGCACTCGGTAGACGTCAATCATATTTTTGATGCATATGGGAACCAACGTTTCGTCTTTGCTGAAATCTGTGCACTCAAGGCACTTAAGATGAAAACGATGCACATATCTATTCAAGTCTTCCCCCTGGTTCTGGCGAATGCCAGCAATATCGACGATAGTCACGCGCTCGGTCTCGTAATGAAATTTGTCTAAGAACAGCTGGACCATGTCGCCCCAGGTGTGGACGGTCCCTGCGGGGATCTGGTGATACCAAGTGTAAGCCAAGCCCGTAAGGGACTTGTGAAATTCTCTCAACTTCAAGCTGCTTCCTGTACCATACTGCTCCAAGGAGCCTGCAAACCTTGTTAGATGTTCACGGGCGTTTCCCTCGCGTCCGTTGAAGAGCACAAAGTTTGGTTGCTTGTACTTGATGGGGTAGGGTGTGATGGCGATATCATTGGCGTACGGGGCGTGTCCGGTTAGACGGGTTGAGGAGTCCGGCTCGGAATTCCTCGACAGGCGACGGACAAGGGCCTCCAAATCTGACTGAGTGACATAGTTGGAGGATGGCGCCTCATTGCCGGTCAAGGGGTGATGACCGCCTGGTGCGTCGCGAGCCCCCGAGCCCCCAGATGGCACGGCTTGATGAACGGGGACATGGGAGGGTGGGTATGGTGCAGGTGCTGGCAGGGGCAGCTGTGCAGGGGCAAGTGTGGGTTGGCGAGACATGCCCATTACTTGGCCGTGGGTTTGGTGTTGCTCAACTGGATTTGGTTCCATCTCGATGGAGTCATGCGTTTCGGAGGAGCTTCTTGCCGGCGTCAGATGAGATGGTGTGACAGCGGGGGGAATCTGCTGCAAGACTGGCCCGAGATCCGTGTGTAGCTTGCGGGGCGGCACTGCAGAAGGAGATATGTCGGCTACCGGCAGCGACGGTGTCGCGAGCCCTACCGCCAAGGGTCTAGATGTCCAAGGCGGCGGTAGTCGCGACACTGGGGCCGGGGCGATGTCAAAAGCTGGCCCCGGTCCTGAAGGCTGGATTGATGGAGCGGCCTGCTGTGAGGACAGGGCTTGTATGGATTTTTGCATGTCCATAATGGCGGCTAGTAGAGTGGTCTGTGAATCTTGCAGAGTGGTGATGGTCGGAGTGAGTTGCTGGATGGCTGCATTTACGAGCACTTGTACGTCGGGGGTAGTGGTCGGCAGCTGGTCTGGGAGCCGCGCGGCGCTAGTCTCCTCCTGATCACCGAGGTGGTGTTCTTGCAGGGCGGGGTTGGGTCCTTGGCTGGTCGCCCTAGTAGCTCTCCGTTGCACAGGCATAATGCCTAAGTCCGGAAGGTATGCAAACCGCAATACGATGCTCACCTCCCCAGCGGAGTCGCCAAAATGATGGTGCCGGAAATGGTTCGATGATACGTGGAGGTGCCACAAAGGATGCGGTCTGAGTTGGCTTCCAGGTAGGCAACGTGGGAGACAGCAAGGACGGCGCAAGGGCCGAGGACAAGGCTCCCCAGACAGGTCGTGAGGGCTGGCAGTGCTGCGCAGGCAGGGTGACGATGAACAGGACCGACAGTCTACAGTCCGTGATGAGGGTATGGCGTCCAGGGTCCGTAGACGGGAGTTCAAGTATATTTCTCTCACTAGAATTCCAGAGAGAATGTTTCTTTTAGAGAGAGAAAGTGAAAAGTCCAAATGAGAAAAAGATCCTTGAAAAAGCTCCAAAGTCCACTATTTATAGGCAAAAATGTGCATGTGTCATAAGTTGACATGTGTCGCCCCCTGGGAACGACACGTCACCAGGGGGCCAACGCACTGACCCTTCGTTGGACTGCCGGTTCCTAAGTTCGTGCTGCCCTGCCCTTGCAACATCTCTCTGCCTGTCTGAGGAGACTGATCATGCCGCGGTAGCATGGTCAGAGTAGCCCGTTGCCCCAGCCTCCAGTCCAAGCCCTTACTGAATCCCACAGGCCTGGCAGCGGTGGGGAAGACCCGACGCCCAGCTGCCAGGTGGACTAGGCAAGATGCCCTTCCGAAGACCTGCTCCCATCTCGGAGTGACCCGGGGGTCATAGTCCTTAGGGGTGCCGACGCGAGCCCCCAGTGCCAGAGCACGTAGGCCAGTCACGCAGGCACCCTGGCGGAGATAGTGTCCTGGAGGAGTAGCCTATCCCGTGAGCATATAACATGATTGCAGCGCATGGGGCGCGGTTGAGTGCGGGCGACGAGGGTCGCAGAGTGATCTCCGAGCGACAAGGGTCGTTGCGTGGATGGCGCGCGACCGTGAGCGACGGTTGTCATGGCGACAGAGCGGCCACAAGTGACGGTCATCGAGACTACGAGCGACGGTCATCGCGACGAGGAGCACGGCCGAGAGCGACGGTCGTCGCGACTATGGCGGAGCTCGGCCGCGAGCGACGGTCGTCGTGACAACGGAGCAAGGTCAAAGGTGACGGCGTCGGTATTCAAGGCAGGTGGCCGACCCCCAAGGGTGGCCGACCCCCAAGGGAGGCCGACGCTTGGGGAGGCCGAGCCTAGAGGGAGGCCGACCCCCGAGGGTGGCCGACCCCTTGGGGGAGGCCGACCCTAGAGGGAGGCCGACCCCCGAGGGTGGCCGACCCCTTGGGGGAGGCCGACCCTAGAGGGAGGCCGACCCCTCGGGGTGGCCGACCCTAGGGAGGCCGACCCCTTGGGGTGGCCGACCCCTTGGGGTGGCCGACCCATTGGGGTGGCCGACCCTTGGGCGAGGCCGACCCTAGAGGGAGGCCGACCCCTTGGGATGGAAGGCACGCCGAAGTCGCTTCACGAATGGTTCACGTGACTTGAGCATGCGTTGCTTTGACCGGCCCTCGAGCGTTGAAAAGTTGACCGCTGACTGGGTGATGTGTCGTGCAAAGTGGGTCCCTTGGCGGGTCTTGGGGTGCGACCAGAATAGGATATGAACACTAATCAATAAGGCAAAATGGAGAAACACAAGATAAGCTTAGTCACTAAAGGATATAAGCAGAGAAACAGAGAGTTGACTACGATAAGGTATTTGCTTCAGTTTCAAGAATTTAAAAATTAGACTTCTCACAGCACTCAAAGCACTAAATAGATGTAAGATTTTCAGATGGACGTTGTTAACCCTACGGTTATTTAACCTAGGATTATATTTGATTTTGATGATAACTAACATTGATGATTATGCTGTCTAACATGCATTGAGTTGATGAAGCAATAGGAACAATCTCACACTCATGCAAATGGAAAATTAGACGAGCAAATCGTTCAAAGACTCTCACCGGAACGCATCAAAGAAGGATTTTGTCGATTGAACTTTACTATGTTTTATTTCCTTCTTTGTAAACTAGACGTAGAGAGATGATCGTTACGATGACTGTATACCTAGAATTTGCCCATAGGTTTCCCTTGCATGCATAAAAGTTTTTCATTCTTTGAAAACTAGGAAACTGCATTTTCTGGAATGCAGTCGACTGCATTGGATTGCAGTCGACTGTAACTTGGGCAGTGAGGTATTACAGTCGACTGCATTGGAATGCAGTCGACTGCAATACTTCCAGTAGCCTATTACAGTCGACTGCAATACTTCCAGTAGCCTATTACAGTCGACTGCATTGGAATACAGTCGACTGCAAGTTAGAAATTTTGAATTTCCAACAGCTACTTTGGGAATACAGTCGACTGCAATAGCCGCTTGGCGCATTTAATGCTCCACCTAATTCCAAACGGTCATATTCTTTCCCACCTCTATAAATACTCATCTTGGGCATAGTTTTGATTCACCAATTGCATTCAAAGCTCTCTTATCTTTCATATTCTCAAAGATCAAAACAATTGTTCAAATCTCTCTTGTTTCATTGATTTCTCATCCTTTTCAAGAGAGCATTTATTGTGAGCTTACATTTGAGAGATATACACTTTCATAAGTCATTATACACTCATCTCTCTTGTTCTAGTGCTTAAACTTGTACTCATCTACTTCTTGAGAGTGAAATCTTGTACACATTTCTTCATTGAAAGGTTCTTGTATCAAAGCTTGGGGTTGTCAAGCTTTGGAGCTTTGGGTTTGTCAAAGCTTGTTCTTGATGTGGGCATAGCATCAAGGGATTGTAAGAGGTTCGATCTTGACCCGTAAGGAAGATCATACTAGTGGATTCTAGGGCCTTTCAAGGGACTTCCTTGAAGGGGTGGACGTAGGCTTGTGGGTATATCAAGCCGAACCATTTAATTCTCCTTGTCAAGTATCTCTAAACCCTTCTCTCTTTACATTATCGTCTTACATTTGTGTTGAGATTGGTTGTTTGCTTATTTAAGTTATTGAGATTGAGGTTTGTTGTTTGTTAATTTTTAAAGTAGTCTTAAAACCCTATTCACCCCCCCCCCCTCTAGGGTTATTTTATTGGTTTCAGACGTGATCGGCATCCCTAAAGGGTACCCAAAAGAAGAAGTTTACATTGAGCAACTACCTGGATATACTAAACCAAGGACAAGTAGACAAAGTCTACCGACTGAAAAAAGCTTTGTATGGATAAAGCAAGTTTCGAGAGCTTGGAACACGAGAAAAGAAGAATACTTCCAAGAAAATGATTTTGTGAAGAGGTTATAAGAACATGCCTTATACACGAATCAAGATGGTGCGATCATGATTGTTTGCTTCTATGTGGACGATATGATATTCATGAGAAATAATCCTGGTATGTTCAATGGTTTCAAGAAATCTATGACTAAAGATTTTGAAATGACAGTCTTGGTGAAATGTCATACCTTTTTGTAGTCGAAGTAAGACAAATAAAAGATAGAATATTTATGTCGCAAAAGAAGTATACAGAGCAAATTTTGAGCAGATTCAAAATGAAGGATGGCAAGCCAATAGCCACGCCAGCAGAAGTAGGCATAATGTTGAGAATTGACTCGAATAGAGAGTCAGTAAACCCGACATTGTTCAAAAGTATGATCGGAAGTTTTAGGTACTTGACTTGATTTTCACACAACCAGATACAATATATGCAATTGGATTTGTCAATAAGCACATGGAGAAACCAAAACAAAATCACTTCAATGTAGCAAAAAGTAATTTGAGATATATCAAACGTACGATCGGTCATGGTTTATTTTATGCACACTCTCAAAGTTCAAGGTTGATTAATTATTCAGAGAGTGATCATGGTGGAGACTTAAATGATTGGAAGAGCACCTTGGGATATGCATTTCACAATTGATCAATAATATTTGTTGTGGTCATCGAAGAAGTAACAAATTGTTACTCTCTCAACATGTGAAGCCGAGTATATAGCCGCGACAGTGTGCATGTATCAAGCAATATGGCTGAAGAATATTTTTAAACGAGGTTATATATCACACAAGAAGATCCGACTACGATATAAGTCGATAACGAATCTGTTATATCACTAGTGAAAAGTCCAGTGTCACACAGTCGTAGTAAAGATATAGACACGAGGCATCATTTTATTCGAGAGCAAGTCAAAAATAAAATTCTCAAGCTGAATCATTGCAAAACTAAAGATTAACTTATAGATATTTTTACGAAGCCTCTGAAGACAGATGTATTCTACAAGCTGAAAGAAATGCTTGGCATGCAAGTCGACTTTGAGGGAGAGCGTTATAAATAACAAGCTCTCCTAAATTGCTATTGGCTAAATTGATGACTATCTTAATTGGTAAGAGAAGTCATGGGGGCGGTACCCATCTAGGTTAAGGAGAAAATGGATGACAAAGCTCCACATGCTGCATACATGGAACATACTACGGTTTATGTCTATGGTACTAAAGCACTGGCATAAGTAGAATGTACCGTATGCATAGCCTATGTCTGTGATAGTGTACCATGAGTGCTTCTTTCGATGGCATAGATATATGCCTACGGTACTAGAGAGACACAAAAGCTTCAGCATGAAGCTTTGGCTCTAGCTTGAAGCTTTGACATCTCCTAGATATCAAAGGACATGGGATACACGTAAGGCGGTTACAACTAATATAAATAGTATCTAAGTACAATATATTCTAATGTAGAGGATAAGCAAAGGCAGTAGTTTATTTGGATTGTGTGACTAGCTGAAGCTAGTAGCGATAAAGAAAATAATTTTGTGAGTGTTTTTGTATTAGAATTTTATGTAAGAATTTCTTTTTAAATAAATTTTATTATCAACATATATTGTTGTTTGAGTTATATTTGTGACCCATTACGCTTTCAACAGTATCTTCTGTCAAAAAGTATACCGTCTTGGCTAGTAACCAAAATTCTTCCTCCCGCAAATGTCAAGCATCTCACAGTGAACACCGAAAGTAAATACCCTTTTTACCGCAGCTGCATAACTGAACAACAAGGTGGAACCGTGGAACCGTGGAGGAACCAAGAACATGTCAATATTGCAGTTTTCGGTAATTTCCTCCTTTGCAAACCCTGAAGGTAATAATTCGTTCACCCCACGACTCCAAGAGATTAAATCACTTAACGCTAATATGCGGTTTTCAAGAATGGATAGAGATCTAGATATGCATACTGCATGCTAAGATAATTAATGATGTAATTTTTACCTGATCCCAGAACTGGTTTGAGGTTCCTTTTTCCTGCAGTCATTTTAAAGCAGAAAAATAAGATCAGTTTTCAGTGCTAAAATCTAAAAAGACAGAGCTAGCAAAGAAAAATGTAGATCAGAGCTGTGCAGTCTGAATTGTTGGCATGAGGGTTGAAATATGCAATAAAAATATCAGCATGTAAGCAACCTTTGCCATAATTGCATAGAACGTCTTGGTCTTCATTTCGACATACGCCTCCTCCATCGTGACTCTTGAGGCATTGTCAGATACTTGCAGTTCAATAGTGAACTTTGAAGTCAACAACTGAAACAAGTTAGATGCAGCACTTGGAAGCTAGTTTAGCGGCAAAGAAGGCAGCTGCATCACTGAACAGGAAGGTGGAGAATTGCTCGGAACAGAAAGGGAATCGTTTGGATGTTTATAGTAGAAAGTATGGTAACTGCAATTTTTGAACCTGTAGCCGAGCTTTACGGGATCATTTGAGCCTTCGGCACATTTGAACAAGTTGAGATTGTAGGGTATTATGAAGGAAATAGACGGAGAGCTCGGAAGAGTTAAGGCACTGAGAGAGTCACAGTTTTAATTTGGTCACTTATCTGACTGTTAAATAGTTCGTCAGAAACTTCAACGCTCCTCGGCCCCAAAGAGCGCATAACGTCGTACTCTCGATCACCCTCTACAAGTTGGATTTTTGGAAGACGTGACGGTTCATTGCAGTTTAATTTGCACAACCAGTAATGTAGAATGGGAACTCAAAAAGGGCCAAGATTTTGGCAGGAGAAAGACTTCGAACAATTAGGCTTCCCTTCTTCAGCTGAATGAAGAAGAGCTAGACGAGAGAGAAGGAAGACAGCCAAAAAGGTGGCAACGGCCATTTTTAGACTCCCAACGTAAGAAAATGGAAGCAGATACAAATATTTTTGCTTCATCACAAATATATTCAGATGTTTTCTCCTCATACACGCCAGTTGACTTGGAAAAACTGTCAGCTAAGACTTGGAAAAGTGGACTAACAAAGCCAAGTGGGGACCTTTGGAAACCCAAGCAACGCAATCACCAGATAACCAGTTCATCACAAATATGATTTTTCATACCGAATACCACCACCCACTTGACCCACCGGAACCACCGCATTCGTGGCGCACACTCCCGAAACATTGCTCAAGTTTGTATCATTTTCCAACATCGCCAAATCCTGACCACCACCAGCACATCCTACCTTATACTTCAGCGGCTCCTCAGGCAGCTGCTCGGAACAGTTGGCCAACAAAGTAAGATTGGAAAATTTGCAGGAGGCAGTGGGGGTTACTTAGACTCAAAACAACGGCATTATATATGTGAAGAGAGCATTTAACATAGCTTAAGTCGTGCCATAAATAGTTTTTTCTCGGGTATATGAAGTTTTGGGCACGTATTGTTGGTACAAGTGAGCTAAAATCCAGGGTACCCACAAAATGGTTCTTGAGGACCTTGAATATGTGCGCCACAGTTTTTGGAAAGGCTTGAAACATTGGATCCAGACACAAAGGAAAGAAGGAGGTTCAAGTATGCGATAAAGGTGAGAAACCTGTCTAGATTATATGGAGATGCTGAAATGTCAGAAAGGGCTAGCCTAGCACACAAGACTGCACACTTCTAGCTAGAAGAATTGGCTACATACAAACTTTCACCATGTTATGATAAAAGGGAACTTCATCAGCATAAGTCCCTTCTTCAGATGAGTGAAGAATAAAGCAAAAGGCAAAGGTTAAAAAGAAAGCCATTAACCATCCTTTAGTGAGGACCTTAAACATCACCTAAACAACAGAAACAAAAATACTTGAATTCTTCTCTGCTTCGTTGTGGACCAGCAGAAGACTGATGCTCTTGACTCCCAAGTCTTCGCAGTTTCACTATCTAAATGGTTGTCGTGGGTTCCCGTCTCTTTTGCCCTCTCAGTCAATTTGCCCTCATTACACATCCCGTGACAAGTCAATACTGATTCCAGATACAGAGAACGCTGCTTTGGTTGTCATCTACTAACTGGCCAGCATTAATAAATCCGTGCACTTGATAGATACCGATCAATTACACAGGCAATCATTTATTCAAACAGTTCAGCTGGTTATTGTACTAATTCATCTGAAACAGACAAATGAATACATAGATGCGTCCTCCTGCAGAAAAAAGGTATATCGACGTTACCTGTGCCCAAGATCCTTCCTCTTGCAAATCTTGAGCAGAATCGCAAAATAAACAGCGGAAGTAAAATACCCTTTCTACCACCACCAGCTGCATGACTGAGCAATAAGGTGGAGGCGTGGGAAGGGAACCAAGATCATTTGAATGTTGCCATTTTCAGTCACTTGCACTCCTTTGCAGACCCCGAAGGTACATTTTCGTCCATAAAACATTCTGCTCTCGCTCCACCACGACTAAGAGAATAAATGTCTTCTATTGCACTGGTAGAACTTTCCTAACCCCGAACATCTCAACCCCCTTGAGCAATCACTGAATGGAAGTACATTGTCTCACCGGTTCCTAAGCAATAACAGAGCGCAAAGAAGGCAACAGCAACCACAGATTTAAATATAAGGAGCATAAATCTTTACTCCCCACGGACTATTTCCATTTTCAAAAACTGCTTCCGCTCTTGATCAAGAATGAAGAAGAAAATGAATGACAGTACCAGATGCGACCCACCTGGTGTCTATCGCTTACAGTGGTCAAGGCGACAGCACTTGTTGGTTCCCGAACTCGACATGATTTGGTCACATCTGCTCTTCAATGTACCAACATACACAACTGAATCAAGGAGTCAGTATCATTACTAAAACAGAGATGCAGTCAAAAGAAAGGACCTCTTTGCCTGCTCGTAAAGATTCATGTCAGCTCTATCAGTGAACATACAAAAGAAACTCAGTATAGGTGCCTACACTAGACACACACTAGAAATCATCTATCTCATTATTTGCGAATATTACAATATACATTTGCTGCAACACCATTCAGGATTCAAACAATTGCCCAGCCGAGAAAAATCATGATTGGTGAAAAGGAATGATGTCAACATATTGGGACAAAAAGATGAGTTAGACCACTTTAACTCCACTAGGCCGTTTTCCTTCCATGGCATCCTTCTTATTGCGACAATCAGCACATAAAAATGGACCTTGCCACGGCTTTGAGCTCGTAGAGAAGATGGAACCCGCATGAACCGATATACCCTCACTTGCAGCAAGGTCAACCTGGCAAACCGCACACATGAAAAGACCAGGTGTTGTTTGACCGCTGGGCTCATCATTTCCCAATCTGCATGGTGTGCAAATAATAGCCTTGTAACAAAGCACACCTAACACATGATATAGTACTCAAGAACCCAGAGCAACCCAAAAGACCAAATGAATGAAAATTCCAAGATAATACAAAGGAACAGGCCAAACTATGTAAACCCAGCAGGGCAAACAAATGGAGTATAGACTCCTGAGCCTATTCATGATCAATAACAGATTCCACAATAGCTTAAGAACGTTGCTCCCTTTTAATCTTGATCAAAATCAACTTATATTGACTTGAATTTGACTGAGTTTGTTCGACAATTCTACATCCCAATGTTGCCAAGGGGATGGATTAATATTAACATGTGAATGAATTCAACGTGCCACGACAACAAATCTTTCTAGACAATGCATATCAATCACTACTTCCCCATTGCTCTATGCAATCTCTACAGATTAGGATGTCTTAAAGATGGGTTAATATTTAGACCATCTTATTTTAGACGGGGTCTCACACCATAGTTCCCAAATGTCTCACAGATAAACCCAATCTTATTCTTCAAGGACATGTTCAGTGTTTTCTATGGGCTCATCAGCCTAAAAATGCCATTAAGCACACAATTCATTTCCAGAACCCCGCTATCTATATTCAATTTTCTTATACAAGCGCCCATACCCTTACATATTCTGCAATCCAGAAGATCCAGCATTTGCACAAACATTTTACGCCTCAGCTTGTGGCATCTAAGCATGCAGCAATTGACACAAATTCACTCTTCAAACTTTCTGATATAAATACTAATTATCAATAATCCACCGTTAAAGGAACCAGAAGGAAGGACAACAAAGCGAAACTATTTACTAGTCAGTAACGACAAATTTATCCACCCGAAGCCGGAAGGGTATACCTAAGCATAAAACAAGGTTGCATATGATGTGAGTTAAAAGGTTTCAGCAGCCTTTTCGGACCACGGATCTTAGCTTCTCCAGTTTAGCACTGTTATTGATTTGGCCCCAAGCTATTTATGTAACTTTTCCTAACAGATCAATTTCTTTCACAAAACAAACTAGCAGGCCCACAATTTGTTTTTTTCATTTCACTTTGGGACTGGCACATATATGAAAGTTTGGCAGCTGCAATAACCATTTTGCAATATTTCCATATCTCAAGTGTGCAACTAGCAGTCAGCCAATTCTACCGGTTCAAGGTGTGCAACCCTCTAATATCACGAGTCCACCGGCCACAGGCTAACTAACCACCACCCTTCTCGACAAAGGCCCTTCCTCCACCACATACCGCCACATTATTCTGAAGTCAGCAGATCAAATGTCTTAATCCTGATCTTGTCTAATATATTGCGGTTATGAGCATAGTTTACACGAAAATTGCAAAAATTGGATTAAAGGGCACGTTCACCTCTGTTTAAAGAAACCATTCAGCTTAATGTCCTCTTATGATCCAAATACCCCGTAGACATTTCGTCTTGCAAATGTTAAATTCTAATCTGACCAATGAAATGTGTTTGCACGTAAGCACTAAAGAATCACAAACCACATTGATGACCTATAACAAGGAGCATAAAAAAAACAAGAAAGTACCAACCTTTCAGCAAGCATTGCTGAACCCTCTTCAAATAATTGTTCTACAATACCGACAGCTGATAGCTTTTTTGACAGTTTAGTAGCAGAATCTTGGGACTTCTTTCGGAAAAGTAAAGCTCTGAACTTGTTCTGCTTTTTGGGAGGAGGTAGAGGCTGCACAGAGTTATCAGGAGGAATAATGTCCACAACTATGCAGGTTGTATCATCTTTCAGCCCCCTTGTCCTCAATGCTTCCTACAGATTTGTGCATAACTGAAGTGTTTTAGAAGTCACTTACCCTAAGATTGATCCAGAAGTGTGCAAGTTAAGAAAGATTGATCACTTTCCAAATTAAGAAAGATTCTCTAGGTTGTTTTTTCATGGTTACCCTTTCTAGACTCTTTTTATTCTAGCTTTCTCTCCACATTTAATCCTCCACCAACCCATTTTCTCTTTCCTGGCCCCTGTTCTTCCCTCCCCTCTCTGTCTCTCTTGGGGTAGAATGGGAACCTCATAATATATGACTCATATCCTAAATAAGTGTGCAAGTCAAACTTGATCAAATAATTTGGGACAGAGAGAGTATGTTGGAAGATCATGCATATGCGCAATAAACTAGGGAAATGAAATAGCACAATGAAGAGAGAAATTTACCTTCACCACCTGTCTTGCAGCAAGTTCAGCAGGCAAGCCGCGGCATGATTTTGCAGCTTTCTCTGATGATAATGCATCCCAGATGCCATCAGAAGCAATTATAAACCTTCCTCCTACATTTGACAGCTTTAAGCAATCGATGAAGTTAGAGCTCGAGCCATATGGAACTACCAATAACCATCAGAGAGGTATGGACCTCATCGAAGAGGTAGGTTGGTAGTTGTTATAAGAAAAAAAATCGCAGGAAGTTACCTTCACTTGTTTAACATACGGTATTGGAACGATGAATTCTCCAACATCCATGTCTCCAATAGACCTCGAAAGGCATAAACCGCCTGGCCAACAACGGAGGGGGCCAATCTGTAAAGATCAGCAAACATAAATCTTAGGATACCACCCTGGACATGATTTTCTTACACTGGATCCCACGTATGGGCCTCTGTATGTCTAACTAGAAAATTTTCATAACTAAAGAAAACTTCACCTCAACACCACCAACGATGCTAAGCCTCCCAACTTCACCTCCACTTGCCGTCACGCGTTCCCTTCTGATATTAATGCATTGTTTATTAACATTTTCTCATCCGGGAAAAAAGAAAAGAAGGCTCAAATATAGGTACTCACTCCGCTATATTTTCTTCTAGTCTATGATCAACAGTCAAATCAGTGACAGCACCCCCCTGAGTATCTAAAATGCAGCGAGAATCTCCAACTGATGCAACTGTCACAGTCCATCTATCAACTATTACAAATGTAACTGTGGTTCCAGAAGTTTGTCCTGGAGATTAGGACATGAGAAAGGAAAGAATTAGTTATGTTAATCCTTAGAGCACACCAATTTAACTAACAAAAGAACATGGATTCTTTACTACTGCTTCTTTTCCTTGTTTGGTTGGTTGGGGGGGAGTGGGAGTGAAAAGTACCAAACTTTAACCTTTGCTCTGGAACTCCTTGTCTGTCTTCACAAATCCAGCAACTAATGCCCGAGGCAATGCTTGAAGCCACTCATCCCTCCCAAGCGCACGAGGAATGGCACTCAAGACATGATTCAACAAATGATCCCTTGAAAAAGTTGCTGCAGCATTCCCGTTGTGTCCATCGAAGATCTGAATATAGGTAAGCAAAGCAGTCATCATATCATGAAGGATTGCATAAACCAAAAGAGGACCAACGACCAAGTTGGCAAATATAAAACTCATCTTTCTTTACGATGCAATGTAAACAAGAAGATCATGAAGAAACGAGGAAGAATGATTCTGATAGACCACACTCCACATCTGTGCTTGCTTCTAGTCCTCAGCAGACTAGAAGATTTGAAAGCTACCAACAGAAAGCAAAGCGCAAAAGATCAAACAGTCTAGTGAAGAGCAACATGTAACTGACTCAAACAATCAAATACATAGTACCTCCCCAAACAACCTAATCTGAGGTGCAGTACCCTAATGAGGGAAATATTTTTTATGCAAGTGCTGAGTAGAACTATAACCAGGAAGAGAAAGGTTACACACCGCAAAAACAGAAAACGACGATGAAGGATTCCCCTGAACTCTTTGGCAATCTGTCTTCATCAGAAAGTAATCCTCCCCTTTCCTAGACTGAGCAGCATGCCCATATCTCACTGTTGGTTTCTCCATCTTCTCGCTTCTCATCTCTCTACTGATCAGTGCAGCTAGAGGCACAAGATCATGGTGATGCCTATGTCTCTCTACCGTTGATCCCATATTTACAGAACACTGGAATCCTTATTCCCAGATCTGGTTAATTTCTAAAAATCTCACCTTCTCATTAAATTCCTTCCCAATCCAACAAAATGAAAACTCAGATTCACATTCCATTATCCACAAAGCTTCCTGCTTTGAGTTCAAATTTTCCCATGACATCACAGAACTGAAAAAATCCTGATGTAGTCGCAAAATTAAGTATCATCCAAAATTGGCAAACTCTCACACTTGACCTGCATTCATCATTAACAAAACAAATAAACCACAAAACTAAGATCCACATAAACCCCAAAATGCCATGACTTAAATTGTGACATCAAACACTCGGAAGCATATAAGACCCATATATGCTTGGGCCAAAACTTGAACATCAAACTAAGATCCATATTGATTATAAAGCCCACAACTGGAAATACTAACATTTGACTCTCAAACATAAATCATTAGTTAACCCACATATTCTATGTCAAAATAAAGTCCACAAATCGGATCCATTTAAACCCCGCATATTCAAAGAGCAAGATTTTTTAATACCAACTTAAGATCAACATCAAACACAGAAATTCCAACACCAATATTTGACAAAAACATGCAAATAGGAGTCAAATCAAATAAGAGAAATCCAGAAATGCGCAAACCTTGAAGGAACAGTGGCTTCTACGTGCAATGTCTTGCTCAAAGCCAATTGCAGATCTGACGGAGTGACAATATACAACAAGAAACTTAAACTAAAAGAGAGAGGAAAAGGAAATCCACACGGAAGGGAAACGCGGATTGACGACAAGATATGAACTTAATACTCAATCATCTGAATTGTAAAAAAACTTCAATAAAACAAACATTCTAGATGGCACACACTTATATGTGAACTGTGTGTATAATGTTATAAGTGGGTGAATTCTTTAAAGGAAAACCCAGCTCACAATGAGAATTTGCACTGTCACCATACAGCTAAACAGAGACATTTGGTTGGATTCGAATCGCTAAGGGGAAAAGAAATGCAGGGAACTCTGGAGGGCTTTTAGAAAGGGGCTTTTTTATTTGAAGTGAGAGAGAGAGAGTTGCCTTTTTCTTTTTTCTTTTTTTTTTTACAAAAGCCCACAACCATCAATTTCAAAAAGTCATTTCCTTTTCTTGACTAAATTTCAAATTTGCATTAATATCAAAATTAAAACAACAAGCACACGATGAGTTCGGCATTCGTTCCATGTTAGAGGTCCACTAGCTCCAGCTAGTAAGTACTACGAGTACCACAAAAGTCTGGGCAACTTGATGTAGGTTAATCGAAAAAGTTTTAAAGTTACAGATCCTTGCTAACAATTTTAAAAAAAAATTTAACCGTGTTCATTTGTCATTGACTGGTTAATCATTAAAAAAATTTATCTTTTTGTTGATATCATCAATACGTATTTTTAAAATGTCGATACAACTCTTATACCATTTATACAGAGTACATATTGTAGGGCTTGAAACCCTAATCCCCTAATTCTCTAATTTTTTTCTCTCTCTTTCTCCTCTCTCTTTCTTTTTCGCCTTCAACTCCAACCACCAAGACGGCACAACATCAACACCACCACGGCACAACCTTCAGATGATCCCAACAATACCAACCATCTGCCACAGTGGTGGTCGCGATAGATGTGGCGCATGAGATAGGGGGTGACGAGGTGTAGTTATAGTGTTATCCCCTATTGAGTGGTGAGCCACTTATGCCACAACACTCGATGACACATGGCAGTCCACAAATCCACCTCCACGAGCCATAGCATGACAAGGTGGGTTAGGTGGGAACAATTGGTTGACGGATCAATGACGACGTGATGGAGGCACGAGAGAGAGAGAGAGAGAGATCATAGAGGAGTATTGAAGCTCAAAAAGTGTGAAGGGACGGTGGTGGTGGTTGGTATGTATGATGATGAAGGATGACAATTTGGGTGGGGGTCGATTAAGGTGGCGAGGCTATCATGCAAAACTAGCAATGGCAGCAAACGGGATATGGCGATTGGTTGTTTGGAAGGGCTACCGGTTTTTCCTAAATCTAGGTTTTATAAAGAGGAAGAGTTCGAAGATAGCAGCTTGCAGTGATGGCGTACTAATTTTGATAGACGTTGGAGTGTCTGAGTCGTGGTTGTTGCTGTCAGAAAATAGGGAAAGAGAGGAAGAAGATGGCGCCACCAGGCCATGTCATGCCAATGGTGCTGCGACGATGGGTTCTTAAAGAGGAAGAGGAGATATAAGGCGTTAGCATCTGAAGAACTACCTTGCTAAATAATGGACAATAAAGTCATTTTGTTAAAAAAAAGGGTACGTACTTCACGATTCAGTTTGATCAATGGATATTAATGCTATTTACCCAAATTAATGAATACGCGTATAATTTTGCCCAAACCTCAGGAACCTAGATATAATTAACTCTTAGCAGAATAACTTGACTACTAATAGATAGATGTTCACCAAGTGCACCAAAATATGATCCTCTCATAAGCATCATAAAAAGAATAAGTCACTCCTGTTTTGTGGACAGAAATCTGTCGTTCTTGTTGTTTGGATGAACAATTTTTTTATTGAGACTAACAGGTAACGGTAATAGGTAAATAATTCTCTTGAAATACAAACAGAAGGAAACTACTTAGGAGGAAATTATAGTGTTGACAAGAAAATTGGCAGCCATTAGCACCAATTTCTTCTAAGATTAAGGTAGTACAATAGAAAATAATGTTTACACGAGTAAATTTTTTCTTGATACGTAAGCATCTTACACTAAGATAATTTCTGGTTTATACAGGTTGTTCTCTTCGATTTGTAGTACAATATATATTCTTAGATTAAAACACATTTGCATGAAAATGATCGATAACTAATGTTTAATAGATCGACTTGACTAGAAATTAAGCTGAGGTTAGATCTACTAGTTCAAAAAGCGAACATTGAATCTGCTAATTCAGGTTCATGATGTAGTTGAAGACCATTGAAAATTTTCTCGTTACAAGCATTTTTAATAACTAGTATAAAGCATGTGTTGCACGTGGATAATCGAGAGTAATGTTTGAGATGATACTATTATTTTTTCTGGAATTAAAATAATATAATTCAGTTATGTTCTTATTTCTTTTGTGACTTATTTTAAAAGAAATGTATATTTGATGTTCGCAATTGTAATCAGTTTAATGTTTGGAAATATTCATTGTAGGCTTCTGAATTGAAGAAATGTTTGATGGTACTGCTAAAAATAAAAGCAAATGAAAAAATTAAAAGAATGAATTTATGTCTTTATTTTTGTAATCTGTTAAATTAGTTTATGGTTAAGATTTGTAATTTTCAAGACTAGGTGACTTGCATTTCATCAATAAGAAACGCAAAACACCTAGTCTTCAACTGTGATAACCAAATATGTCTTCAGTTCAAATTGTCACTATATTTAAGCCTTGTTTTTTTATGCATATTTTACCCTTTTTTCTTTCTATTATTGTTTTTCCAACAATTTTTTGTTTCTTAATTGATTTTTCACATACTTCAGTTTTTTTATTTTGTTTTTCAGTTTTTCAATTGGTTAAATGTTTGCTAACCTAAAAATGCAGAGAAAAGTTCTCATTAACCAGTTCAATATCTAATATTTATTTTATTTTAACTAAATAAAAAGAGAATAATAAATAAAAGTCTTTGTTATATTTTTCTTTCTCATAACTGTTTTCAGTTTCTAATGTATAGAATAGATTCATTACCCAATGTTTTTTTAATTTCATTAAAACTTAAAAATGAGTAATAAAAGAAGGATAAAAATATAATTGATATAATTAACGGAGAACATAATCGTTCAAAAATAATTTATAACATTCATATTTTTATAGGCGCGCACACACACACACATATAAATATATTTTTTGCAACTACACATTTTGTTTCCCAATATGAAATGCAGGTTTAAATTAAATTTATGATCTAATGTTCATTAAACGCATTACAAAAAAACTAATTAGGAAAGGGTAGTGTTGTCATTGGAATAACTAACGGAGCATAAAATCGAAAATGACTACAAAATTAGTAATTAATAATAGTATTTATGAAATGTTAGGATTGTTATTGGAGTGATTAACTAAGGGTAAAAACGGAATAACATAATTTACAAGATTCATACTTTTATAGGTAGTATAGATTAAGTCATAAGATACTTATGAGCACTTTTAAGGATGGTATTGCACCTAATGGCTTTATTCTGTGTCACGCCCCGAATTTAGTATATCCGGAGGGTGAATGACGAATAAATGGAAGTTAGAGAAAACCTTTAATTATCAAATGTCTCCCAAACGGTCAATCAGAGCATATATTAATAATTTCTAAAATACATCAATATTTAACATAAGGGCCCAAAGCTTTTACACAATCCCAAAATTTTTTCAACACGGAGTTTCAAAATAAAACATAAATAATATCAACTTGTCTTAGTTGTTACACTTAAATGTCAATACTGACTTTGAAATAAGGCAGCTAACTCTTGGTCACACAACTAGCTCTTCAAATCCAAAATTTCACATACTGATCACCTGAAAGGAAAAATAATAAGGGAATAGGTCAAATGCCCAGTAAGGTCGCTCAAAGGACCAATCAAACAAAAGCAAAAATATATGAGAAGCGAAAATTTTGGAAGCGCAAAAGTTTCAACGGAATGAACATCAAACCAAATTTCAAATGTCAAACTATATCTAAGTACAAAGACAGACACAAAAGTTTCAACGGAACGGACATCAAAATCAAATTTCAAATGTCAAACTATATCTGAAAGACAAGATTTCAAAGGCACACCAGTTTCGACTGAACAAAGGTCAGACCAAATATCAATACCAAAATATATCTGAGTACAGAAACAGACACTAGAGAATCATTCAGAAAGCAGTCACATACGTCATTACTGACACATGAGGCCGGTTCAGAAAGTAAGATCGCGATTTCTAGCTCAATTCCCGCTAAGCTAGCCCACGTTCCAATCCACGAGGGTAAGTCAAAAATAAGTCACATACACTGTGACATGGCATGGCTCATAAAGTTGTCAAAATAAAAATCTCAAAATAACCGTTATCAAATATCGAACATGTCAAACAATACAAAGTTTACGAAATAATGATAATCAATTATCACTAAAACGAATGATATCAATATGACAAATTCTGAGGTCAAACAAATTCGACGGAATTTGATTTTCACAAATCATAGCATTGAGAATAAGTTATTCATAACTAAGTTCAAAACAAAAGGAGAAGAAGAATCACTTAACTCAATTCGAAGAAGTTTGGATTTCAAAAAGAAATTAAGAACTTACATGAGCTATTGGTCCATCGCTGATTTGAATTTTGAAAATAAATTCTTACTTTAATCAAGCCTTTGAAAAATACAAATCCTTAAACTTCAACTTAGAACTCCCGAACTTCTCAAGCCTTCTCTTCTCTCTTTCCCAAAAAAGCTAGAAAGGAAAAAGGAAAGCTATTTATATGGGACAAAAAAATCAAGTTTGCATTTGACCGAAACCAACAGAAGTGAAAATGGTTCCAAAAAAAAAAATTCAATTCAACCAAAAATGTGTTTTCATTCGAATTAACACTTTTGATTTGAATGAAAACTTCAGAAATTTTTTTTATTCGACCAAAAACAGGTTTTCATTTGAATTAAAACTTTTAATTCGAATGAAAACTTCAGTAACTCACTCTACACAATTTAAATACATTTCGTTCGAAGCAAAAAATCTTTTCATTTGAAGCAAACCCATTTTCATTTGAAACAAAACCATTTTCCTTCGACCGAATCTTTCAGACTCCAAAACTTTAACATCAAATAGTTTTGATTCGAATGAAACCACTTTCATTCGACCGAAAATTTCAGAAACAATCTCAAACTATTTTCTTAATATTTTCAAAAAGACCACAAACTTATTTGCTTAAAATAATAATTTTTCACAAGGAAAAGAAAATTTTTCGGGTATAAAGTGCAGATGAGGAATTTTAGTGGAAAAAGTTTTAGGGAAAATTAGCGATTTTGTAGATTTCAAATCTTGTTGATTTCAATTCACTGCAAGCTAGTCTCATTATATGTAGGAAAAGTCTATTAAACAGTGCGGACTTACAATAAGTCGGGGATCACCGTCACCCTCCATATTTGTCAGTAATTTTTCTTGTGCTACTAATGTTGCATTTGGTTATAGCATTAAAGTTAAAAAGTTAATATTTATATATTATGTAATTTGAACTCTCCCATTTCATTTTTACTTATAAAAGCTATAATTGTGTTATTAACAAGTATTACTAAATCCATTTGGAGTTCAGAAAAGGTTAAGTTTGAAGTAGATTTATCAATTTCTCATGTTTTGTTGTTTAAGTTCTAAGTCACAAGAAAATTTTAATTATTCTTTTCTTTCTTTTATATACATACACAAAGTTTGACTAATATTTTTCTTGTTACTCAATCTCAAATAGACATTTTTCACATAGGTACAACTGATATATTCATGAGTGTTATATACGAGTAACATTTAGTCGAATTATTTTTAAATTACTGTACACGTCTATAATAAATAAAAAGTCAGTACGACTAGATTATATAAACGCATGCAAATTACATAACTCAATATAAATGTGATACTAGCTAGCCCTAGTGCACGTATAATTCTTTTTGCACATCCCATAAAATTGAAGACTAGAGATGCTTCATACTTATTAGATGTTGCCTTGTTGCACCAAATGTGATTATATTTGATCAATTTTATTACACTAGCGACTAAAGTTTTTAAACGTAATTTTTGGCCCCCTCAAGCATGAGATCTTGGATCCGCCTCTACCTTTAGATATCACTTAACATGTCAAATGTTGAATTAGGATTTTCTGCATTGAACATCTCACGTATTTCGACAAGTGGTTGCGGCTAAAATGTTTCATCATTGTTGCGAAAAAGTGCAAAGACAATTTTTTGTTGCTCAAATATCTTTAGTGGCAATTTCACGTTGAAATATATGTGTTGTAAAACAGAGGATACTAGTTGGTTTCTATTGCACGTCAACTACTCAACATTGTAAGTCTAAGCCAATCTGTTGCTTTTACAGCATCAGTAACATGTTACAAGAACTTGTCGTTAATTATGAGTAACTTTTTGTGACTCTTTTTAGCATCACCCCTTGGGGGTGGGTGTCAGTTATTATGCAACAAAAAATTGCTGCATTCGGCCCTACATAATGTCGTGAGCAATATAATTCTTTTTGTCACTGAAAACTCCTTAGTTACAAACAACACGCTATTGTATTTTTGAGTACTGCCTTGACTTTCATTATTATAACTTTTTCTCCAACGTACCATTGTTTTCCATTTGTGCATGAACAGAATGAAGATCTCATATTTACTCATTTTTTTTCTTCCTCAGAACATTAAAAGTGTGTTTGGATGAAGAACTTCAAGTACTTTGCATCTCAAAATTCATTCATTTTAAAATTCGCTGATTTACAAGTTTATGAAATTACAAAATTAAAGTTTGGGGCGATTTTGTAAAAGCGAGTATTTTATATATAAATTTATATCTGAAAATTTTAACTCATATAATTTGATGGTACATGGATACAAACAAATAAAAAAGAGGCTTTTTTCTTAATGGAAGAATGTAAATTGTGGAGACAAAAAAAGAGTCACTTTCTCCTTACATTTGTGGAAAGAATTTGCTGAAAAAATTATTCTGAACTAGTTATTTCTACAAGAAATTTTAGCACATCAAATCTCATTTTCTAATCCATCCTAGAATTTAGTAAGTCCATCTCATCATAATCCAAACAAGGAATTTGGTGTGATGTATTTTTAGATCCTGTACAAAAGTGAAATTCTCACTTCAATTATCTCATTCAAACACACTATAAATAGAACATCCAAATATAGCTGGTTCAACATTCAACTCACAAGCCTCTTGACGTAGTACTAAGACCCTCCCTATGGTTATTTTCTACATATGCCAATGCATGCCTTTTTTTTTAGTTAAGAGGAGAATATGTTGCATCATAATTAAACCCTCCTGGCCATGCTTTGTACGGAACTGTTTTACTATTTTGCTATTTTAGGATTAAATCAAAGGGGAAGCTAGCAAACTAAAGAAAAAAGGGGAGCCGTTCCATATCACATTTATAATATTAGATCTCAAGGTATCTACTCCAGGTGTTACCCATGTCATAGATTCTTATCATCTTGTCTTGCACGCAAGAGTGGCAAGACTGATGGCTTCCAATAATAGCCACGTGCTTTCGACCGCTATTCTACTCCGGTGGCAGGAGGAGCTTACAGTAGACACGACACAAGATTGGGGCAGTAACAGCGCTAATAGCCTCCTTCCCTGTCATCTGCGCAAGTAAACATGTAGAGTTCGTCTAAATTACTATATGTAGCAGATGTTGATATTTGGCCCATTGGATTGTTCTAAGGTAGCCAGTGCTTGGAAGGTAAAATGGTCTCTTGAGTGATGTGAGATGGCAAAAGATCCAAGACCATGTCACCCATTTTTTATATGCGAAGTCCGAGCCCCAAACTGAATCTGTGGCGCTGAAATACCGAAACCACGTACATAGGCTAAGCATTTTTGAATATCAGTGCAATGACTGCGGTCAGCGTGTAGATTTTTTTTTTTTGGTCGAACAGAAACTTCATTAACTAAACACAAAAGTACAACCTAAAAGAGTATAAACGAACGTCTGGCCCCAGAAACAGAGTACCAAAAGTACAACAAAAAGAGTACAAACTGAAACTTGACCCTGAAATTTAAAGTGGCCAACATGGCCTTGCAAGAAAACATAAAAGATAAGTATTACCACTATTAGATTTACAAAATTCAGATCGAATGGTAACAAGGTGGAAGAGATGCAGCGGGGCATCAATTCCAATGGCCGCACGAAATGACAGTTTAGATTACTGCTGCGGTTATGATCAGATCCTAAGGAGATGAAGCGGGGTCTCAAGGCCGCCATTTGAAAGATCCGCAGCTCAAAGAGAGTCGACTTTATCCATCTCAACTAGATCATTTATCTTCAAGCCATAGATTTCAAGCCAAACCACCTTAATCAAATGTCCGGATCTGAAATAACTTTTCAAATCTGAGGTTTGCGAGATGGAGGGAGGAAATTTATGGCTAAAGATCTTCCGATCTGAGGGTGAGGGTGGGGGTGGAGATCGGGGGGTGGATGATGGTGTTGGTGAATGGCGGCAAAGGCAGGATGCCGAGGAAGGGGAAGCAAAAGACACGAAAAGAAACTAGAGAAGGAGGGCCTCCCCTTCCATCCTCACAGCCATGGAAGCTGAAGGAGGAAGGGGCGGTGGCGGTGCAATGGGGGAAAGAAGAAGATGGAAGGGTTTTCTTTATGGAGAGAGATTTGTACGGGTGTCTCTTAGTCATATACAAATTTTTTAGCGGTTAGCGTGTAGATTGTAAGCAGATAAGTGAGTGAGAGTATGTTTTGTAAGGCGGTCATCCTAATTGAGCAGCGTAATGGACCCAAAAAGGGACAAGTGAGAGCCTTTAGTTTCCTAGTCAAGCTACTTTTAAAGTTGCCAGCAGGCAGGTTATGCCGGGTAAGCCCTTCACAATCTCGCTTAAACCTCTCAGCCCCACAAGGTTTAAAATGAATCGCGTTTGAGCTTTACTTACAAAGTTAATGACACGTTTAAGCAATACTTGAAATATATGGTGACAAAAAATGGAACTCAAATGAAAATAGCGGATTCCACATACCGGTTCTCATTATATACATCCCAGCAATGCTCGCCATGAATGAGAGGTTTTATGATTAATCCGATCTTCATTCTTGTACAGTTCATTTAGCGTAAGTACAAATGATGGTGCATGTATTTATGTGTACGCGTGTTTAATGTTTTCAATTTTGTTTTGATTTTACTTGTTAAAGTATTGGGCTTATTCCCTAATAGTTTAAGCGTTTATAGTAATTAATAGCTTGCATGATATTAGAATTTTAATTTGGCAAAGTCTTCTTTCCGTTTACATATTTGAACTATGTTCATTTGTACAAGTTGGTACATAATATACAGCATTAGAAGTAAAGCATGGATTAGTTTTCGAATGTGATAAGGAATAACAAAAGCCAACAATGTGCGGGGTTACTCACTTCCTTTAATTCACAAAGTGATTTGTTATCTAGAATAACTAAAAGTTTTTGTTTGTTTATTCTTTTTTAAAAAGTTTTACAATCTCATTCTTATACTAAAAGTCTTACCACTTTTTCAAAACTGAACAATTAACCTCACAATTCCTCTCGCATGCCTACCTTACCATCCTCGCTCTCTTCTTTTTCTGAAATATAGTTGGTCTGTACCAATTCTCATATCAGAAACATAGTCAATTAACTTTTAGTTGATGAATTTTCGTTTAATTTTGCAAATATGGTTCTATATGTAATTTTTTTCATCAAAAATATGTGCATATTTGTCTTCAATGACTAAAACAACTTTAATGTTAAACTCAAATTTATCAACCAAACATTAATATTACTAGTAATATTTAAAATGGATTTTTTTTCAACATTATCCAAAAATAGATATAGCAAATTTGCTAGTCAAACAAAATTGAAATGGGACAAGGTTTCAAAAACGAAGTTGAATTATCCTAATTTCTAACTCTTAACCAACCTGAAATTTCCTCGGAAGCCCAAGGGGTCACTTGGATCAATCAACACATCTGTCTCCTTCCTGCCATGCTTTCAGTGCAAGGAAGATGAGCCGCTCCTGTCTATTTCCTGATGACTCAAACAGACTATGCGAGTTTGCCTTTTCGCCCTGCTATGCCTGACATGTTTGCTTCACATGCAAGGACAAGCAATCATTTCCTAAAATAGATCCGAGGTCCACATATAGACCTGGCAAAAAAAAAGAGGCCCGGACCGCTGGTCAATCCGTACCCGGCCAAAAAATACGGGTACGGATACCTATTTTAAAAACCCGTGAAAAGCAGACGCGTACCCGAACCAACCTGTAATTTTTGGATCGGTCCGGGTCGGATGCGGTTTACCCAGGCTACCCGTTTTTCCCTTTAAAAAGTGCTAGGGTTCTCGTTTCATTCTTCCATCTTCTGATCTGTGGCCGCCTCCCTCCCTCTCTCTGAACTCTCTCTCTCTCTTTCGAACTCACAAAGACACAAACAAGTTAGTGGAGTCACGCCGTCGCTCTCATCCATGCCGCCGCTCTCAGCCATGACGCCGCTCTGTCTCCCATGTAGCCGCTCTCTCACACCCATGACTTGCGACGACTCCGATATCGTCAAGAAATGCTGCTTTAGATCCCGCCCAGATCAGATCAGATCAGAGATCCTGCCCCATAGAAGAGAGTTGCCGCAAGTGTATACGCATGCCTTCGGCACCTGTAGTTCCTCGTCCTGTAAGTCCCGTTAGGCTGTCTTTCTCTCTCACCCACCAATCAGATCTGTCGACTACCACTACTGCACCTGATCTCGACAGCATCCCATCGTACCTCTCACGCTCCACTACCAGATCCGCCTCCAATCTCTCCTATTAGCTCCGATGCCGCCATGACCGAAGTGTCCATCATCTGCGAGGATGCCAACTATGATACCTTCACCATGCTGTTGGATCTGCCGACTTATAAAACTTGTTTACAAAATAAATTTTTTTTCAGATCTACTTGTAAAATTTGTGTTAAATTGTTGTATGTATTAATTATGTTACTATCTCAGCCGTAGGAACTAATTTATAAGTGATTTTCTAGTATTTTTGTTAAGATATTGATCGAAACTTGGGAGTTGAGAATTGTGTTGGAGTTGAGATAATTGTTGTGGTAACAAAAAAGAAGGAAAAAAGTGTTCCTTCCAGTGAATCTGTTAATAAAAAAAATCATAAATTTAATAGTTCACCCGCGGATAATACCCTACCCGCAAGGGTAGCGTACGGTTCCAGAAAAATTCTACCCGAAAAAACCCGGGTAAATTATACCCCACCCGTTTTTACTCGTACCCGATCGGGTTTTACCCGTACCCGGCGCGTATACCCGTTTGCCAGGTCTATCCACATATGAAGATATTGTTGATCCAGTTAAACATGGAATACGAACAAAAAAAAAGGGTAAATTACACTTGGCACCCCTGAGGTTTGTCTTAAATTACACACGGCTACCCCTAACTTTTTTATTACACTAAACTATATTTTTTTATTTTTCCGTTCAAATAATTAACAGAAGTAAAAAAAATGACGGTAATACCCCTGATAAACAAGTTAATTTACCCCCCATTCTCTTTCTCTCTCACACTCTCACGAAGCCAAGGTAAGCAGCGCCGCTAGCATGCCCCCATCCCATCATGATCACCGCCACGGCAGCTCCTCCGAGAAAACATCGGCGCCATACCATCGGTTACATTGTTGCCGTCAGTATATAACGCCGGCATCAATGGACAGCTTCTATCTAAAAAAAGAGAGAAAAGCCTCAATCCATGACGGCATCACAACAACCACTCCAATCGGCGCCTCGGTAACCATCACCCCCTGATCTGCCGTCCAAAGGGGCAACCGCAATATTGTCTCATCCTTCCCCGGTCACCCCCACCTCAATCGGCGACTCCACCATTACAATACAAAATAATAATAATAAAGACAGGAACATTGAAGACGGAGCATCACCGCCGCTACAATGAGCCTTCGACCCTTCGCCGTCGTGGCCGGTACAACCGTTGTCGGGCTACCACAGCAACACCAAACGGCCCATCGTCGTGGGCCTTCATCTACAGGGACTGCCCCCAAGCACACACAGCGCCACCTCCACCGTGATAGCCTACACCGTCACAACCACCAGAGGCGCGACCTTCGGCATCCTTGGAGAGGACCTGATCAGATCTGACAACGCATCACCATGTGCTTCGTGTCTACCCAACGCCCAACAATGCCAAATCTGGACTTTTTTTCTTTTTTCAAATCTGTTGTTCTAGAGATAATCAGAGCATCATGGAAGGTTTCGATCTGAGGGAAAGAGGCGGATATCAGGCTTCACGTACGACTAAAAATGAGACTGGGATAATGGATTGGTGTTGTCAGTGATGACTAGCGGCTGTGGTGGTGGATCGGCGGAGTTTTGTAGTTGTGGTGGTGGTACTTTGTTGGATCTCAGGAGAGAGAGGGGAAGAACTACTCAGATCTGGTATGTGAACGCCATGTTTTCTTAACATGCTTTGGCTGAAATCTGGAGTCGCCGGTTGTCTTGGATTGAGCAGAATCTGGACAGAAGAAAGATAGGGAAAGATCTAAGGGCACTTCTGGTATATCATAATAAATTTGTGTTGCCCTAAATTTTTTTGACAGTTCCCTAACGGAAGTGGGTTTTGTGTAATATAATGACAAATCACAGGGAGCAAAGTGTAATAAAAAAAGTTAGGAGTAGTCGTGTGTAGTTTAGGGCAAACCTCAGGGGTGCCGAGTGTAATTTATCCAAAAAATAAATAAATAAAAATTGGTGACTATATATGGATAGGAGCCTCACCTATAAAATATTTATGTCGTAACAAAAAAAAGGATAAATATTTAGCGATGAAAGATTGTGTTTCCAACCTACTTTGGTCGCACCCAATGGCCCATTAGGGATCCCGTTTTGCATGACACGTCACCATATTCCACGGTCAATGGTTCAACGCTCCCAAGCCAGTCAAAGGGACCATGCTCAAGTCATGTGCATTTTCCCTTTGTGAAACAACTTTGGCGTGCCTTCCCCCTTGGGGGTCAGCCAGCTTAGGGGGGTCGGCCACCTTTCCCTTGAGGAGGCCGGCCACCTTCCCCTTCAAGAGGTCGACCCTATTTCTTCACTTCTCTTCAAGGGACCATGTATCGTCCACGATGCCGTTGCCCGGGCGCCGTCTCCGCGACCCCCGTCGCCGCGCCCGGCTTTCACGACGCCCGTTGCCCGTAGTCGCGCGCCGTCACCTGCCTGCTGACTTCCCGGTGCTCGTCTCCCACGGTCGCACGCCGTCTTCACGATGCCCATGCACCGACTCCACGGCACCCATTGCCCACCCGTCATATCTGTGACACCTGTCGATCATGCCAGTGCGCCGTCTCTAACACTCCACCGTGCCCATGCGCCGCGTCGCTGATACAGCCGTGCCCCCAGGCTCTCTCTCACAATGTCATGCCCCAGGTATCATACACAATTCACCGCGCTCATGCGTCACTTCCATGACATGTGCCCCCGGCACTAGGTATTGTCTCGCAACGATTGTCGTCGCGCTCATGCGCCACACTCATTATCTGGTACCGTTGGCACCGCGCCTGTGGTCCACAATCATGTTACATACCCCCGGGCACCACTCTAATTCATGATACCATGTGCCCTCGCCATGGACATGGAACATGCTTCTACCCACTCTCCGGAGTGTGCAGCATCCCGCGGGGATAAACGACTTCTCCGGGACACTATCTCTGCCAAGAAGCTTTTCAACTACCCTTCCGCCAGGTAGACGGCTCCTCCGGGATGTTACCTCGGCCCGTCAGGTAGACGGCTTCTTCGGGATGCTACCTTGATGCACTCCGAGTGCTCCAGCATAAGGACTGACCCGCGAGATAGGCTCGCTTTCTAAGACACTCTCTCCGCTAAGGAGCTTTTCAGCTCCCCTTTTGCCAGGTAAATGGCTCTTTCGGGATGCTACCTTGGTCCGTCGGGTAAATAGCTCCTCCGAGATGCTACCTTGACGTGCTCCGAGTGTCCCGGCACAAGGACTCACCCGTGGGATAGGCTCGCTCTCTAAGACACTATCTCCGCCAGGGAGCTTTTCAATTCCCCTTCTGCCAGGTAGACGGCTCCTCCGGGATACTACATTGATGCGTTTCGAGTGCTCCGACACAAGGACTCACCCACGGGGATAGGTGACACCTTCGGGACACTATCTTCTAGGGAGCTCTAAGTGCTCTGGCATGAAGACTTCCCTTCCGCCAAAAATATGGCTCATCCGGGATGCTACCTCGGCCCGCAGGATAGGCGACTCCTCCGGGACACTATCTCTATCGGGGTGTCTGCGTGACTGGCCTACTTGCTCCGGCACTAGGGGCTATCATCGACACCCCTAGGGACTATGACCCTCGGTTCACTCCGAGATGGAAGCAGGTCTCCAGAGGGCATCGTGCCTAGTCTGCCTGGCAGTTGGGCGTCGGGTCTTCCCCACCATTGCCAGGCCTATGGGACTCTGTAAGGGCCTTGGATTGGTGGCTAGATCAAAGGGTTCTCTGGCGACACCAGCACTGCGGGAGCCAATCTTTCCAAATAGACATAGTGTGCGGGGCAGGCCAGGTGAATATGCAATCCAACAGTCCGTGAAGCACCGACACCTATGGACCCCCGATGACGTGTCACTCCCGGGGAGTGCCACGTGTCACGTGATGATATCATCATCTTAACCTCTATAAATAGGGGTCTTGAGAATTCATTTAAGGACTTCAGATTTTTAGATTCTCAAAATTCAATCTCACTTTCTCTCTCTAGAATTCTAAAAAGAGAAACATACAGGACCTTGACTCTGGACCTAAGCATCGGACCGTGACTATCGTCGTGTATTCACCCTACGCCATCGCCCTCGCAGCACTGCCACCCTCAGGTTCTGTCTGGGAAGCCCTTGGTCTCTGCCCTTGCTCCACCCTTGTTGTGTCCCACACAGTACACTTGGCATCTGACTCGGACTGCATTCCTTGTGGCACCTCCATGTCGACTGCGAACCCACTTTTCTTAGCATCAGATTCTTACTATAATTTTTAACACCAGCGACAAAATATTTTTAGTGACAATCTTTTGTCACTTAAATTATTATAGCATAAATATTGTACAGTAGATTAGTGGCAGAGCTAGATACATTAAGTAGGTGGGCACTTAAAAAAATTTTTGTATGATTTGACGATAATGATATCTTGAACTCATACCCTAATATGTATGTCCATGCTTTTTCGTCGAAGAAAGTTAAATCTTGTAGAAATCAAGTCTACTGTCTAAACTACCGGAACAGTGAAATTCAATCTTGAATTTCCTTAGTTCTGTCTTGTTAGCTCAAACTGAAACTCATCAGAACATTTGGAGTATTGAGAGCCCAATTGTTATTACTGTTAAACATACAAATTATAAGTTTCAAATTTTTAATTGTCAAATTCTCAATCTGAAATTAAAATTCCCCAAAATCTAGAATTACAAGTCATTAATCCTATAATTCTAACTTGAAATAAAAAAATATATTGCACATATTACAAAAAAAGTGCTTAAAGAATTCAACTATGTAAGAATGAAACATGGGTCTTACCATGAAAATCATTGCTGTGACCTTAGGGTGTTAAAAAACAAAGAAGGAGTTCACCATGAAACTGCCGTTGGCTGCCGACCAACAAGCAGCACTTCAGCTCGATTCAAGGCATCTAAAAAACAAAATAGAAAAACCTCCTTCCATTGTAATTCCAATTGAGGGAAGAAATTTTAACTCCAAAGCCACCAAAACTGTAATATACAGAACTTCGGAACCAGTTAGAATAACCATCCGTGCTCCGAAAAATAAACGGGCGTTAAAGTTGAGTAATGCCCAGGTTTTAGTAATGCATAGGAGCTTAAAAAGATTTCGAGACAAAAACGTAATTTTGGGTTGTTTTGCAATTTTGGAAAAATGGTGCTCGTGTCAATTTATAAAGGAATTGCATTAGGAACATGCCACCACCTACTAGCTTATAGTGACTAAGCTAATTAAATAGTAAAATATGAAGTAAGATAATGACTCTCGGGTGAAAGGGAAAGGAAAAGGGGGGAGGGAGAGAGAAACAGGCCAGGAAACAAGAAACATAGAAGAAGAAGAAGAAACAGAGAAAGAAAGAACAAGGACCGTGGAGGGGAAGAAAAACAAAGATTAAAGAGGAAGGATTTTCAGGGTAAACCCCTCATTTATTTGTTTTACTTCTAATTCAAGCTTAACATATGATTTTCGCATTAGTGTGTGTATACAGCATGTGGGTTGGCTATGTGTGTATATATATATTCATGCGAGTGTGGCAATGTGAGATTGTAAGTGTGTAAGCAGGTGTATGATGGGTGAATTATGTGTAGAGGTTTATATAAGTGTCTAAGTTTAACGGCCATGGGTGGAGCTCGGCAAAGGAGGGGAACGAAGAACCACAGAGTGGGTTACAGTGTGATCACTGTAAATGGGTCTCGGGTGTGTGAGTTTAGGTGGGATTTTGGTGTAATGGTATCTATATATCGTGTAGGTGTACCGTGTGTGCGATGCAGTGTGTGGGTGTATGAAGCACACTACCGCAACTACAACAGTGTCATTGTGATAGAGTGTGTGATTAAATCATGTTTGATTATGTGTGGATGAATGTTTGTAAGTGATATAATGTATAAGCAAGGTATTAGTGAGTGAAATGGCTTTGCAAATATAGATTCGTGAGTAGGGTAGGTGTATACCAGGGTGCACTTCGATAGAAAAATGGAGAAGATGAAGTGTGTGTATTTAGGTGAAGTAGTGTGTGTGTGTGATTTGAATAGTGGTTATTTTCGTCGCTAAAGGTAGAAAAATAATTAGACAGTTTTTAATTCAATTTTTATAAATATCTAGGATCAAAACTGAACAAAATGAAAACTATAACCCCTAATATTTTTTTACGAGATGTACGCTCTGGAATTTTTTGAGAATTTTTGGTGCCCGTGAAGAGTGCTAAATTAGGGTATCAATAACCAAAATTATCGAATTATTTAGCATACCAAGCAAAGTTATTTTAACCTAAAATGTATAGGAAAATCTTATTTTGCTGATATGTTTTATATTCTGAAATTTTGGGCCATTCTGAGGCAGATAGATATTTTTTGCGAAACTGGCCTTTTAGTACTTGGTCTGGACACCGGTTCGGGATTTTCTAGCAAAATTTTTTTAAAATACTTTTTAGTCTAGAAATGACATCATGATGCTAAAAATAGCATTTTTAAATTATTTTTAGAAATTTGTTGGTGCCGGAAACCCCTGGGTATTTTGGTAATTGACCACCTTGATGGGAGTATTTTGGTAATTTTATCTATAAAGGATAGTTTCGAGTAAATTTGCATATGATAAGGATATTTTAGTGATTTTACTTACGGAAATGTCATTTTGGTGATTTAAGTCCGATAGGGGCATTTTGGTACCTTTTCACCCTAGGGGCATTTCAGTAATTTTACATATCCGGTGAGAGAGGTTCATTTTGAGAGTATGTATGAGTCCGTATTAAGTTATAATATTGTAATATAGACTGTATTCTAATTAGTTGATTGTTCTATTTAGGTTAAAACTAAAGACTTCCAGATAGATAGTTTAGCTGCAGATCCAGGTAAAGGATTCTATCTGAACCCTGGGTAAGAACTTTTAACCAAACCCTTGTTTTGATAACTCGTACTCGTAAGTACTCCTTGATTTCCTTATGACTAATGTCAAACTCTGAGGTATGAATTGATATCAGCATGTTATTGCTCAGAAAATCCCAATATTGAACCTAAACCGGTAATTTGGAAATATTGTGATGCTCGCCTGTTATTGCATGCTAAGAAAAATTGATAATCGAATGTTATTCGGATTTGTCATCGCTATTTGTTTAGACTCTGTTATGTTGATACAAGTTGCATTACTTGCCTTTAGACCTGGCAAAATGTTAACCGTACCCGTTACCCGGTCCAAAATACCGGGTATGGGTAGCCATTTTTCACTACCCGCTGAAATTGGACCCGAACCGACCCGTAAAAGTTGGGTAAATTCGGGTCGGTTATCGGGTACCCGATTATATGCCTATATATAATATTTCTAGGGTTTCTCTCATTTTCTCCCCACTCACTTGCTTCTGTCGCCCCTCCCCTAAAGTCTCCCTCACAGATCCCTCTCACAGGTTCCCTCTCTCAACTCTCGCTCTCTCTCACAGATCTGCCAAACTCACGACCACCCTACTCTACCCACGGCGCCACGTCGGTCACCCACTAGATCTACCACATTTCGCCGCCACCGGTCGGTCACTTAGTCTCCCCGTGGCCCCGTCGTCACCAATCGGTCACACCTGTGGCCCCATCGCCAACGATCAGTCACCACCGTGGCCCCACAACACCGATCTGTCACCACCGATCGGTCGCCACCGTCACTGACCAGTACTCCGTGGCCACCAATCAGTCACCCCGTGGCCACCGATCGGTCACCACCGTGGTCGCGCAACACCGATCCGTCACCACTGAGGCCCCGTCACCACCGATATGTCGCCACTGTCGTTGACCGTCACTCCGTCGCCTTGCGGTTGTTGGGTAGACTTTCAGTCAGTGGATATTGATGGACGATGATTGTTGTGTGTTCTCGATCTGCAGATTTTTTTCCCCAGATTGTTCAGATTGTTTTTTTTTTTCAGATGGATGGATGTTGAGATTGTTTTTTCTTCAACAGAAAGATGTTATTTTTGTGAAATGAATTTTGATAGATAAATAATGAATTATTTGACTTTTAGAGGTTAAGATATGTCTAATTAGTAGGTAATTAGATTATGTTTAATTTAAAAAATAATTAATTAGAAATTAATGATTTACTTGCGGGTAATACCCTACCCGCCAGGGTAGGGTACGGATCCAGATATTCGTACCCGGGAAAATCCGGGTATAAATTACCCGACCCGGTTTTACCCGGATCCGCCCGGGTATTACCCATACCCGCGCGGGTCGACCCGTTTGCCAGGTCTACTTGCCTTGAACACCTTTCATTGAGCCTTAAAACGTTTATGGGAACTCTTATCGATGCTCATTATCTATCACCCATCGAGCACTGAATAACATGTATTATCAAATTGTTGTCATTCTGTACATTGACATGAGATCTTACATTAGTATGGACTAGTACCTTGATGGACTAGTCGGTGCATTGGTATGGGCTAGTGCCTTGATGGACTAGTCGGTGAATTGGTATATGTTAATGCCTTGATGGACTAGTCGGTGGCTAGTGCTTGATGGACTAGTCGGTGGCTAGTGCTTGATGGACTAGTCGGTGGCTAGTGCTTGATGGACTAGTCGGTGCATTGGTATGGGCTAGTACCTTGATGGACTAGTCGGTGTATCTATGATTGTCTGCATCGCAGCTAAAATCTTCCTTTGATATCTGATCGAACTAGTTATGATTCTTTTGAAACTCTTGAAAAATTATCATGGAATTGCATCTGTGAATTATTTCGTAATTTCTGTGTATTGAAGAATTTGGTGTGTATTGATGTAGGCAAATAGGATTGGATTTGTGCTTGTGTTGAAATCCCTTGAGAAATTTTTGTGGTACTTGGTAATGATGACTTTGGAAGTGATATTTTACTGATTGTTTGAAAACCATCGTGATTGTTATTGTTATTTTGGTATCTATTTATGATGAATTTTGATCATTTTGGAAATCATTGAGCTCTTCAAATCATTTGGGATATTTCAAAAATCATCGTCAGTTGGACCCCGTTGGGTAATTCATTTTTGTAGTCATTGTACGACCTTACTGAGCTCTCAAAAGCTCACCTTTCGTTTGATTCCATTCTGCAGGTTTTGATCAACAGTAGGTTGCTCGGGAATGGGGTTTAGAGTCTGGGCGAGATTTCGGTAAGCCCGCCACTACAGTGATGTGAGACCCTGCGTGGGTTGGAACTGTCACCTTGTTTTATAAGGACTCGAGTTATAAAGAACCTAGGTTTTAATAGACCAAGTTTAAGCAGTTCTGTAAGCTTTTATTTGAAGAATTTGAGTTGGTATCGGATTAAATGTTTTGAGGTATGATTTAGTGGACATATTTGACAGGTTTGATGTGATTCGGTAGGTTAACGACCCGGAAGCTCAGGGGGGCGGAGCTCTAGATTTCCAGAGGCGTTACAAAAACTGTTGGCTTGACTAATTGGATCTTATGCCAGACGTCGACTAGCTGGAGGATGGACATGTGAAAACGGGTAAGGGAGAGGTGGAGAATGTGGTGTAGTAGTCAGAGCCCAGAGGCGGTGTGCTATGTCGCCTTGTGAAGTGTAAACTGTGTGGTTAAATATGTTGACTTTATATCTTTATTTATTTGAGGTTTGAACTTTGCTTATTTTTTTCTTTTCTTTTTTTGGTGTTATATGTGTGAGTTTAACATTTTAAATGACTAAAATAACATTTCTTTTAACTATCCCTGAAATTTTTAGATACTTGAACATGTAAAATAACAAAAAAAAAATATATCTCCTTTAAATATTTTTAAAAAATTAGGTGAGCACTTTTACCATTATAGATTAAATAACAAGATGTAAGGGAAAAATTTTGGTGGAGCAGGTGGGCACCGGCGCACCGGTACCACCCACTAGCTCCACTACTTCAGTAGAAGATCTTTATCCCATGTCTATACACTTAGGATTACTAGCTAGTACCAACTTTACGATTTTGTTCACGATAATCTTTGAGAAGAGCAATATTCCAAATGACTATGGTGGAGGATTTTAGTTGTAGAAGGGGTAAATATTCAAAGTCTTGTTCTATGTAGCGTACTTTTTGTGCCAAAACTGATCGGGCATGTCCACTTTTACTGTCGTAAACAAGTATAAATGGGGACGGATCTAGGATCTTTTCTTAGAGAAAGTTAGAGCAAGTATACATAAAATAAAAGCTAAAAACTTCTAAAGATCATTAACATTAGGCAAAAATGTTCAATTATGAGTTGTACTGTATTACTGCGTCAAACTTACAAATATATATTTATGACAAAAAAGAACCAAGAAATCGTGACATAAAACTAAATTTAAATAGGTTAACTTTACATAGAAAATGTGTGTTAAATTGACAAATATGTGTATGTGTGTGTTTAAAAAAAATTATTGTAGTCGTTATGACATAAAAACAAAACCTCAATACTTCAATTGGTTGGCATTGCATAGAACATAAAATAAGTATTTGTATTCAAGTTTTACCTTAATTAGATCAAGTAAGATTAGTGTATATCCCGTATTTTTTTTGGAATTGTCTAAAATAATTATTGTGGGTCCGAAAAATAAAAGGTCATCAATTTTGAGTGATACTAGAGTATTAGTAGAGTAAGAAAGCTAAAATGATTTTGAGATCAAGATGCAATTTTAAAAACTTTTGTGATCATTTTGTAAACAGGAAGGGGCTATTTTGCCATTTTGGAATTTGGTAGCTAGGTGTCAAATTTTTAGAGAAACGTCTCTTACGTGGTGCCACCTCTTGCTATTTTTTTTTCTGTTGACTAACCTAATTTTATTATAAAGTATGAGATAAAAAAATTAAAAAAAAATAAAATTAGAAAAAAATAAAGAAAAAGAAAGAAGAAGTAGAGCACTGTGCTCGGCTGGAAAAACAGGGCAGCAAACAAGAGAAGAAATTGAGAGAGTTCTTCAAGGGTAATCTTTCTACCCCTCTTTATGTGAGTAATTCCACTGCACGTGCGCGCGCGTCTGATTGAAGCAGAGTGGTGTGCTTATCTTCCCCACGGAAGAGCTCTGTTATCACCTAAGATTAGCCTATCAAGCACGTGCTCTTGCCCCTGCATTCAGATTAAACAAAAAGGGGTCATTCCTGACTGAGTTGCTTCAAGGCCCCTTGATGTTTTTCTTTTCGGGTCAAGCTAGACAGAGCTAATGGCTCAATGTCTTTATCGCAACTTCTCGATATAGCAACTCGCTCAGCAACGAGTCTTTCTAGTTTCCAGTTTAGGCATGAAGATTAAGAAAAAATAATTTTGTGATCTACCTCACTTATAGAATGGGATGGGACCCTTTCTTTCCTTGGACCACGCAAGAATTCGTGAACGCCTAGGTTCTTCTAATGTTTGGCTTTTCTTCCTTTAGATTGGGTAAGCCTTTAGGTTTGGCACTTTAATTTCAGCATCTCTAGAATGTAGGAAACCTTTGACGAGAGAGAGAGAGAGAGAGAGAGAGAGTATGTGTGTGTGTGTGTGTGTGTGTGTGTTTCTATGTGCAACATGTGTTCTTGAATGTATGCGTCTGTGTTTATGTTTATGGGTATGGAATTTCAGCATATATGTGGTTGTATTGAGTGGTGTGCTGTGTGTTCAGTATGTGTAGGGGTAGGGAGATGGGCTGTAGGTGTGTGCCGTGGGTGCTTCGTGTGTGTGTATTTATGTCTGCCGTGTGTATATGTGTGAGTATGTGTGTGATTTTATATGTAAATTGGGTACAATGTGTGTAGAAGGGAAACAAGGTGAATTGTGTGTGTGTTTTTAGTGGGTTATCGAGGGGTATGTGTGTGTTTGAATGTGTGACAGCGTGTGGTTGAGCGACAATTGTGTGTGTGTGTGTGTGTGTGTGTGAATTCTGTGTATTAATGTGCTAAGTGTGTGTTTTAGATTAGTAATGTGTATTTTAAGGATTTTAGTATATATTTAGATGAGTAGCAGTGTGTGTAAAGTGTCTGCGTGCAAGTCTATATCTCTCGGCAGAGGAAGAAAAAGAAATGTGTGTGTGTGTGATTTAAGTGTAGTAGTGTGTGTTTTAATTTGAATAATATTTGTAATTGTCACTAAAAGATGGGGCTAGGGTTAGTAGTCTTGTGCATATTTTTAAAAATGGCTAGGGTCATAATCTGACAAAGTACAAAAAAGAGACTTATGTTATTTTCACAAGATCTACGTTGTGAAAACTTTTGGAATTTTTTGGTATCCGCAAAGGACGCTAAATTAGGGTATCGATTAAAAAGAATTCTTGAACTATTTAATATAGAAAATCAAGTTATTTTAGTTTGAAAATCTTAGGGAACCTTATATTACTGATTTGTTTTATTTTCTAAAATTTTGTGTCATTCCAAGGTCGATAACTATTTATTACGGAATCAGCTTCTGAGTGTTCGATCTGAACACCGGTTCTGAATTTTCAAACGAAAATTCCCTAAAACACTTTTTTAGCCTAAAAACGACTTAAGGATACTTAAAAGGGTATTTAAGAAGTTTTTGAGATTTTTCTGGTGCAAGAGCACCATAGGGTATTTTGGTAATTTTATTTATAAAAGGTACTTTTAGGTAAATTCACATATGGTAGGGACATTTTAAGTACTTTATTTACGGGAAGGGTGTTCTGATGATTTAGGTATGAGAGAGGTGCTTTTGATAATTTTATACATAAGGGGTATTTTGGTACTTTTATATACCCAGTGAGGGGGTCATTCTAAAAATAGATGTGAGTCAGTATTGAATTCATAATATCAGAGTATAGACTGTATTCTAATAATTGGACTGTTCCATTAGGTTAAAGCAAAAGACTTTTTCGTTAACTGGGTAAGGATTTCTGTCCGAACCTTACTTTTGATGACCTATGTTCGTATATTCTTTTGATTTGCTTACTGCTATTGTTGAACAATGAGATATCCATCGATATCAGCTTGTTATTGCCAAGGAAACCTTAATGTTTGACCTGAATAGGTTATTTGAAATTCTTATCGATGTTCGTCTTCTATTGCATGCTGAGCAAATTTGATAACTGTTCGTATTTATTTTTTTGGATTTGTTTGTCACTATCTTGAACTCTGAGTGATGGATTGATATCAGCATTGAAACCTTAATTGGTATCAGTAGTTTAAATGCATGTTAATGCTGATTTTTTATTGCATTTTGAATATTGAATTGTTTGTTAATTCTGTTATTGTTGTCTTCTGTATTGACTTGGGAATCTACTCTATGGGGAGGCATTACAAGGATGGTCTGAACTTTCATAATTATTCAGGCTTACTACCTTGATCTATGAAAAGGACTAGTTATTGTACATCATGCATATGTACTCTGTATTGTGCATTGCCTGTGTGGCATTACCTTTACCCATGGTCAAAATCTTTTGAATTTGTTTACATTGTATCTTACAATGATTATTTTAAAAATGATTGGAAATGAAGGTCTTGATATCTGATTGAAGATGATTGAATTGAAACTCTTCCCCATATTGTGATCAAACTGTTTGTGATTATCTGAAACCCTTCCCATATTGTCTTTGAAGTATCTTTACTCGTTTTGAAATCCTTTGAAAATTATCATTTAATTTTATAATGATGGCTTTGAAAATGACCTTTAAAAGTGATTGTTTTGTGTCTGTTTATGATTATTTATGATCGTTTTGGAAAATTATCAAACTGTTTATGATTGTTTGAAATGTTTTGAAAAATTATCATCGAATTGATTCTTGAATCATTTTGTAATTCCTTCGGTTGTTCCTTGAACGATCTTACCGAGCTCTTAAAAACTCACTCTTGTTTAATTCTTTTCTGCAAGTATTGTTCAAATGTAGATTGCTCAGAGATAAGTTAGAGCCTGTGTGAGGTGTCGGAGTACCCACTACTATTTGTGTAATAAGACCCCCGTGTGGGTCAGTACTGTTAACTCGTTCTATAAAGAACTTGAATTTGTAAAGAATCTAAGTTTTAATAGTTCAAGCCTTTTTTTTTTTGGGTAACCTTTTCTTTTAAAAAATTTGAGTTAATATCTAGTTAGAAGCTCTAAAGTATGTGTTTGATGTGATATGGTAGCTTAACGCTCTAGAAGTTCGGGGCTACGGAGCTCTGAATTTTCGGGTCATTACAATTAAGATACAAAGGGAGCCACCTTGCTTTATTTAAGGATAAGTATAAATATAATTTATGGATATACAACTTCTTTTACATAGAATTAACTGATTTTCAAAGAGAAATTGCATAAGAATTGGGATTAATTAGGCCAATCATATGAGTTCCATGATGGTGCCATGATGGGCGGTGGCGGTGGCGGTGGCAAGAAAGGCCACCGCCAACATCAGCCCCTGAGTATAAAGATGGCACTCTAAGAAAATTGATAAATAAACTTTGAAAAACCCATTTAAACTCGACTTGGTATAATTTTAAAATTTTATTGCAACAACTTAAAACCATCATAGTGGAACCCGAACGTATAATATGAAACTCAATGTCACTTCCCCCTCTAATGATGGAATAAATTTGTACTTACAAAATGAACATCTTGCAACCACACCAATATATAATATTAAAATGACAGTTTAAATTCACGGCCAGCAACTTTTAAAGCACTTAAATACAGAGTATAAAAGAGTCACATTGATCATCGCTAACAAGCTTGAATGGAAAATTTGTAACTTTCTGGGATCAAACTTTGATGAATATCATAAATGTATGTGCAGAAAAAGAAATTTAAATTTGTAGTTTCGTATTCACATTGTGTTAAAATTTCGATCTTGTAAATATTTTTGGCAAAGGAACAGTTGCAAAGACGTCGTTGGCATGAGAATTTAATGGTAAATAAAATTTCAAAATTAGAAACAGAGACTTAAGTTTATCATTCTTGTTTTGTGTTTTTGTTTCTTGTTTATATTTCCATTATTTTTGGATCCCGTTAGGAAATATGATTCTATAATTGTAGGTTTGGCCATATTTTTTCTAGCCCTTTTTTTTTATTTGAGTACTTTGTCTATTTCTACTATTTTCATTTTTATTTTCGATCATTTTTTTGGGTCAAATCGTGTACATTTATCATTTTCAAAAACATAATGATCAATTTTTTCTCATCTTACCCTTGCTATTCACATGGACAGCTGCCATGCTACCCTTGCTTTCCCTTTTAAAGTACAACTATTAGGCGACATGTCAAGATTGTATTTGAAGGTGTATTTAATGTGCGAAAGGAAGAGAGAGAGAGGAAGAGTGATGACCTGTTTTAATAGTGATGTAACTTTAAGGAGAGAAAAAAAAAAGGTGAATAATAGCTTGGAAAAGACCTTATTCCTGATCTTGGGTAGGAAATGGTCTGAAAAAGGTGAAAGTGTTCTCACATTTTCTAAGAAATTTTTTTCATAAAAAATAAAAGAAAAATGGTAAAAGAGTCATTATTACAAAGATAAAAATAAAAAAAATTACAAACAAACATGCCTTTTTTTTTAGGATGGTCAAAAATACGTACAAAGATATATTTTGAGACTAAATATACAATAAGAGCTAAAAAGTATAAGACAGATTAAATGGATGACATTCCCGTCCAAGTGAGCTACCAAAAAACTAGCTAAAAACAGAAGATAAAACCCAAGTAATATATGATAACTAGGAACTAACTAAGAACTAAAACCAAAAACTGCAACAGATAAAACTCACATATTTTTGAAAACGATTTGGCTTTCAGTTTTTTTTGGGCCACAGTTGCCCACAGTTTTCATTTTCTTTTTTTTCGGTTTTGAAAACCAATTTTTAAAACAGGGCTATTTCTGAAAACTCCAATTTAAGAGTTTTGCTTTTTCAGTTTTGGTTTTTATTGAGACTATCACAACCACCACCCTCCCGCCGCCACAGCCACTGCCTGCCATCGGCAACCACCGCCGGCCGGCCAACTCCATGCCCTACTATTGCCACCACAAACTATCACTAAAGAAAAAATTCAAAATAAAAACTGGCTAATCAAACACCTAAAAGAAAAAATTTAAAATAAAAACTTGATAATCGGACACCTATTTATTTTTATAAAAAATAAAAATTAAACTGATTTTGATTTTAATTTTTTAAAAAAAGAAAATTAAAATTGAAATTGATTTCAAACGCTATCTAAATAGAGGATAATTAAACATAAAAACAAGATAAAGATAAGGGGTAAATGCACTTTGCCCCCCTCTACTTTGTGGCGGTTGTAATATGGCCCCTCTTCTAAAAAAAGTTGCACTAAACCTCCCTGTACTCATCAAAACTATGCAAAATTAACGGTTTCCATCCAAGTTAACACAGTTTTTGGGCGGTAAATGTTTGGCGCCTAGAATCTACAATTTTAGGACGAAAATACCTTTTTGACCAAATAAAATACTAAAGACTTGCAAAAAATACCCAAAAAACCACCAATTTTATTTCACTCCATTTGCAAACCCTAGAAAATTTGCAAAAGGTGACCATTTCCATTGCAACTCATTTGCAAACCTTTCTTTTAAAGGCCAACCGCAAAACAAAACCAAAAAAAAAAATTGAATTTTATTCTGAAATTTTGAATTTTCAGATTTTAATTTCAAAAATCCAGTGGGTATAACCCGAACCCATACGACCCGACCCACGCCCGCCCTCTTCCTCACAGTCACAGGCTGACCCAATCCCGACCTGCTCCATGCCAACTTGACCCGACCCAACCCGACTGTGCCCTTCCCAAATCCAAATTTCTCCTACTGAAAACCCTAATCTCTATCCATGCGGCGCCAACCATCTTTCGGCCATCTCACGTCGGCACTCCACTCGCCGTCGGCAGCCCCCTCCCCCCGTCGATGATGCCGACCACCCTCTTCCTTCCTCTTCTCTCCCCCGCCCTTTGCTGGCACAACAGCCGAGCTCTCCACCGGCAGCCCCTTCCCCGCCATCAGTGACGCCAACCCCCTCCATTTCTCTTCCTTCCTCTTCTCTCCCCCGCCCTCTACTGCCACAATAGTCGAGCTCTCCGTCAGCAGCCCCTTCCCAACCATCGGTGACGCCAACCCCCTCCTCCCTCTCTCTTCCTTCTTCTTCTCTCCCTCCCCCCCGCCTCGCTGCCGTAACAACCCCGCTATGCCGGCAGTCCCCCTCCCCCCTGTCGATAACACTGACCCCCCACCCCCGCTCTTCCCTTCCTCTTTTTTTCTCTCGCCACTCGCGGCCGTAACAGCCCTGCGCCGCTGCTGCCGCTGTTCTCTCCATTCTCCCTTCTCCCACCCCAAATGGTTTGAGAAAGGGATTTTCAGTTCTGTTTAAAAGAAGGGTAGTTGTGACATTTCAACAAGCTCAGTTACGGCCGTTCAATTTTGCATAATTTTGATGAGTGTAGGGAGGTTTAGTGCAACTTTTTTTAGAAGAGGGGACCATATTGCAACTGCCCTAAAGTAGAGGGGGGGCAAAGTGCATTTATCCCTAAAGATAAAGACAAAGAAATAGCCAATCACACAACACTAGCTCGTTGTCAGCCTCAAGCCTATCTCCGGACATGCGTCCCCATCACTGCAACCTGTCCTCAATCCTAGAGCACCACTTCGGCTCCAAAAAATTACCTTTTCAGGCCATTACGCAACTGCCGAACACTAGAACAGATTAAACAAAACACGAACCACCACTGACCAACCAAACTTCACGGCTCTACATAAACCACCACCGGCTGACCATCTTGAAAACCCATCTGAAACCATAAAACACTAACAGCAACCTTGGCACCTCTCAAATAGCGACAATCGGAAGGGGGGGCTCCATGCAATCAACTATCACCTTGGGCCTTTACCATCGGAATCTCAACAAACGAAATCACCTAGATTCATCAGCAAACTACAACCAACAACCACCTACAAACTTGACCAACCGACCTTTCTACATCAAAGAGGGAAGGGGGAACAACTGAGGGGAGGGGGGATTAAGCCCTAGAAGCAAGAAACTTGACCTAAACTCACCAATCTTTCACCAACCCATGGCAGCACAGCAGGCACACTCCATCGGCAAAATTAGCTAAGCTTGAACCCACCACAACCCAATAGAAAAGAGCCCCAAGGATTTCAACAGTTGACCATCATCAAACCCTCAACCTAACTCCGACGTTGAAAAAACTTGGGAAATTAATCGGGCAATTGTAGCTGTCGTCAAACACCGTCCATCTCACCTGCGTCGCCAAGATCCCGCACAAAAATCGGAAGCAAAGACTAAAACTACCTCGTCACCACTCACTGTGGAAGCCAGTAGTAATGACGAAAACGAAGATGAGAGAGAGTTAGTGGCAGTGTTTTTTTTTTCCTCTTTTTTTGCCTCTCACAGAGGAGTCTGTGCATTTTTCTTGTTTGTTGTAAACGAACATAGACCTGGCAATTTTCTACCCGGACCCGCGGGTCGAACCGTACCCGGTCAAAAACCCCGGGTACGGGTACATATATGTACTGCCCGTGAAAAGTAGACCCGTACCTGGACCGGACCGTATTTTCCGGGTCGGACCGGGTCGGGTGGCGAGTACCCGGGTATACTCGTAAATCTTACCTATATATATGACCATCTTGGCATTCTCCTCATTTACACAACAACCCAGCACTTATATTTCTCTCCTCATTTTGGCACTCTGTCGTCTCTTCCTCCCCCCTTGCTCTCTCTCCACATAGCTGATAACTCACCAGAGACACGTCTCTCTCTCTCACACACACTCATACATCCACACCATTGCAAAATGATCCACTCTGCTCATGGCCTCGGATCTGTCGCCGATCACTTCTTTGCCTCTCTCTCTCATAGATCCACCATCACCACCACCAGATCTGCCGTAGTAAGTTCCTTCTTGTCGGTCTCTCTCTTTCTCTCTCTCAATCATAGATCCGTCGTCGATGGCAAACGGCGACTACCACAGATCTGCGACGGCGACTACCACAGATCTGCGACGGCGACAACCGCGAATCTGCCGAACTACTCTAGATCTGCGAACTACTCCAGATCTGCGAACTACTCCATGGATCTTCTGCCAATCTTTCATTCCACCGTCGATCGCGAAGATGTGATGTTATATGTGTGAAAAATGCGTTGTATTTTGGATTGTTTATGGGATTTTTTGATTTAATTGTATTTTGGTTGTTGGTAATGGTGGAGGATGGGATTTTATTTTTGTTGACATTTATTTATTTTATTTTAGATTGTGGTTGGGAAATTGGGTCATTGTATTCAATACGCTAGCAGCTGATTTTATTTTTAGTTTGTAGTTTCTAATTTTTGTGAAATTGGAATTAGTTCTAACAACCAAAAAATAAATAAATAACATATTAGCTGGAAAAGCAAAAACAAGAAAAAAAAATGCCTAAAGAGAGAGAAATTATGTTTCATTAAAAAAATTAAAAATTAATGATTTACCCGGGGGTAACAACCGACCCGTAAGGATAGGGTACGGATTTAGAAAAATTCTACCAGAAAAAAAACTGCGTAAAATTTATCCGACCCATTTTTACCCATATCCGACCGGATTTTATCTGTACCCGACGAGTATACCCGTTTGCCAGGTCTAAACGAACAGGCCTTCAAAGTCCTTCTTTTGCTACACGAATAAAGAAGCCGTTAACTTCTTAAACATGGCGAACCCATTACTTTTATTACACTTGTTGTACTCCTCGTCAATCAGCACGACCACTTTTCACAAGGGTCACAAGGGTTAATTACAATGACCTTTCTTACAGCTTGCTTTGATGAGACGTCCATTGTCAATTCTGAGATTATCTTGTCATCCATCTTATTTGATTCTTGGTTTTACAGACCTACCTTAAGGGGAGGTCGATTAAATTTCATGCTTGGGTTATTAAGAATCCCTCGTAGATGTTAAACTTATCATATTTTACGGTACAAAAGTTTAATAACTAATCTATACTATTTATAAAGGGAATAGTTCTTTTGGTATAATATCATATTTGACATTACACAACTAGCTACTTAGAATGATGACACTTGACATTATAAGAAACTTTTTAAAAACCGACCCAAACAAGAACTTTAAATAGTAAATAACTACCTACAATGTCATGTTTGGGACCCGTACGTTTATCATATTCGTTTTCTGTTTTTGCAATGATGATAAAAAAATTTCTTTTTTGTGTACTTTTATCTTTTGGTGTTTTCGTTTTGGGTAAAATTACACAAATAGTGACAAAAAACTGAAAACATCTCTAAAATATTTTCAGTTTTTCTCACCTAAACTTACCTCAATGTAAGAAAAAGTAACTAAATTTTTTTTGATAAAAATGATAAAAGTGCATGAGCGTATTTTCTAACTGAATACGAAATCCATAAAAATGAAAACGAAAAACGAATATGGTAAACATACGGGCTCCAGTTTTCACAATTGAAATTCATCTTATAAAATATTGACATTAATCACTTACATGCCACGCTTAATTTTTTAATAAATTTTATATTATTGATTTTATTTTTATGCACCCATTGCGTGTATCACCCAAACTAATACGTGTAATGCCCTTTAAATATAAAAAGCCCCCAAAACCAAATTTTATTGGCAAAGGGCAAACCCAAATTTTGTTAATTCTTCACCTTCATCAAGTGGTTATACCACGAATAAGACCCAATTTTCCTGCACACTTTTGAATCTACCCATCCCGCACATTTTCCTGATTTACCTTGTTTTTCTAGTTATTATTATAAGCTTAATCTTCAAGCACTCCTTCATGGACATGATTTAAGTGGTTAGTAAATTATAGAGTTTAATGGATTGAATCAATTAGACCATGATTGTCGCTCACAATAATTATTTATACCCCCTGGTCATATTTTTTGATATATTGAACATCAAATTATTACACATTCGTCAATTGAACTCTATGGTTCACCATTGTTTTAACTTTAAACGGTTTAAGCAAATTATGCAATAAAAAAATTCTTTCGTAATTATGTTTTTTTTTCAGATTTGAAAAGATGATTGAAAGTTGGCATAATCAAAAAGAAATTCTTTATTTACACGACTGCCACAAACCGTGAAGAGTAGGGTTCTATTGGTGAATATTTAATAGGTCAGCACTTAATCAGCTAAAAGATTATTACTAGGACTTCAGTGACTACTGCTAGCAAATGTCGGGGTCAAATCGGTACTTGTTCCAAGTTTTAAGTAAAATATAGAGACTTCCAAAACATCGGCCTGTATTGTAATGGTTTTCATTCTTTTTTTTCCTTTTGACAAGCACAAAAATGGTTTGGTAAGTCATTTTTAAAGTGTTTTCAGATTTTATTATAAGAAACAATTGACCCAAGATGAAAAAACCTGTGAATTCCAGAAACACCTATTAAAGCCCTTTTGGAATTGCCTAAAAAATTCCGTAGCAAAAATTGGAAAAAGAAAATAGACACTAACCAAATGAACTTTGGAAAATGACGAAAAGGCTTCCAAAAATGAAAATGAAAATGAAAATGAAAGCAAATAGACCGCATCATAGAGGGCCCTTGATACTCCATTCGCTTTCTAGCCTAGAATTTGAACAAGTGTAACTTTATTGATTCCTTATACCCTTATTTGTCTTGCAAGAGTACATTTATTTAATCCTAAATTACTATTTAAATTTATTCTTCTACTGTTTAAGTGCTCGAATTCCATTCCAAATTCTCGAAAAAAAGGTCAACGAAGAAGAAAAGTGACATGGATAAGAACAAAAATTGAAGCAAGTAAAGCTAACAGAGAGCCTCAAGCTAAGAACACACATCTGTTCCGAATCTTCCTTAATCTATACTATTTATAAAAGTATGAATGCTGTAAATTATTTTTGAACGATTATGTCCTCCGTTAATTATGTCAAATACATTCTTATCCTTCTTTTATCACTCTTTTTTAAGTTTTGATGAAATTAAGCGAACATTGGGTAATGAATCTATTAATAATGAAAAATGAAAAATGAAAAGTGTAGTGAGAAAGAAAGAAAAATAGAACAAATAAATTTTTTTATTATTATCTTTTCAATTTGGTTAAAATGAAATAAATATTAGATATTGAACTGATTAATGAGAATTGTAATTTCTTTTTCTTGTATTTTTAGGTTAGCAAACAATTAACCAATTAAAATATTAAAAAATAAAAACAAAATAAAGAAACTGAAAAATGTGAAAAATGAATCAAGAAACAAAAAATTGTTGAAAAGGGAAAAAGAGAAAAAAAAAACAAAAAAAGGTTAAATATGCATAAAAAAATAAGGCTTAAATATGTTGTCAATTTGAACTGAAACTATGTTTGGTTAATGCAGTTGAAGGCTAGGCGTTTTGCATTTCTGATTAATGAAATGCAAAGTACCTGGTCTTAAAAATTACAGGTCTTAATCATAAATCAATTTAAGAGATTACAAAAACAAAGATGTAGATTCATTCTTTTAATTTTTTTATTTGCTTTTATTTTCGGTAGTATCATCAAATATTTTTTAAATTCAGAAGCCTACAAAGAATATTTTCAAACATTGAACTGATTACAGTTGCGAATATTAAATATACATTTATTCTAAAACAAGTTACAAATGAAATAAAAACATAATTGAATTATATTATTTTGACTCTAAAAAAGATAATAATATTATCTCAAATATTACTCTTGATTATATCCACGTGCAATGCACGTGTTCTATACTAGTAAGTACAAAAAAAAGCTATTCACTGATTTCGAACCACTATATCGACCGTCATAAAAGGGCAGACGGATCGACTTTAAATGAGAAGTTAGCAAGCCGAAATGCTGAATATCAAGATATGCAGACTTGTTCTCCCCAGTCCTCTATTCTGGCCCAACTCGTCACCCAAAAAGAAACATAATTTAAGGCTTTAAGCCCTTATGCCATTAGTTGTCCAGATAAGATTGTTACCCAGTCCACAATTTAGGCCCAACTCCTCACTCCCTAACCAAATATCGTTGGGCAGGTTGTTGTGTTTTCATTGGGCTGCGATGGCTCATTAGTGGTCGTTTATGGCTTCATCCACGCGTTTTTTATGTAGCTATTGACTCTCTGTTCACTAGTGTCACATGCACGTGATTTGTGCGTGCAAGAGAGTGAAAGGGCTCTATTAGATCAAGGAAAAAGTGCATAAAACACCCTCGTGGTTTGGGTGTTTGGCAAAAAGACCCTTATAGTTTGAACATCTGCAAAGAGACACCTAAGGTCGCTAATGTGTTGCGATCGTTAAAAATACCGTCCAAGTTGGCTGAGACTGATCTTCACTCTCTTAAGAAGTGCGTGTGGTAGATTTTAATACATTACAAAGACTAAAATACCCTTCATTTCTTTTTTCTCTACCACTCAAATCCTAATTTCTTCTCCAATCTAACTAAACCCTAACCCTAGCAGCCACCTTCACCAACAAAAACCCTAGCCGTCACCGTCATCTAATTAACCCACGTCGCAATTGCTCCACATAGCCCCATCCATCACCTCCAGCCTTAATTTATGCCTCTACCCAGCCCCAACCACCAATCACCTGTGCTGCTGCGTTAGCCTTCATCATCTCCATCCACATGTGCCGCCGTCACAACCTAGTCCACCCACCACGATCAAAGCAGGTGAGCCAACAGGAAAGGGACAGGATGGAAGGGTAAAAGGGAGAGAGAGCCGTCGCAAATCTAGCGTTTCAATCCTAGATCTCGGGTTTTAATCGCACATTGCGATCTGAAACCCTTGATATGCATTTGTGCGATTATGATTTTTGTGGTGTTTGGGATTGTTGATGTAGGTATGTGGTGTTTGGTTGTGGTGCAGTGGTGGTGTAGGGATGGTAGCAGAGGCGGGACTGGGCGGTGATGGCAGCTGCAGCACTAGACGGTGATGGCGGCAGCAGGGTTAGGTGAAAGTGTTGGCGGTAACGGGATTAGGTTCAACAGGTGGCGACGACGGGATTGGGTGCAGGAGATGACGGCGACGGTTGTTGTGGGTGGGATAGGTTGCAGACAGGCGGTGGTGGAGGTGGATGTGGATGGTTGGTAGTACGACAGCTATGGTTTCACCGACGAAGTTGAGGTGTCGGCTGATCAAACAGAGAACGGAAAAAACCCTAGATTATGGTTTATATACGTGGGCAATTTAGACATTTCTATTATTCTGTAACGGGAATCGTCTGATGCAACACATTAGCAACCTCAGGTGTCTCTTTGCAAATGTTCAAACTACAGGGGTCTTTTTGCCAAACACCCAAACCACGAGGGTGTTTTATGCACTTTTCCCTTAGACGAATCTTGTTTGCGTATGCGAGCGACTCTATGAACCGTGAAATTTTATTTTTGAGCTATCCGTACAATATTTTGTCAAGGATTTAGGTGTTGTTTGTTTCACTGAAAATGTTTCAAGGAAAATGCTTCTTGAAAAATAGTAACCTCATGAAATCATTTCTAATGAGTTTTATTTTTTGTTTTTTGGGCAAGGAGTGGAAAAATGATAAAACTACCTATACCAAAATATTATGAACAGTACAATAAACTACCTATGCTTGCTTTTTATTTTTCACCCCTTCAACAGACAAACATTACACCATAAAAGTATATAAACAGTTTTCTAAATATTTTCTCCCCCTCCTAAGATAATCAATCCATATTTTCCCTACTATATGATTCCTTTTTGTTGCCCATTCTCTATGTTCTTTCCTTTTCGCCCATTAAATTTGCTCTTGTTGTGTTTGTTCTCACCCACTTCACCTTTGAGATTCCATCTCTCAAAATAATATCTCAAGTAATTTGGTCATTCGGATCCATACCCATAATATAGGTGTGAATGACACAACATGTAACTTGTAAGTACTACGTTCACATGTCTTTAGAATGACTCGGTGTGGAAATATCAAACATGCAAAAACTCCCCTTCAATACTACAAAACCTCAATAATTGTTTGCAAAGAAGCGTGGCGGGGATCGTAAAGCTCTCTCTCATTTTGAGGTGGACTCATTTTGAGGTGACCCTAGCTAAACTCTTCTAAATGATAACAAACACCACGATAAGAAGAGAGAATCCCATTTAGGGTACGATAACCATTATCTCCATGATACTATTTTTTTTGAAATATAAAAAAGATATATTGTATTACTTAAGGCACATTACCTGTAAGAAAAATTGATACATTCAAGTTTCTATCAATATCTTCAAGAATGCTTAAACATCTTGGCCTTACATGTACAAGATTCATGCGCACTTCTTTTCCATCCGCAAGTATGCAAGTGAACTTCAAATCACAGTTGATTGCACGTAAGATGTTTTGGTGGTTCTCTCCTTTCGACCATGAAATCTCCCTTGTATATCTTGGGAAACCTTAGAACGAACATGAGTTCCATCTAGTACCCCCACACAGTGCTATTTTCCTCGTAACATTATTACATATGTTACATAAGAATATGTATTTTTAATGTTATTTCACGCCTACTATATATGATAACTAACCTAAAAATACGGGGAAGAAATTATTTCTGGGGAGTAGAATCCTTCAAGTTGTATAATAAGCTCTTCATACGATTTCAATATTATTGGACAATCTTGAAATATCTATGGATTGTTTGAATAGATCTATGGAACCGTTCACTAATACCCGAAATCTTACGTTGCATCCAAGTAAGTGTAGGAAAACTAGAACTTATTCCTTAATTGACATGTTTGTAGTTGCATGAACTAACTTTTTCTTAGTTACAAGTTCACTGTCCAAAAAATACAGATGCTTCATACGTACCTAACTTATGCAATGTCGATCACCTCTATATAAAATGATGTTCATGTAAATCTCCCTCACAAGTTCACAATAAACACGGGGCTCCCTTGGCATATAATCTTTATTCTCCAGGCGGTTCTCTAGTTCAATAACTCCCACAGACATTACGAAGGGAGTTGCACTCAATATCGCAGCACGAAGGCATTTATTATCCATATGCACAATCATTTTGAAATAGATAGCAGACTTTTAGCACTGTATATATCCATTAAGAAAGGAATGCTATAAATGGTTATGTAATGAATAAAATCTCAAAAGCTTATACATTCAAGATAACAGAGAAAGACAATACACGTGTATGAACTGTCTGGAGTGGGGAGAAGAGACGGACAATAGAAGAATAGTAACAACAAAGCCAGAAGTCGAAAGAACATGTCATCGTGAAGGATAGAGGTGTAACATAACAACCTTGGCTATATCCACTCTGCATATTTCAAATCCATTGACCTTTACCAAAACTCACCCTCAAAAAAACAACGAGCGTAATATAACTAGAAAATTGAGAGTGTAATATAACTAGAAAACTGAGGACTTGAACCAAATGTTAAGCAAGATTTTGCTATTGAGGTCAAAGATGCATCATTAATAGAAAGGTAGACAATTAAGACTCAACAGAACTCGGGGATTTCAACTACATGGGCAAAGTATCAATATATGTCTTTTATAAATTAAAAAAATCAGTTCTATCGAGCATCTCCATATGTTCAAAACAAGAGGAAAAAAAAACCATAAATGCTATTCATGTTGGCATTCTTATTTCTCCGTGTTAGTGCTATCTAACTGAAGGAGTAGAGAAGGTTCAAGGGGTGAATCTAAATCAAGACCATTCTTTGCTAATCTGTTCCCCTTTGTCACTATGCACTAGTGACACTATTTAACTTTTTAATGACAAAAGGATGTGAAATTAGTAAAATAAGTGAGCGATTAGAAATAAAGAACCAATGCCCAAATTCAAGCTATGTAATCTTACACAGCCAATCCAACATAGGTGGATCGGTATATTTTTCCCATATCCTTTCTTGGTGTCTATATAAGTAATCAGAAATTACTGATCTAGATAATAGTAACATCTTTCATGAAGGAGATTGATTAGAAATTAAAGATTGCATTGTAATCGGTAGATTGATCAAGATGGAGATTGTCGGGGCAATGCTCGACTCTATGATGTAGTACTTTAGAGATTCTCGGACCCGACTTGCTTGTGGTGATCGATGTTTCTTGACTGCAAAAAAGGGCAGAGTGTGAAAATACATTGCGAGGCATAACAATGTAACTTACAACTCCCACAGCCTATTGTATTGTTTTTTTAACCAAGTTTCAGACTTAAAACACCTACTGCACGCCTTTCACCACAATCACACACTAGCATTATTAAACTTCTATTATTTTCATCAATAAACTGCCAACCCACAAGAATCACCATTACATGATTTCAATTATAGACCACCACTAACCACCGCAACAATACAATTTGTAAGATCAGGCTAGCATCATTAATGCTTAAATAAAACTAATGACCCAGAAGACCTCCTAGACACCAAAAAAGAAGAGAGTCATCACCTTACACGCTAGACAAAGCCAAATTTTGCAAAAATGGCATCTCACATTCGTAATTGATAATATTAGAATATAACTATATAGTAACATTAGAAGCTATATCATGGCAGTGAACCTACAAAAGATAACATAAAACTAATGAAAAGAACCCAAATCGATTTTTAAATCCAATTAACACATGAGCGAGATCATTATCAATCTACAAGATTTTGCATAAAAAATGTAGCTTACCGAATTGAAGAGCCTACAACAAATTGGAGAGTATGCTCAGAAATTTCAAAAAGCGAGGCCGCGAATAAGGAGAAAAAAAGATACAATGAATAAGAATATCAAAGACCATGATGAACTAAGAGAGGACAAACCTAGAGGTGGTGGATGCAGAGATGGCAGAGGCAGCGATGTTGGAGGCAGCGTAGGAGTCGGGCAGAACCGTGAAAAGTATGAGTTTTTGTTTTGGAACATGACTTACCTTTTTTATTTAGGTAAATCTTTTTCATAAACATTTTTCGTGAATATTTTTTGATAAACATCAAATGTCAAAAATTAAGGAAAATATTTTCAGGAAATTGTTTTAAGTGAAACAAACAAGCCTTCAATCTCTCTGTCTTCCTTCGGTGATTCTTACCATTTTTCGGGCCAAAATTATCTACTTTTCTCGATGATGCTGGAAAATTGATGGATGTCGGGGACATCCATACTTCCTAATCCCAATAGTCATACCCTAGATATATTAATCATGTTAACAAAGCTACAACTTGCATCTTATCGATGACCCAAAATCCCATAGGTGAGTTATTGTTATCTAACAACCTTCTTCTTTCCTCTGCGGGATCAGGGTAGGGGGAAAGGGTATATTGATGTGGATACGGTGTGTGAAATGGTGAGTGAAGACGGTGCCACTCATTATGTTTGAAATTTTATTTGACGGGACATTGCATTCTCAAAAATTCAGATATAGAAAAAAGACTGAGGAAGTTATATAGGGCCATGGGCTTTGCTATCTTTTCGCAAATACAAACGAACTTATAAGAGCACCGCAAGCATGTTATTAATAGCCATATGAAGAGTGTCAATAGGCTACCGAAATAAAACCTGCACGTAACTATGTTTATATTCTTAAGGAAAAAGAACTAATGACATCCTCTACTATTACACGATGGGCGATTTCAACGCTTTTACTTCAAAACAATGTACTAAAACCCCCATAGTTTACGAAATACCACTCCTCAGATAAGATCCATCAAAATTAACTGCACGTGAAAAAACACACGCGCTGGGTTACATATATCTTCTAAAATGACAACTTTGCCCCCTTCTTCACTTCCACTCAGCGCCACCCCTCATCTTACATCACCCACCATGACGCACACGCGCTCCCGCGCACACACACATACTTCCTATGCAGTCCCCATCCCTCATCACCCACCACCACATTGTTGCCTCCATCCCCCATCACCCACAGATACACAGATTGCCGCCCTCATCCCCATCACCAACACACACATACATACCACGGTCACATCCCCCTATCCCCATCTGCATCTCCGACGACCACATAGACCCACGAATGCCACGTCTCTACTTTCGATCTCATCACCAAAAGCAATGTGCAGCCCCATTTCCCATCACTCACTACCACATATGCACACCACATAGACGACGATCAACCCCTTCCTAACTACGCACAAAGACCCACATACACCGTCTCTCTTCTGTTAATCTCTTTGCCAAGAGTGGTGCGGGCCATTTTCCTTAGCTGATCTTGTTTTTCTTTTATTTTTTGGTTGATTTAAAAAATCTAATTTGGATATTAGCCTTAATTTGAAATCCTAAACTAAATTAAGGGATGTTACGTGAATTTAAGCAGCAACGGTAGGGTCTTTAGGAGGTCAAGGTGGAACGAGGCTTGAATGGTGGTGTTTGGGTGGTGTGATAGAAGAAAGGGGTTAAGAGGGGTTAAAAAGGCTTTAAGAGACATTGGCCTAAAATTGATAAGAAAAAGGGGTATTGAATTCTTTTCGTTGAGTTTGTAATAGCTCCATCTGAGGATCGGAGCGATATTACGTTAACTATAGGAGGTTCTAGTACATCATTTAAAAGGGAATGTGTGCAATCACACGTCGTGTACAATAAGTAGAGGGGTCATCAGCTATTTTTTTATTTTCTTATTGAAAATCTCCAGTGAGGATACCAAAATAGCAAGGCTAAATGGCATCTAATCCCCTATGACTTATATGTTTTGCAAATAAAACCATGTGGTTTTAAATTCAACAACTAACACCCTGACATCTCAAAATGGGTGTGATTGGGTTCATAATTGAATGATAGTTTTAAAAAAGTGAAAACAAATTACCATGCGACCTGCACATGCCATGATTGAGAGGATAATCAAGTAAAAAACTTAAAAAATTAAAAATTTGGAAGGTCAACCAGTTGCCAAAATTTAACTTGGATACGTAAACAAAAATAATTAAATTATTAGGTGAAAATTTACTCCACCCTGCAAATTAAAATTTTTCTCTACTTCCTTGATCTCCATGGCCACCCACCTCCATGACAAAGAGAACTACCAACCATCATGGCCATCCATGTTCAACACCAGCACCATCGCTATGGTACTGCCTCTTTGACCTTCATGGCTGAACACAACCACCAATCCCACCCATGGTCAACACTGTAACATCATGTCTCCTTAACCTCCATGGCAACTGGCCTCCATGACTTTTCGACCATCTTTTTGAAATAAATCTATGCTTGTTGAAGTAAAGTTTGAGAATTATTTCACAAAGACTTGACGTGGTAAGGAAGAAAGGGGGAACAAGCACGCTTGGAGAGTGCAGTACAACAGAGAGTTGTATGCTATGTTCGTTCTCTTCTTTGATTGAATTTGGTATAAATATCAGAAAAGATCTCCTTGATGAAGACAACCATGAACCACCATGGCCACCCATGGTCAGCACCGCCACCATAATTACCTCTTTGACCTCCATGACCACCTGCCTTAACAACTTTCACGCCCATCGCCTCTGTGACGAACACAACACAACCACCAACCACCATGCCCATACATGGCCAACATTGAACACTCATGATCACATTGCCATAGACTTTGCCACCCATCAAAATATTACCACCAATTTCTTAGCTACCACAATACACATATCAATCACCGCCACGATCTGAATTAATTCAACACCATAATTCAAATAAATTCACTGTAAACACCACACCCCAATTTAGAATCAAACCACTATACCACCCAAATTCATATTGAAACCACCATCGCGACCACAACTTGAAATTCGATAAAAGCAATACTATGAAAAAAACTAGACATTCCAATTAACCAATAGTCCCATGTATATACCGACAACGTTGAACCGGTGATGTGGATGGTTAATAGATGACGAGGATGTTAAGGTTGAGTGGTTGTGACTTGGTGATGGGTGGCGAGCATTGTGTAATGGTTGCATGAGTGGCAAGGGGGCGGGTGGCGATGGTGGTTTTTAATGATGACTGATGTGGATGTCGGTGGCATTGGTGAGGATGGTGGTGGCAAAAACGATGGTATGCGAGGGTTGGGTAGTGGTTGTAATAAGTGGCAAGCGGGTGGGTCATTGTGGCGGTTATTAGTGATCACAAATATGGATATTGGTAGCATTAGTGAGGATGGTGGTGGCAAAAACGATGGTATGCGAGGGTTGGGTAGTGGTTGAGTGGCAAGCGGGTGGGTCATTGTGGCGGTTATTAGTGATCACAAATATGGAGAGATGGGAGAAGGAGACCACGAGAGAGAAATATGAGATGAAAAATAATTTTAAAACACATATGTAGTGAAATGCCTCAAAAATTTATTTGACCCGCGAAGGTCTAAGATTCGGAATCGCCATCTTATTTTATGAAAATAAAGGAATGAAAAGAAAAACCTTAAAAAGACTCTAAGATGCCAAATAGGCTTTTAATGTACTGACAACAGAAATGATAGGTTTCGGGACTAAGTTATACAGCGGGAAGGTGTTAGGCACCCTCCATACCTTTGTTTTTATTAAGTTTTTGGCCTTTTAGGACATAACACATTAATATTCATAAAACAAACCTTAACTTCACACATAGTTTTGGTTTAAATTTGACAATTGGGGTCAAATGACCTATGTATCCGGTCGAACAAATCGGAATCAAAACCATCGAAGTTCGACTAAACCCTATGGGAGGCGACCTAGATCTCGGCCTTTAACTTTTATGCTGAACACGACTCTTCTACTCGAATGGACTTATAACTCTAAATGACCCTCTTCTAGTTGTCTAGCATTTTATAAAAAATGAAATAGAGGACTTTGATTTTAACATTTATGTTTTGTTAACCGTGGTCCTATCACGGAGAAGGAAAAACAATCTAGACTCTTCTAATTTAGAAATAAAAATACTCAAAAGAAGGATAGAGACGCATACTTTGGTCCGAATTGTCCAATTGTTTGATTCAGGTTTCAATTTGACGTAAAAAACCAAGAACATCAATATGCCGATTAGAAAACTCTATTTTGGGTCTGAAGACAATTTCGGATAACTTCAACTCCTTCTATAAAGTTGTAGTTCTCGAAAAGATACATGATTTAGACTTTTGAATTGACTAAATCGATTATAGTATGAGCAGATTAAAGTCAAAAAATAAAAACCCTAGAAAAGAAATCTACATGACTAGAAAAACTTAATTTTGAGCCTGAAGACGATCTAATGTATTCGACTTCTTTTATAAAGTTGTACCTCTTAAGATACACGATTTAAGCTTTTGAATCATCTAAATTGAGTCTTGTATGAGCAGAGTATGGCCGGTCAAAGTTGGAGCATGTACTTTATACGAGAATTCAAGATTTCTAACCTAGCCACCCTTCTTCTAAGTTTTCTTCCTTTTTATAATAAGCCCAATGATTTTTTTTTAATAGATGTAAGGAATCTTTATCTAAGTTAAACCTAACTGGATTGGACTCAAACTGGATTCGAATTAAGTGAATCATGGTTATTATATTTTATCATGCCTAAATCTATAATAACAGTAGTAAGAAACTTAACTAATAATAATTAAAAAAGAAATAACAGAAGACTAATATTTTAAATGTTATGAAACCACGTAATTTTATTTGCAAAAACATTCAACCCAGTTACATGCCATTCAGCCAAATGGTAAAAAGCAAGAAGAACATGTGCAGCTAACCCCACACACTACAACGACTTCAGCTCAATTTCCCTCTACTTTTGGACAACCACCTTGCCCCTGTTCTGGATCGACGAAAGAAACCCAACAACACGATCACCTGAATTCTTCCTTTCTCGCTTGACAAAATCCTCCATTCAAGTCAGCCGGTCAGACCACAAAAATTCCTCCTTTTTCTACCCTCTGAACAACCCTATTCAACACGTTCAAAAACCCTTAAAAATCTCCTCTCCCCTTTCTTTCTCTATATAATGTAGTAGGATCTTGCACCCCGTCTCACTCAATTCTTGAAATAAAACCACGAAAAGTTTGAACTTTTCATTTTCGTTCTTCTTTGTGGGTTTTGTTAGAACTTTCCGAGATGGCCGCCGCCGGCGTTCGGAGCTTCAGGGATATCGTATGCGACGCTGGTGCCGGTGCTTCAGCAGGTCAGCTCTTAAACTGCCCAAAAAACCCTTCTTCCATTTCATTATCTACATTTCTGTGCTGGTAGTTAGGGCTCCCTTTTTCTTTTACTTGTTGTACTTGCATGCATTTCTTGAACTAAGATTTTAGAGTTCGATTGAAATAGAAGCTAAGTTGGCCTTTGATTTTCTTGAATTTCGTTGGAGGTCAAAATGGGTCTTGAAAAAAGAACAAAAATGTAAGTGTTATTGAACCCAAATGAAGAAGGAAAATATATGTGCAATAAGGGCAAAATGTAGACTTAAAAATGTTAGTTAGTGTTATTGATCCAAATGAAGAAGGAAACTATACGTGCAATAATGGCAAAATGTAAACTTAAAAATGTTAATTAGTACTATCATGTTTTGGACTTTTTGCGAATTCCTCTGACGAAATTTAAGCATGTAAACATCGACTTCCCTCATCGTTCTTTGCCCTGGTTTCACTCAACAAACTATACATATTTGGTTTATAGTTACTAGTGGAGCTGAATATTGAATTTTGTTTTAGGAATGGGCAAAAAGTCAGAAGCGAATAATTTATGCATGAGAAAGAGAGTAGATGTTAGATATAAACGATTTGATTCAATGGGTTCCATATGTTTGCTTATCTGATGTGTGCAGGTGCTATAGCTGCCACTGTTGTTTGCCCATTGGATGTCATCAAAACAAGATTGCAAGTCGGTCTGCCTGATGCGGGTCGTTCTGGTCTCAGAGGTAATGATACTCTTGCATCCATGGTCTTGTTTGTTTTCTCTTGTAAGAAATTAATGCTAATGTCTGTAAATGTGGCATGATATTAGTTCCTGCTAATGGTATGTTTGAAAGTAACAACATTAAGGGTATGAATACTAGGTCGTATTTGGATCATATTTCAGCTGTTCAAAGTTTTTTCATAAATTCGGTTTTGCCGGACACGTCGAAGTAGTTCCCATGGGTCTTATTTATCAAATGGGTCATAGCTCTCTATGAACGGAGAAAAGCCTCTGTAGTTCTCTAGTCAAAATCAATACATTTCTGGACAGAAGTTAAGGTCGTAGTACAGTAGAGGTAGGTTTGCTGAAATGTCCATAGAAAGTCAGCTAATTGGACTTCCCCTTCTAGCACGAAGCGAAACTTTTTTCGCCTATTGCTTGCTTAAAAATTCAAGTTACCATTGCGATTCTGTTTTCCTTTTCAAATTTGCAGATACCTTTCTGATTTTACTCAATCTAGAAGCCTAGGTAGTTGTTAGTACTGAACCTTTTTCTAAGTACTTTTATAAGCTCAAGGCTCTTTTACTTATCTTTCTTGTCTACAGCGAAGTTTCTCATTTTTGCCGGGTTTATTTTCATATTGGAGTTAGTCGCTTTCCTTAAATTTATAAAAGAAATATAATGATTTGCCTATACGTATTTACTTGTCAATTCGTTCCTTGATGTTTTTTCCGAGAAAACTTAGCTGCTTTGGAGTCTGGTTTCAAATAAATGTTCTGAATTTCCTGAGATGGAGCGTGCACATGCTGCCTAGGAAAAAGGTCATATATCATCAATGACGTTAAATGGATGATTAGATTTGTCTCCTTGCCTCCACTCACTTCAGAGACTGCGCAATAGGCACATGCAGAAGAGATGGGAATCAAATGTTGTATGTTGTTTAGCGAATCAACCTTATTTAAGAAGCTAAGCTATGAAAAGGTACAAACAATGAAAAGAACAGGCTAGACATTAATTGATATGCTGAAATAAGAAATAAGAAGAGCCAATTAGATAGAAATAATGGATCGTTAGTAGAGTTCAGGTATGAGAGCCATAGATTATGTGACGATGGATGAAGCAGCCTTATACCTTAGGAAGTGAACTTTAGCAATAGAGGATTGACTCACATTTGGCGGAAATCAAGTCAAGGCATTCTCCCATTTGTTGAGTCGAGCTATCTCCCTCATTGGAATAGATAAGCTACATCAACCTATCAATTATGGATGATTATCGTAAGAGGAAACATGTACAACAAAAATAATACTTCAATTAACACCATATCCACAAAGTTAATCAGAAAGAAGTTTACGTTCAGGTATGCAGGACTGTAGATTTTATATGCATGCTCAATAAGGTGAATGAATTCGACCTGACCCCATTCCCATCCGCCCTCCCTCCCTCATGAGCAGTAACTTGGGGTTCACGAATCAAGAGTGTTAGCTTAAGCTTTCATTAGTTTTTTGGGGGTTTAGCAGGCCTCTCTCTCTCTCTCTCTCTCCCTCTCCCTCTCTCGGGGTTCAGGAATCAAGAAAGTTAGCTTAAGCCTTACATTAGTTTTTTGGGGTTTAGCAGACTGTAAACATGTTGTAGAGTGATAAGGCTCTGGTGAGTTGGAATAAGAGGGAGAAAATATGTTTATACATTTCTGGTTCGCTAATGAATGAGTAATATATATCTATATATATATATATATATATATTTGTATGTATGTATGTGTTGGGGGTGGGGGGTGAGCATCACTGGTTTGAAGCCGGAAACAGCCTTCCACGAAGCAGGAAAACTGCTGCATACATTTAACCATCCCAAAACCCTGCCGTGCTAGAGCCTTGTGCGCTAGGCCCACGTTTTTCTGTGTTGGCATTTGACAGAGGGTTTCCCTCGAGTGGCGAAGCCTCGTGCATGGACTATCCCTTTAGCCGTTGTATGTTGAAATTTGATTCTATTTTTTTATAAAACATATTTTATTCCTTTCGGCACCCTGGTGGGGGAAATTTTGGTTTCAATAAAATTTCTATAAGAGTATGGATGCTAGTTCTGTTCATTTTGTCCCTAGTTCCAAATCAAACATTTGATCAGTTAGCTTCCTCTCTGTTAACTGTTAATTCTGCTAATATATTGGTTTATCTTTTTGTATTGTTGTATTTTTGCTCTCATCTTAGTTATCATCAGGTAGTGTCATTGTCACTAGCCTACAAAACATAATACGAACCGAGGGGTTGAAGGGATTGTATCGTGGCCTTTCACCAACTTTAGTTGCACTACTTCCAAACTGGGCGGTGAGTATTACTTTTCTTGGGTTGGTTCCGTAAGACAGGCTATTGCTATTGATTTTGTCATTGAAGTAGAGGCTCTAGCTCTGAAACTTTTCCGAAAAATGCTAGTTTTTCTTAATCGATGGCTTTTAGAATGCTCATGATGCAGTAGCTAGTGTTAGGTGCACATGTTGTGGAAAACGTTGTGTATGCAAGCGTAAATTGTTTGAGATTTTATTTTCCTTTCTTATGTTACTACTTTTCAAACAGACAAGTTTAATGGTGGAATGCGTGCTTTTTCTCTGCTTATTAGGTACTCTTAAGCCTCGCTGTATAAAAATTGGAGTTAGCTTTATCTGCTTATTGTGGTCTATATGGTGGGCATGGGGTTTCCTACCCCCTGCACAAGTTGCCGAAATTATTTTTGAGTCTGACCCTGATGGGAACAGAATGTGATTGGTTAGGAACTATAACGGTATTGGGATTTTTAAGTTACCCATTTTGGTTTTTGCATAAACTATAATTTGGGAGAAAGGTTGTAAGTTGGGTAGTGCTATTGAGGACTTATTTTAGGGTTTTCAATAACTTTGACTTGTATTCAGGGTTTATTTACTCGGGATCCCTGTAAATAGTTCTAGGGGGAAGATCTTTAAAGCTTTTTGATGATCGTTGAAGTAAATGTTGATAGCTTTAGCAATTGTTTGCCTGTCTTCTCTGAGGCCACTATCGCTTTGCCTTCAAAAATTTTCACTTTATAATGCCTCATTTACCTATGCCTTCTATTCTTGTTCCCTTTGTTCTGCATAGTCCTACTTAGCAGGGACGACGACACTCCTCAGGAAAACAACATGCAACATGGCATTGTCTCTTTTTTTCCCAATGGTCACTATACATGGCATTTTGCTTAAAGAGTACGCTTCCAACATGCCTGGGATAGGTTAATAGCAAAATCTCCGTATTTTACAGGGTGCGCACGTGCACATGCTCACACATGCATATACATGTAGGTATACTGGTATACATCCTTAGTGAGTATGCTTTTCCTCATAGGTACGACATCAGAGCTAAAGATTTCCACCTTTGGAAAATTTTGACAATTCATTTCTTTTCAACCCATATATCATAAAGCGTACAAAAGTTTGTGAAATGTCGCTCGTTGGATTCCCTGACATGGCATATGTTCTGTCTATAAATGTTCTGACTTTTTAGATAAATCCTTTATTGGAAGGAGAGGCATAATTATCTGTTGTTTACTCTACAGGTGGTAGCAGAGTTCTTGCAATTTCGGTTTTAACTAATGCTCTCTACCTCATTTTTTACGGGTCCCTTTTCAACCCCCCCCCCCCCCCCCTCTCTCTCTCTCTCTCTCTCTCTCTTCCTTTTTCTATACTATGGTTACACTTGTGTATGCTTTATTTTTTATCTTAAAAGTTTGCAAACTTGTTTCACTAAACATTATTTTTGGTGTCAAAGAACTTTTAGTTTGCAATGATAATTACTTTCACTGCCATTGTCATAACTACGCTCCACTGGCAGAATGGTTTTCTTGCTTAAATTGCTTTTCGTTCTGTTCTGTTCTTTTTTTTTTACTCCTGGTTTCTTTTCCTTAACGTCTAGTAGAAGAATGTCTTCATGTCTGAATTTACAAATGAGGTGCTAATTCAGCAAGACAAAGCTGTGCAAATCACACCGCCCTTCATATATTGAAATATCAATTTCCAAGATTACTCTAGGCTTTGGCATATTTTGTTGTCATTTTTTAACTTGGGACCAGCAATGCAATTCTATGAGCGGTTTTTTTGGGGAATTTTTTGTCCTTCTTGTTAGTCTAGGGCACCTTCTTGGTGCTTTGGGGTCTCTCTTCTTCTATGTTCTTGTAAAAGAAGTATTCAAAGATGAGGTTTAATAAAGATGCCTTTCCAATTGTATCTGAAAGGCTTCTTGGAGTCCCTTAGCCCCTGTCGCTTTATTGTGTAGTACTTTACCTTTCAAAATCAACTTGATTTGCATGGAGTATTCATGATTGTGGTCGGAAGAAATTCTTTTGGCTTCATTACGTTATGTTTCTTCTCACTTTCAGCAAGTACGTGCAAAATACCTACTTAAATCTTATCTTCCAAATGACAGACAATTTTCTTTGTATGTAGGTTTACTTCACTGTTTATGGGCATCTCAAAGACCTACTTCGTTCACATGGTTGGTGACTATTTTTTTTTTGGGTCTTAGTGTTGAATTTTCATTAGGATTATGTGATTTTACCTTTCATTATTTTGTAGGCTGATGAATTTTGCTTTGTCAGTGGTCTCATTTCCTTGTTGGATATTGTGGTAATGTAGCAAAGAGTGATGCTGAGCTTTCAGTTGGTGCAAATATGATAGCTGCTTCAGGTGCTGGGGCAGCCACAGTAATCGCAACCAATCCATTGTGGGTTGTTAAGACACGTCTCCAGGTAGGTTGTGTGTTCTTTGTTTCCGTCTCACTAGAGTGCATTTAACTAGTAAATTTCCAGTTGTTCTCGCAACCAATTTCAAGTTTTTCTTGTTGGCAATATGAACCGGACATTGATTAAGCAGCTTTGGTGTTACACAAAAGAAGTTTAAATTTAAGGTAAAATACACAAATACCCCGAAACTATCTACCTGTGGCGAAGTTTCGCCTAAAATTCAAGTCGTGTCGAGTAAGTCCAAAGTTGACTTAGCCTCAATGAATTAACAGAAAGTGAAAAAGGACAACTTTGTCCTCAGCCAACATTCCATAGTACCATGCCAATCGCCAAACACTACCCTCCCTTATGCAGATCTATCATTTTTCATTTCTGTTTGCTTACCTCCACCTTAACTCCCCAACCACGAACACCAAACCATTCACACCTGTCAAGCAAAGCCCACGATCACCACACCACAGGCCATCACGGGTTCCTCTCCTCCTTTTTCCCTCCTCAGGGGATGCACCCCACCCACACCACCATTCTACAAATCTCTCTCTCTCTCTCTCTCGCCTAATCAATTCCAACAAATGGCTTTGCTTTGATTTTTTGTATGATGTGAAGGTTTTGAGCTCTATAGCACAGGTGCGGCAGTTTGGCTGAAGCACTGGCACCGGGTGCAGGTTGCATGCGGCATGGTGCGTGTCCAGTTTTTGCTATTTATTTTTTTAATTTCCTAAATACCGGGTGCGGCTCAGGTGTGGATTAGGTGCGTATCGGATAGTTATGGGGTGAAAACATAAATTTTAAAAGAAATTTCAGGGGTTAAAATAGAAAAAATGAGTTTTGGGCTGTCAAATCATAGATAATGAAACATTTACTTAAATATCCTAAATCGACAGATCTTTTAAGAGGGAAGAATCTGAGAGAGAGAGAAGCGGCAGCAGTGGCGAAGTAGCCATACCTGACCACCCGGGACCACTGATGAAGAATTTGAGAGGAGGGAAAAGAGGAAGCAGCAGCCACCGATCAGTGGCAGAAGAAGAAGAAGAAGAAGAACTCCCGCGACGGTGAATACGGGGCAGACACGGAGGCGACAGCCAACGCAACAGATTTGCCTTTCTTGTCTTTGCTTCTCTAGCTCTCTTCCTTCATCAAAGACTTCTTATTCTGTTGTTGACTCTCTTACTTTCTGTCTTCATGGAGCAACTCCATGTGTTGTGGGGCTTTGTCACTAGTGGTACTTGGTAGTCCACGTGTGCAGTTGTATATTCTCTTGGATTAGTTCTTACATGACTAGATGACAAAATGACCGGAAACGTCTATATATTTGTATAAGAGCTCATTAAACATATATATCTCAATAATTATTTAAAAATATAAAAATTGGCTGTATCCTATACGCACCTGTATCCTACCTTTTTTTTAAAATGCCGTATCGGCATATCCGCACCCATATCCGTGTCCGTGCTTCATAGGTTTTGAGGTTTTAATCACTAACTACGCTACGTACTTGTATTACAGCTTTGTGAAGAATTTTTGTGGAAACGCAAATTCGAGGAAATTACTGATAAATTATGTCAAAAATAAATGAGGAGAATACATTAGTGAAGAATGGGAGAAAGATTTCTGATATATGGGAATAAATTGCAATTTGAGAGAAATTACGTATGTAAATTCTTATCTTTGTTTGTGCGCTTATATGAACCTACCATACCCTAAACCACGGATTCAATCACCTTTCCACCGCATCTTTTGGAATTGAAAGCATCGATGCAGTGATGGCACTTGTTACATAATCTGTTGACCGCTTAGGTCTGTTGGCCAGCGATGGTTGTCGACGGCTATGGAAAATATGGACAGCTGCGACAAATCTGGTAAGATAAATTAGTAGACTTTTGAATCATAAACCTAATAAGTGGCATTTTTGTTGCAAAATTCTACATTTATGTCACATGGTAATATCTTAACAGGTAACTAGTGCATGAGGTCTAAATGTTTGGGTTCAGTGGGCTGGAGAGTGTACCTGTCGAGTTAATTAGTTTAGGGACCGAGTTACCACAAGTCATTAGTTCATGAGTTGTTACTGTATTTTACCCTTTTATTTAGAAAGATGTAGTGAATGCTACCTTTAAAAGCATGATGGTGCCTCTAGATTTTATGAATGAAGGGTTTGACCTTTTTCCGCTTTGATCCAAATCACATGTGCCTTATCATGTTAGTTACGTTGTAGACTTTGTTGCTGTTACCTAATATGATTCTCTATGTGGTAGAAGTACAAGGCACGAGTTATCTGGGAAAAGAGGCTTGATAACTATTTCACGCTTAGATAAAATAAATGTGCCAAGATGGCACGTGTATAAGCTATGCACGGAAGCATTGTGGCAGGCCTAGCAATATAGATAATATTTGGTGTGCGCAAAGTTTAATTCTCAAAAATCTCGTTGAAAACGGACTGGCAAGTTTTCATGAATTCCTGGGAAATTGAAATTCTTGGTTCCAGTCCCTGTGAAAGGAACTGTTCTCAAGGAACTGTTTGTTACTTTGCTTTGGTTGGGAGGTTGTAGTCCCACTTCACATTATCTGGAGTCTAACTTTGTGCAGGCACTAGGATATTGGTTCACATTCCCCGTTTATTGCTGATCATACATCACTTTCTTTTTAAACGGTCAAACTTCTCTGAACTGACAATTTATTGTAGCATGTGTTGATGTTATTCGTCGGTATGTCCATAAGAGAAGCTAGAATGTGGCCACATGATTCTGTAGTTGAATATTATTCGTACTTTGTATAGCTTGTAATAAAAGTTTGCGTACCTTAGTGGTTTCTTATGTCATCCTTTTTTCTAGCTTTGTTTTGTATTTTTGTCATAAATCGATTTTCTACAAATCTTTTGTCTAGTTCTGGACACACTAATGGGTTTCCTGTTTGTAGACACAGGGCATGAGGCCAGGCGTTGTTCCTTACAAAGGCATTTTTTCTGCTCTGAGACGGATTGCACAAGAGGAAGGAATTCGGGGATGGTACAGGTCAGTGGTTTTTGGCATTCGAAATAAGAAGTTGAAAAGGTCAACGCTTGAATCCATCAAGACACCACCAAGCAGTTTTGATGCAGCTTAAAGTCCTTTTTTCTTCGTATTAAGTGAAGTATATGCATCATAAGTTCAAACAGCCTAAAGCACTGCGCAAGCATGTTGCTAGATCCATCTCAATTAGCACTATGCTAGCATGTTATAAGATGAGATCATTTACATGTCTTTCCATGAAGTATATCTGGGGACATGGTTCCCTTTTTCTGTCATTTCCTCAGTGGCCTTTTGCCTTCATTAGCTGGGATCAGTCACGCTGCCATCCAGTTTCCAGCATATGAAAAGATCAAGTCTTACTTGGCAAAAAGGGGTACGTGTCTATGAAAATTCTGAACTTCTAACTATGCACGATTTTCTGTACACTTGTTTTGTGCAATTGGTGCTGATCAAGTTTATTGGGAGTTGTCAGACAATACAACCATCAGTGAGCTAAGCCCCGGGAAGGTTGCAATTGCCTCTTCACTGTCTAAAGTAGTTGCATCTGTAATTACTTACCCGCACGAGGTATGTTTTTTTTTGCTTTCTAATGTAGTTTCCTCTTCACTGTTTTAACGGTGCCTTTTTAACTTCTGGCTTTCAATGAAGATATTATGCAGCCCCGTTCTCTAGACCTCCTCCTTGTTATTTGTATGTACTGTAATATCCGAGTTTTAATCTTGACCAGGTCATCCGTTCCAGGCTCCAAGAGCAAGGGCAAATCAGGAATTCTGAGACGCACTATTCAGGCGTTGTTGATTGCATAAAGAAGGTGTTCCGAACGAAAGGGCTTCCCGGTTTTTATCGTGGGTGTGCAACTAATTTGATAAGAACAACTCCTTCTGCCATAATTACATTTACAAGTTACGAGATGATTCATAGATTTTTGGAGCGAGTTTTACGTCCAGATGAGAAGCATCCAACAGCCCACCCCAAACCTGATGGACGTATAGGAAATGGTCGGGTTCGAAATGATAATGGCAGCAATCAACGTTCATCAGAGAACCCATCTAATAAGAGAACTTCTCTACTACCTCTGCGAAACATAAAGCAGCTACAGTTTCATACGGATTAGTGTTGGTCCTTTACAGATGAGTGTACCAATTAAGTTGAAGCTATCAAATAGAAAGATGAATAACAGTTAGTCCATTTTTTACATTCTCTTGTTTTGAATCTCACCTTAACCCGTGTCTTTCTTCATTTTGCAAACTCTTCCCCTATTTCCTCTTGGTTTTCATTTCTCACTTGAGATGCGAACAAACCTTACCAAAGACGTATTTTATAGGTCAGTGAGCTTGTTCCACTCACGTGTACTTGCTGTTTCTTTGATATAAACTTTAGTAAACATGTAGACTTGGGTTCAAAGTAGAAACCTAGGAGTGGGAATTGGAAAGGATTGAGTATCCTATCTGTCTCTTGGGAACTTTAGCAGAGTGAGACTTCTAGTTCTCTCAGGAGAAGAAAAGGTTGGAGTCTTATTGAAAGCTGACATTACTGTGCTTTCCTCGTCTACTGATGCCCAATAAGAACTGTGCCCTGTGAAGGTGACTTGCATTCATATTCAGGAGAAGGTATCATCACTATTGCCATGGAGTTCAACCTCACTGAATGTGGGTCGTGGTTGCAGTACTCTTTAAGCTAGAAAGGGGAGATATCTGAGCCTTAGTTTTGCATGTGGAATTCTAATACACAAAAGATCATGCCATTTTTTTTAACCACTGTTGCTCAATTTTCCGGCCAACAGACTCTCTTGCACAAGGTACAACCATGTATGTATAACCTTGCGTGGTTAGTGTTCTTATGTCTTCACTTTGTAACAGTTTTCGTACTACTCCGAAGGCGGTAGGAGTTCTACCTTTCAGTGGTAACATAGATCCCTCGTTTCGAATGCCGACGACACACTTACACCGAGTTATCTTGCGTCGTATAACGTGTAATGAACAAAAGGAATGTCATTCACTTTACTCGAGTGCTACTGGAAGCGGAAAGTTATAAGACCAATTCTGCATTATTTGGATATTATTTTGTTGTAACGTCTTGAATTTTGGTCTTGACTAGACACGACGCGACCCTTTTTTTTCGATATTTCTTTTTGTCGCTACACACATTCAACGACACTTTATGTTGCACTATATCTACAGGATACCGAACGATTCTTAATAACATTGAATCAAGCACCTATCGGAACCCAAATTGAATCAAGCAGAACTAATCCTACTCTGTGCTGAGCCAGGCACGATGCCTCCATAACGGATGTCGGACAGAACTTTGGGGAAGTAGGAAAGGGACATTCACAGTAATTTGAGAAGTGAAAGTGAGGGTAGAAATGCTCAAAGCTGTGAACCTGCGCAGATATAATGCACAAATAGAGACGAGAGGACCGATTGTATGAGTTTGGTCCAGCCTGCCTTATTTCAAAACAAGCCTAACAAGCGCGCACATCTATCTGGGACCTGAGGACAATTCCACCAGAAATCTCCTTTATTTTTTTATCAAGTGTCAAATCTAAGTTCACACCCAAATATTTACCAACTACTTCTGCCCCTTACCAATAACTATACCAAAATGTGGAAACATCTCTCTATAGCAGCTTGAAGGAACGTAAGTTGACTGGTTCATTGTACATTGACTTGAGAGCATATTAAACGTAAAAGACTTCTAAAGAAGCGTGGTCTTCGTGTTCAAGTGCGCTTCATAGACTTTGATAGACGCGCTTACTTCTGTGGATATACATTGAACGCTCAAAAATGTCTATGAAGAGTTTCCAAAATGCAAGTAATAAAAGTTCCATTCAATATGTTATGCGATTTTTCCTTGACTATATACGAGATTCCTAAAAAGTGACTCCCTAACTACTTTCAATAATTGACGCTAAGGACTTCCTCGCTAGAGGTCCGCATACATCTAATTCGAACCTATTAGCCCAAAAAAGTGTTATATATGAAGATTCTCCAAAATGTAAGTAATACAGGTCCATTTATTCTGTTATGTACATTTCCTCATCCTTATCCTAATGATTTGTAGATGAAAAAGCAAGCCAAGACAAGTAGAGAAGAAGAAAATGAAATTTAACCCACTCATGAAAGCATAGATTATGAGTGGTAAAACATGTTTTTAGAATCTATGGTAACTCAATATCAAGTAGGTGGAGAGACTCAAAATTAGGATGTCACCCACTGGTATTAGGCGTTGTAGATCTGCTACTAGCCCATTGATCAGTGACAGAATCCGGTGAAACTGGCACCTTAGAGTTCTTCAACAATACAACATGTTCGGATTCCGGTGAAGGCGGAGATTTTGCAATTTTCAACCCATCAAAACCTTCAGTCTGGTCTCCCTGAATATCCTTCAAGGCCACCAAAACATCTTCCATTGTAGGCCTCATTTCCTTTTCAAGTTGCAAACATCGGAAAGCTAATTCCGCAACGCAGGTAGTCATCCGTTCAACCGTGGCATCCGACTCAAACCCCAGGCACGAATCGATTAACTCATTGAATGCACCTCTTTGGATCCTGTTTATGGCTAAGTTAGCCAAATTAATCTCATGTCTGTGCCTACTAATATCAACTGCCGGCATTGATGACACGAGCTCAATGAGCACAACTCCAAAGCTATAAACATCACTCTTATCAGTAAGTTGGTAGCACTGGTGGTACTCTGGATCGACGTAGCCCGGAGTCCCCTGTGGAACTGTCGAGACATGAGAAACATCATTAGGGAAAAGCCTCGAGAGCCCGAAATCTGCAACTTTGACACAAAAGTTGTCGTCAAGGAGTATGTTGTTAGTCTTGACATCTCGGTGGATTACATCAGTCTTGTGGAGGTAAGCCAAGGCGCTAGCGGTTTCTATGGCGATCTTCATCCGAACTGGCCACGTGAGGGGGCTAGTTTTTGCTCGATCACCATGGAGATGATCAGCAACAGTGCCATTGGAAATGTATTCATAAACGAGGAGGAGCTCACGGCAGCTTTGGGATGTACAACCATAGAGCAGTACTAGGTTTTTGTGACGCAAGCGAGTAAGGATTTCGATTTCGTTCATGAACTGCTGCACTCGCTTGTAGTTGTTCTCGTATAGGCGCTTCACTGCAACTTCTCGCCCATCCCGGAGTTTGCCTAATTGAGACAGATAAATACATTACTCATAGAAAACATGATTATAATCCTTCATTGTTGAATGCAGTAGACGACCTATCCAGAAAATGAACAGCGTGGTACTGTATGCGTAAGGATTGTGCCTCCTCTCCCGAAATGTCAATGGTTTTATTGTTAAACGATTCAACGATTTCGTGTTAATAAGATGAATTTGCAATCTTCTTACCGTAGTAGACGGTTCCAAAGCCTCCATCGCCGAGTTCTTTTGCAGAATCGAAATTGTTTGTGGCCTCTTCGAGTTGAGTGTAGGAGAAGACAGGTAGGCCAAATAAGACACTACCATCTTCAAGGTCTGCAGTTGAGGAGGGGTCTGAAGAGAGGTTCCTCGAGGGGAAGTAGGAATTCCTTTTCCTGCGACGCCACATGATAATGATGGCCAAGCAAATTGCAAGGATGATTATGCCCCCAGGTATGGCTGCAGAAAGGATACATGTTGTTGTCATGAGTGGATAGAGATCTAGATATGCGTACTGCACACTAAGATGATTATCAATGATGTAGTTGTACCTGTTCCCAGAATTATTGGTCTGAGGTTCCTTTTTTCTGCAGTCATTTTGAAGCAGAAAAATAAGGTCAGTTTTCAGTACTAAAATATGAAAAGACAGAGCTAGCAAAGAAAAATATATATCAGAGCTGTGCAGTCTGTTGGCATGAGGGTTGAAATATGCAACAAAAATATCAGCATGTAAGCAACCTTTGCCATAATCGCATTGAACGTCTTGGTCGTTTTCTTGACATACGCCTCCTCTATTGTGACATTCCTGGCACTCGGCAGATACTTGCAGTTCAATGATGAACGTTGAAGTCAACAGCTGAAACAAGTTAGATGGATAACTTGGAAGCATGTTTGGCGGGAAAGAAGGCAGCTGCATCACTTTACAGGAAGGTGGAGGATTGCTCGGAACTGAACTAGGATCGTTTGGACGTTTATAGTAGAAAGTATGGTCAGTGCAATTTTTGGAGCTGTAGCCGAGCTTTACGAGATCCTTTGAACCTTCGGCAGCACATTTGAACAAGGTGAGATTGTGGGGGATTCTGAAGGAAATAGACGGAGGGCTCGGAAGAGTAAAATTACTGAGAGAGTCACAGTTTTGGTCACTTAGCTGACTCTGAAATTGTTCGTCAAAAATTTCAACGCTCCTCGGCCCCCAAAAGCGCTTAACGTTGTACTCTCGACCATGCTCTTCGAGTTGGATTTTTGGAAAATCGCAATTTAACTTGCACAATCCGCATCGTGGATCAGCATGACTACTGTAGAATGGGAACCCAAAAGAACCAAGTTTTTGGCAGGGGAAAGACTCTGAACACTTAGGTTTCCCTTCTTCAGCCGAATGAAGAAGAGCTAGACGAGAGAGAAGGAAGACAGCCAAAAGGGTGGTAACAGCCATTTCTAGACTTCCAGCGTTAGAAAATGGAAGCAGATATAATTTTTTTGCTCCGTCACAAATATATTTAGATGTTTTCTCGTCATACACGCCAGTTGACTTGGAAAATTTGTTAGGGAAGACTTGGAGAAGTAGACTAAGCAAGCCAAGTGGGGACCTATGGAAACCTGGGAACTAGTTCATTGGCCAGCACCAACCTTAATATTATCTCGTTGGTGGGGTAAAGGGCTCAAATTAAGGAGTTTCCTACTGAACTTCCTCGTTGACCGGCAGTACAAAAACTTGACCCTCGACTCTTCAGAGCCCTCTCATCTGACAAGTCTGTCATAGAAATTCAGAGACATTGAATCGTCTTGTGTGGGTAATTTCTGGGCTGATGTAACTTTCCAGGAGGATCTTCTATTTACCCCTTTCAACGGCTTGGAATAACGTATCCCAAGGAACTCAGAAGTCGCTGTGATCTTGATAAATCAGAACTTTAGAATTGCCAATTCAACCTGACTGCCTTTTCAAATTGATTGAGATAAAACTAAGAAGAAGAACAAACGAAACAGTGACTGGAAAATGTTTAACGCTCACTAGTCATGGTCATCGCCTTGCCCACATGTGCATCTGCCATCGCAAATTTATCCTGCAACTAGTTCTATAGACTCAATTCTTCAAGTTTTCCTTTTTCATATGCAATAAGGTGTTCCGAACAGTAGGAAACGGGTGACACTCGTGTGTGATCTGCGTGTGTTTTTGATTTGGTAATAATGGAGCAACTAAAAGTTTTCAGGCTAAGAAATATCGGGGCCAAATATTTTGCCACCGGGGTTGCAGGAGGGGTAGATGCACCTAAGCTTATCTCTGTGTTTGCAGAGAAATTGCTTCCTCTGAAACGAAACAGCACAATCCAGATCAAACGGAAAAAACAAAATTCTGCACAATTAAAAGAATTTGTGAAGAATTTGGTAGCCTACCGTTGTAGCAACGCTTTGGGTGTTCTCCATCGCTGCAAAAACATACAACTTCAGTATTTTTGTTCCCACAATAACCGCCAGTTTTTTCACAATCCGTGCAACTGATTGCAGCACTCCATTCCAGTGTAAATCCATTCTCCAACAACTTTGTGTAATCTATACTCTCCACTGTTTGGTTGTCTTGCCCTCCCTGCACTTCAACAGGTGCGGCAACATATGACTCACAAGGCATTGCAGAACAGTTGATCTCATTCTTCCCAGTATTCAAAACAGCATAGGAGCGGTGAGTGGCATTGGAAGCGCAAGCAATTAGATTTTGGGTGTAGTTCTCGGGAAACGAATCGTTGCAATGGTAAAAGAGGTATAAATCAACAAAATTAGGGCCAAACTCGAAGGAAGAGCGATCGAAAGCAAAAAAACTATCTGGAGAAAGGCACGTAGAATTGTTTGTCGCCACATCATTGACTAACCGAAACGAACGTTCTTCATAGAAGATATCTTTAACGATGTAATTACCGCGAGAAGTTGCATAAACAGGCTTATCATTTTCACAGGCAACATTAAAGCCTGGATAGCCACAGAAACTTGTATCATTCTTATCATCCTCAATATAAAAAGGGTAGCGTATGTTTGGACCAGTAGTGCATTTTCTGGGTCTACAGGTTTCATATTCCCAGTCTGCCGATTGAACGAACTCTACAAAGAAGGCGCGAATGAGGATACTGATCCCAATTGGGAAAAAGATCTTCAGTCTGAGCGTGGTAAACCAGCACATTTGAAATAACATTGTTGAGAAGAAACAGGGTGAGCAAGAGAAGAAGTTATATAAAGGGCTTGAGGCTTATATTAAATGAGTTGATGTCACCTTCAATGGTTATAACTTTCTCTCTGTTGAATTTGACTTGGTTTGCTGCAGTCCTTAAGTTCCACCCAAAGTTTTGCATATAATACTTTGTGTGATTCATTTGATTGCATTATGGTAACAGTTCATAACATTTGTTATAAAGGCAATCAACATCTGATATCATCACCATTTGAACATCCAGAACTCAAACCTGTTTTCGCTATTTATTTATTTTGTTCCGAATCCTACTGTCCTGTTTTTGTAATCAAATAACACTACCTCGATCAGATTCCGATGCTTAATAGGTTTTGTTGCTTACGTGATCACAACGGGTTCTTTGGAAGCTCAACATTTAAGAGACATAATTGCTAAGTCAGATATCTATGTTCTTATTCCAATGTCAACTGATTATTGATCTCAGTTTTTGCTTTCATCGTATGGGGTAGATAATAGGATTCTCTTGTTCTAGTCTTCTGATTGCAAACAAGAGGAAGCTTGAGGAGATGTACTTTGTAAACAGTAAAGATGGCAAGGATAGGACCTAGCTAGGAGACCCAGAAAACTCCTTGATCTACTTAGCTTGAGTCGAAATCACGATATTAGGAGAGCCAGTTGAACCAGAAACATGAGATCAGAGTAAGGAGGCGTTTAGATGGACATTAACAATTAAGCTAATTGCCATGCAATGCTTTGACTTTGGAACTCTAGTCACCTTCTTCTGGCTCATCGCCAGGGAATTAGCATTAATTGTATATCTTCATCTACTTAGCTTGAAGCAAAATATTAGGTGAGCCAGTTGAACAAGAAACATGAGATCAAAATAAGGAGGCATGTAGATGAACATAAACTATTAATGCTAATTGCCAGGCAATGCTTCGAATTAGAACCAGTCACCTTTTCCTGGCTTTTCTTATTTGTTTTGAGAATCATTTGAGTTCGGCAGAATGCTATAGACTATGTAGCAGCCTCTTCTAGCTGGCTTTTAGCTTGGACTTCTAGTTAGATGTTCAATCAGCACCAGAAAATATGGTCTCTACAATCTACATCTAGGGAAACCCTCATTTAACTGCTATTATAATCCGATCAGTTTGGTCAGTAGGACTTCAGATACTGAAGGAACCTGTCCTCCCGGAACAAACAAATACTAATAGCGATATAATTGAGTATATGACTTCATGAAATGAGTTCAAGGAATAAGTACGAATGGAGTATTGCCTATCGAAGTTACTTTCTCTAGAGCTTTACGGCTCTGAGAGGCGTGTGCCCTCAAACTTCAGAGTCCTCAACCATAGACGCTAGTGTGTCTGGAACCGCGAAATGGATGGAATTCATTTCAAATACTTAAATTTTATTTTTTGGAACATTAAAAAAGGGATTTGGAATTAAATTTCGTGAAATTTGACTGAATTTCTCTCTAGAGTGTGAAATCTGATGATAAATGGTCGGATTTCATAGGATTCGAATTTACTTGAATAGAAACTAAAATTTCACCCATCTTACCCTTTCCTAAATATTTACAACCAATAAACCCACCAACATCGTCTTCTGCTGCCACACCACCAGTACCACCGTTACATTACTGTCACTACACCACCAATGATCTACTACATCTACAACTAAGAGACAGTTACACCCACCACAACCGTCAAACTATTGTCATCGCCAAGCGACACAACACGGCACCACCACCACAGTCAACCCAGTATCAAGTGTGTTACGTTACCACTACAACCACGATTATCGGCAATAGGTCGTCATCGTTGCTTCCACCGTCATACCACTACCACCACCACCACAATCATCAATGTTATCACCACCGTCATCATTACTATCATTACCACTGGTGTAACTATATCAATCCCTTCACGATCAACGTATGTAATCACCACCACCACCGTCTCTTTTGTTGCCACCATGACTACTATTGTCAACATACAACCATCATGTGGTGCCACCAATACTTAACTACAAACCATAGTTTGTTTTTCATTGTCAGGAAATAATATAATTGTATAGACTTTTGTTGCCTTTTCCATTTCCTGTGTCCCAAACACAGAATAGGATTCTGAGATTTGAATTCCAAATTCAATTTCTGATTGAAATCTAATCCAAATCCTGATAGAATTGATTCCAAATAGAATGAAGGCTTAAAACAAAGATAAAGATGAAACCAGTATTCTTGTATAAGGTGAGCATTCGCTCGTTCGGTTCAAAAAGAGATAGAGATTAATGTCACGGAACAAGCTTCCCTAAGTCGAAACCGTGCGGCACTTAGCTAGATCAAGCCCCTGCTTCCTCGCTAAGTCAGCCTAACTGTAAAGCTGGGCGAAGTTGGAAACAATATGCAGCGGAACACAAGAGGTTAGGGAAAGGATTCCCAATACACTACTTGGAGAAAGCCTATAATACTCGAATACAAGGATTGCTTGAATGTCTAGGATGTCTAGGATGCCTTGGCCAACACATGGCTTTGGCTATATAGACTAGTCCACCTCCTTAACGGACGGTGGAGATGCATTCGATCCTACGGATAGTATTCTCTATCTAGAATTCTCTAGACTATTTACAAGCCTCTCTAGTATTCTAGACTACTTCTAGAATACTCTTCCACTATTCTAGAGATATCCTCCCTACTCTAGAATATTCACATATATACAAGACACGAGAATGTAGAGGAGTCTTGAACCTTCCGGAAGCCTTGCCCACACATTGCCAAGTAAGCGTCCATTAAGCGTCTCGTAAGCGCCTAATGAGCATCTGCATGGCGTAACCTCCAAAAATCAGCTTCCTTCCAATCGATCTGTGACATTCTCCCCCACCTAATTGTGCGACGCCCTCATAGCAACCTCCTCGTGATAGCGATCCACGAGGTCTTCGAACTGTCCTAGCTCTTCCGCTAACTCCCAAGTCGCTTCGTGCTCTGACAATCCCTTCCACTTGACCAAGTAGTGCTGCTTTGGTGGAACACCTCATCCATGTTCAAGCCTATCCCCAAGCACGTACTCGGCCTTGCGCCTTTGCAAGTCATGCAAAACTTGCGATGCATCTAAGAGTTTAGTCTATTCGGCTTAACTCTCCCCTTGACTTGTCGGCACACATGACAAGTCTTGACACACATTTGCACCTCCTTCTTCATTTGAGGCCAAAAGTATGCTGTAGTCACCAAGGCATATGTCCGTCGATGCCCCGGATGCACTGTCGACTGAGTGCCGTGACTCCCTCGTATGACCATTTTCCTTAGGTCTCTCCATTTTGGCACGTACACTCGTCCATCCCTCATGTAGAGTAAGTCTCCCTTCACCCGATATCGTTGGGTCTTCCCACTCTTTGCAAGTTGTAGCAACTCTTTGGCTAAGGATCGCGCTGTAGGCCCTCCTTGATTAGCTTGACGATCTCCTCCTTTGCCTTCGAAGTAGTCGACAACTTTTCCACCTTTGGTGGCGCCATCCCACATGGTGCCTCGTTGTGTGGCTTGGCCCCCCGGTCAAGCTTGCCTTCACGATCCACCTTTCCCCTAGGTGGTTACCATTTCTCGCACGACTTAATGTCCTTTTTCCCCTTGAGGACGCCCACCAACTCCTTTGGTGGCTGCCCGGTCGTAAGTACAATGCCGTCTTCCTTCTTGAGACATGCCAAGTAGGTGCCATAGCTCTTGGCTTCCACATCTTTGACTCCTTTTACTAGTTGCATACCTGATAGCCGTATAGAAGTCATGGTGCTCGATGTTCCCCCAAGCATAGGCACCGCACATGCTGAACCCTTCTCCATAATGCACACCGCGTTATTATACGGTGACATTAAGGCATTTACCTGTCGCAAGAAATCAAGGCCCAACACCACCTTGAAATCATCCAACCGTGCGACAGAGAAGTTCACGAACCCCTTTCATTTGCCAAGACACATTTCCACTCGTCGAACTGTGCCTTGTAGGGGCTTTGCTTTGGCTTTGACGGTTTTTAGCCAACCTCCCCCGTCAACCACATTGAGGCCCAACCGCTCGGCCTCTTCCATCGTGATGAAGTTGTGAGTTTCCCCCGTATCCATTAACACATGAGCAGGCTTCCCATTCAACTTCGCTTCCATGTGGAGCAACCCCTCGCTCTTAGAAGCTTGTCCCTCACTCGTCAAAACTTGCGACACATTCTTCTTTTGGAGCGCATTTAGGACTTGAAGCGAGCCTATGTGCACCGTGTCGCCTTCGGACTCCTCATTCTCCTTGACTAAGGCAGCCATCTTGCCTTATCGCGGGCAATCCCTTTCCCAATGCGGCCCTCCGCAAAAGAAGCATCCGTCCTTGGGCTTGTTCTTGACTCGCTTCTCCTCTAGCTTGCCATGGCCCTCAGACTTGCTCGTGCTAGCTTGATTCTTTCCCTTTTGCCACGCCTTGGGACTTCCTCCCCCACCATTGGCATGGTTGCCTTCCGAAGCTTCATCTTCCCCCTTTGGCTTTGAAGATTCACCACCTCGATCGTACTCCATCAATGACTCTGCCATTGATATGGCTTCATCAACATTCTTCACGCCCCGGCGTTGAAGTTCCTTCTTGGCCCAACTTCGGAGGCCATCGACAAAGTTGAGTAGAAGATCTTCCTCATCCATATTTGGAATATGAAGCATAAGAGTCGTAAACTCCTTCACGTAATCGCTTACCAAGCCCTTATGTCTCAATTCCTTCATTTTCTTCCTTGCTTCGTAGGCCACATTTTCTGGATAGAACTGCTTTTTGGTCTCCTTCTTGAACACCTCCCACGTATCTATGGTGTATTACCCCTTTTCTATATCGCAATGTTTCCTACGCCACCAGAGAATTATGGTATCCGTAAGATAGAGAGTGGCAGTTCTTACCTTCGTCTTCTCATCCATGATGCCAGCACCTTCGAAATATTGCTCCATGTGCCATACGTACTTGTCGAGCTCCTTGGCATCCCGCTTGCCTCCGAACTCCTTTGGTCTTGGCGTGTCCACCCTTGGACTAGGAGTGACAACCGCTCCACTAGCGATAGCTCTCTTGCACATTGCTGCGTCTTGCCCTATCTCCTCCATGCCAACCTTTACCACATCGAGTTGTTCTTGCAAACTTTTGAACAACTCCGTGAACCTTTCACGTAGTTCGTCTTGGGCGCCCACCGCCCTCTTGAGCGACTCGAGCTCTTCTAAGACGTGATCCTCCAACGTCTGTAGATTTTGCTCGACCATTCCCACATGATCCTTGACATCACCCATAGCGATTTCCAAGTGACCCCTTCGGCCATCCAACGAAGCAAGTGCATCACTCGACTTGCTTTGGCCTCGGCCACCCTTCTTCCCACTGGTGGGTGGCAATGGATCTCGCCCACGTTCCACAACGACATTCTCTTCGGCCACTCCGGATGCTCCAACGTTAGTATCCTTGCTTTCCATAGTTGCTCCTTGCTTGGCACGACCCCTCGTAACCAAGCTCTGATACCACCTTTCACGGAACGAGCTTCCCTAAGTCGAAACCGTGCGGCACTTAGCTAGATCAAGTCCCCGCTTGCTCGCTAAGTCAGCCTAACTGTAGAGCTGGGCGAAGTTGGAAACAATATGCAGTGGAACACAAGAGGTTGGGGAAAGGATTCCCAATACACTACTTGGAGAAAGCTTATGATACTCGAATACAAGGATTGCTTGAATGTCTAGGGTGCCTTGGCCAACACATGGCTTTGGCTATATATACTAGTCCACCTCCTCAACGGACGGTAGAGATGCATTCGATCCTATGGATAATATTCTCTATCTAGAATTCTCTAGACTATTTACAAGCCTCTCTAGTATTCTAGACTACTTCTAGAATACTCTTCCACTATTCTAGAGATATCCTCCCTACTCTAGAATATTCACATATTTACATGACACAAGAATGTAGAGGAATCTTGAACCTTCCAGAAGCCTTGCCCACACATTGCCAAGTAAGCGTCCATTAAGCGTCTCGTAAGCGCCTAATGAGCGTCCGCATGGCGTAACCTCCAAAAATCAGCTTCCTTCCAATCGGTCCGTGACATTAAGCTTGAAATGCTGATATAAAAAATAAAAACAGCATTCTATTTTCTTATTCTACTTGCGCTCTATTTTGACATTAAAATCAATAGAGTGTCCCTAGAAGGAATAAACATGTCTTATTAAAAATCTATAGCGGAAAAAGTGAAAAAATTTAAAATGTTGAATTTCCTTTAAGGTACTCGGTAGGAGTAATTCTAGACTTTCGATAAAGAATATTGGTTTCAAAAAGTTTCTCAAACTTTATAAATTCTCAAAGGGCACCAAAGTAGCAAAATTACAAACAGAGTAAATATGCATAAAATAACTTCTCACCAGAGGGTGGGGGTGGTGACGTGCCTACTGTGCTCCCCCCTTCTCTATGCCACTAACAGTAAGCACCCCATCTCCCAAATCTAAGGTATCATTTTGTCAACTTGCCGTGACACATTTATCTCAAAAGACCTAGTAGACTCCACTTTATTGGTCCTTAAGAAGTAGGTCAATTAAGGCCTCGGATCACCAGGGTCGACTTGTCATCTCAGTTTAGACATTAAAGAGCGTAAATAAATAATGCAAACTTTTAACGATGATGCAAAAGCATTGCTTAAATTAAGAACCGTTAAACTTTTAAACGAACATAGCAAAAGATGAATCAAATAAAATACAAAGTTTGAGGACTCGATTGACTATAGAGTTTTTTTTTCCTCACAATAATATATATATATATATATATATATATATATATATATATATATATATAATTAATTGTAGGACTACATACAAGCAAGTGGATAATGCCTTGGAAGACATATCAATCAATATTAAAAAGTTAGAGATAATGATAAGTTAGATTTATCTTTCAGATTATCTTGTACTCAATATTACTTATTTATTAAAATTTCTTCCTATATAAACCCATTTTTTTTCAATTTTTTAAACTGCAAAATATAAGCTCGTTTGGCAGACACTTTTTTCGTTTTTTTTCCCTCCAGTTTAAAAAGCCAGTTTTTAAATCAGGACTATTTTTGAAAACTCCAAAAATGAGTTTCGATTTTTAATTTTGGTTTTTATTTTAAGACCAGCTCCACCCCCCTCTCACTGTCGGTAGCCATCGCCAGAGGCCGGCGACCATCGCCAACCGCGACTGCCACCGCCGACGACCATCGCTGGCGACTGCCGTGGGCTGGCAGTCACTGCCTGCCACCGCCGGCGGCCAGCCACCACCACCGTCGGCCATCACCACGCCCCACCACCGCCACCTCAAACCACCACTAAAGAAAAAACTCAAAATAAAAACTGGTTAATCAAACACTCAAAAAATAAAACTCAAAATAAAAATTGGGTAATCAAACACCAACTTGTTTTTATTAAATTAAATTGATTTTTATTTTTATTTTTTTAAAAACTAAAAATCAAAACTGAAAGTGTTGTCAACCAGAGCCTAAGTTAAGCTAAATGGTATCAGGCACTTGGAGGATGCGCCATTTAATTTCCTAAGAAAGCAAATCTAACGGCTAGCTTATTACTCCGTAAAATTTACTTGCATTTGACCACCTCTCCTAGTATTGAACTGTAGAACCAGAGTCCCGGCCTATCACAGTTGACAACGTGGTCATACACTTGATGTCTTCGTCATAGGCCTTGTATTATGCACAACCCTTGTGGCGTCTTGATAACCCCACCGGCCACAACGAGGAAGTCAGAGATTCCAAGCATTTGCAGTCTTACATTTCGTCTTCTTAATTCGCATCAGTCGATATGCTGAAAGTCTTATAAAACTTGGTTCTTAGTACACCAACTTCAGACTTGAAACATATGACCCCAGTTTCTATTTTTCACTCACACAATTATCTTTTCAATCCTCATATCATTTCATTTCTAAGTGTGCATTAGGCTTATAATCAGTACTTTAGCTACAGAGCCAAATATGGAAAGTATATGGTCTCATCTCATGCATGAAATCGACAACCTTGAAAAGGAACCATTACATGAGATTCGCGCCCTTGTCACCCTAAATTCAATAAAGTTGAAACAGAGATAGCCATTCGATCGAAATAATACTCACCCATCATCTTGTTTGGTTTCATACATCGGTTTTGTGTCTATTGAACAGCGAGACAAAACATTGCGGTACCACTATCGGTATACACAGTAAAAGCATCGAGTATTCTTATCATTATAATTGAATTAACATTTTTACTTGAGAAAATAATTCTGTAGACAGAGATAGGGAGGGAGAGAGACATACTTGATCGGCAATGCCAAGCATGAGGCCTATCGGGACAAAAGCACTTGAAATGGTACGAACTCAATTCAAACCCACAACGCCCACCACTTCTCTCACACACACTGCAATCCCCAGCCTTCCAGTTCAACGTAAACCCTCTTGTCAGCAACACTTCATACTCACCGCCACCAAAATCACCGTCCACGAGATCCACGGGCGCCACCGTGCTAGTATGACACACTCCCAGTGCATCACTCAAATCGGTATCATTAGCCACCACGGCCAAATCCCAACCACCGCCACCACGACAGCCAGTCTTATACTTCAACAGCTCCTCAGGCAACTTGGAACAGTTGGACAACAGCGTAAGGTATGAAATACTGCCAAACCCAAACTTATCAGGCTCAACTGATATGTTCCGAACTGGTGGGAAGCAGCCGGATTGATGTGGGCTTAAAACGGCGGCGTTGTAAACGCGAAGAGAGCGGCTTCTGTAGTTGATTTCCTGGATGATATAGTCATTGTCGGGTATGTGAAGTACTGGGTATGTGTAGTTGGGGCAAGTGAGCTGAAATCCAGGGTACCCACAATATGGTTCTTGCAGGCCTTGGATGTAGAATGGGTAGGTTATGTTAAGTCTACCACAGTATTTGGGCACACAGGCTTCATAGTATGGATCTACGCAGGAAGCTTTTTGTGATAGAAGAAAGATAGTGTATATACAGAGATCTATGTATACAATGAAATGGCTCATCTGGGTAGCCTGAGAGCTGTGGAAGAGATAAACCGTTAGTAAGGAAGATGATATACTTTGGGGTGGAGGTGGAGGTGGAGGTGGAGGTGGAGGAAATACTAGTTGTCTGGGTGGGTTGCGAGGATGAATTGATTTGCAATATGGAGTCCATGAGTTTGACACGAATGAAGTTTTCTGTGCATATGTTGGACTGTTGAATTTATAGCATTATTATATGTTGGACTGTTGAATTTATAGCATTATTATGCCTAACTGAGCCTACTTTCAGAAAGTCATATATATGAGTAGAACAATCTTACTACCCCCTCGACTTGCAACCCAATTCAAGGTTTTTTAATCGTTTATTCTTGGTAAGGCCTGAAGCGAACTTTGTTGACGGGCTTCCGTTTCTGCTGACCTTGCAAACCGCCCTCTCGAAACATAGACATTTTGTAAGCGAGAAATGCCCCCCCCCCCCCCCCCCCCCCCAACTCCAGTATTTCTTTTCGGTCGCAAACTTGTCAATGTTTTAGAGAGTTGTCTCATCAATTAGACGCTAAAGATGTTATCAAAAGCGTTGTTAACAAACTTAGGCAACAAAAGAAGGTCGGAGAAAGCTACTCCAACTTTGCGCATGCGCAAGTGGGTGGGGTGTGGCGGTGAGAAGAGAAGAAACGTGCTTCCTGCCGTTGACGGCTCTAGCAAATTGCAAGAAAGTGAATATTGAATTAGTGGTCCATGCTGCCTCAAGGTTATGTGTTCGAACGACAACCACTTGTAGACCTTATTACTACGAGGTTGATTTCTTTTGGGGTTGCAACTGGTGCCACAAGAGGGGCAGACAAGAAATGTTGGTTGATCAGACTAGGACAAACATTAATTTTTAGGTACATTCACTTGTATATATGGTGCACTAAAGTTTTGTATGAAAAAGCAAAAGGATGAGGTATCCTCCTCCTTTTCTTAATCATGGGCATCCTACGACTCTTTCTCCTAGGTTCGAAGAAACAACGAAGGGGCGGTGATAATGAGTAATAGACACTATATTATCAGAACGGAACTAAATTATACCGAAATCAATTTGTTGGGTAGACCTTTAGAATGAGTGAAAAATCCTTTGAGATGGTCTCACGTGTCATGAGGCGTGACAAGTTAGTATGTAATTTTGGACCAAATCAGATGATTGAACGGGGTTAGTACTTCAGCGAAAGCGACAGTGACGTGTACCACAATTAAGAAGACTAAAGTTTATGTTGTTACTATTTTTTATCTTGTGCATTGCAAACGGAAATACTCTGTAAGTACTACTAGAATAATCATTGAAGTGAGGCACATAAGTAATAATAGTTAACAATTTGAAATTATAAAAATATCAAACACCATGTTCCAATCATTTTCTTTTGATGTCGTGTCATTTTTACAAGGGTTTGTTCAGATTGTATTCAGTTTATATATTGCAGTTCGTAAGGAGTGCATCAAGACGCCCCCTCCAAGCTGATCTTCACCTTATCCAGGATCCTTTTGCCTCAAAGAAAGAACCATTTAGATTTTGCACTTGAGCCTATATGCACTCTTGACCATGAACTCATCATGCTTAGTATAGTGCTAGATTACTCAGTACTCGGCCAAAACAACCTCTCCATCAGATTTACCTTCCCCCTCATCGTCGATTTGTCTATTAGTCTGCACACCTTTGCCGTGTGATGGGAAGCTAGAAAACGATTGTACCCTAAAAGTGATTGGTTGTTAAATTCGTCTATCCTCCGAAATCTGGATTTGCTCACTATCCCCAATTTGACGAAATGAAAAAGACATAGATGGTAGAATCGTAACCATAGAATACGACCCTAATCGAAATGCATACAGTTATTCCCTGGCGGGATACTTAACGCGTTAGAATTACGAGGTGTAAAACAAAAAAATCCGCTGATGAGGGTTGGGCATACTATATGTAATGATTCATTCATTTACGAATCCATGGGCAGGCAAGACACAACCTGGCATATATAGGTGAGACATGATCTACTTATTAATCTTGCTTGCATTATATTATTTGGTAATATAGACCAATCCACAATATTATCTTCATTTATGTAGATATCAATTCTATATATAGAATTGAATTGATTATCTTCATGTATAAGGCGAAAGCATATGAGGTCGCTTCTGCAACTGGATAACCAGCACCGAAACCGTCAATAGATTTTTTTTTCCAGACATTCAAATTCATTTTACCTAAAATAGATGGGCTATATCTCTAAAGACCCTGTTCAATCAATAGAAACTAACTCCACCCCGATTCCAATAAAAGGAATTTGTATACATCAGGAGTCCATTGATGAGAAGAGCCCCTCTCCATCTTGTTCATACAACCAGAATCTCCCTTGCTGTAAGTATGCTTTTCCAATTTTGCGTTGAGAAAATCGCCATCCGAGGAACATTTACACTAAGGACCTTGTTGAGAGAATGGTCATTTTTTTGTGACAAGTCGCCATTTTTTCTAGAAAAGCGAGGTTGCACGCCTTTAGATTTCAGAGACCCATCCATCCTGATCCCTTTTGCCTACACATGCGCTGCCAACTAACCCGACGGATATTTGTTCTTCCATTTAATGAGCACCACCAAAGTTTAATCAAAGACACTAAATCCTCAAAAATATACAAAGGGAGTCTAGGGCACCCTATGGCGTATGATGGAATTACTTGGACCACTGCCTTAATAAGTACTACTTCATTTCCTAGAATGGACAAAATTTGTGCTTTCAACCCTTGAAGCTTGGACCAGACCCTTTCACGTGAAGAGTTAAAACTTTTGACTCTCCGACCGACCATCGAGGGAAGACCCAGACACTTTTCACTCCCCTCGGCCATATCCACTCCTAGCTAGTTAAATAAAGAATCAATTGAGGACTTTTGAATGCTTAGCACTTGTCCCGGGGCTGCTTCATATACTTGCAAAATGTCTTTAATGGCACATAATTCCTTTGCCACAGCATTACAAAATAATAAGCTGTTGCCAACGAAAGAAAGATTCGAGACCCTCGGGCAGCCTCTTCCTGCAGTGACTCCATGAATGAGTAGTTTCCTTTCCGCATCTTGTGTAAGAGATATGACAGACCCTTGGCACATATCAAGAACAAATAAGGTGATAAAAGACCCCTTTGTCGGAGGCCCGTTTCAGGTTTGAAATAACCATTTTTATCTCCATGCAAAATAACATAATACAAATGCATTCTATCAACTTTCCCACCCACTTATAACCGGACCCCAACTTGGTCATCATTTGTTCAATAAGAATCCACTCCACTCTATCATATGCATTACTCCTATCCAACTTTAAAGCTACATGGCCAATTCCCCCGAAGATTTACATTGAAGGAAACACTTTGTTCATATGCGACAAGCACATTATTAGAAGTTTGTCGGCCGCCAACAAACGCAAATTGACATTCAGAATTGAATAAGAAAGGATGACCTTAAACCTATTCGCAAGACTTTAATTTGGAAGTTATTTTATTAGACACGTTACATAAACTAATAGGCTGAAACTGGTGAGGTCTCTAGGTGTTTATATTTGGAGTAAGCACGATGTGGGTGTAATTAAAGGGCCGGAGAATTTTTCCATCATTAAGGAAAGAAAGAACAGAGCTAGCAGCATTTGCCAGACAATATGCCAATACTTTTGGAAGAAAAATGCAGGCATACAGTCTAGTCCAGGAGATATGGTAGGATACAATAGAAATAAGGCATTATAAACTTCATCAAACATGAACTCCCTCAGTAGCTGGTAGTTCATCTTCGGCGATATTTTCTGGTCAAAAACATGAATAAGTTCATTAAGAGTAGAGGTTTGCGTCTAGACGAAGTAAAAAACTTCTGGAAATAGCCCACGACGGCTGCTTCGTTTTCTTGGTCATTTGCATATCAATTTGTACACACCCCATTGTTGTACTTTTATTTTATCTTTCTTATTTGTTTAGTGGGCTTTGTTAATAATTATGTTTACTATTGTTTTAGGCTTTAGGCCTAATAATATAATGAGTATGATCTATTTAATTAAGTCTAATAGGTAGTCCAGTTCAGTCCAGTATAATTAAAGTCTAGTCCAATTGGATAAACTAGTCCAGTTAGTTAATTCTAACCCAAGTTAAGGTCAAGGGATTGTAATTGATTGGATCACTTGAAATATCTTATGATTTATCCTTGATAAATGTGATTTTTTGTTGATTTATAATAAGTTACTGAGATAATTCTCAAATCTGGCTAATCGCATTTGATTACATCAAAGATAATGGCCGAATTAGAGACAAATAATGTCTCAAGATTCGAAAAAAAAAATATTAAAGGGTTAATTGGTCAGTTTATTGAAAACCAACCGGTTAGTCTAAGTGATGAACCGGCCAGTTTGTCGAATGAACCGGCCGATTCGTTAACTTTTTTTTTTTTTTTTAAGTCTGTGATTTTCATCAAGTATCATGTTCTATCACCAAATTACATGCTGGGATAGTCATCCTTATCATTTCTGGTGCCCAGACCTTGCACAAGTCACTTGCATTGTGGATCTGTCACAAAACATTCTCAAGTCTTCTAGAGGTATATTTATTGCTTTCTAGATTAGTTTAAATCATAATAGTCTAGAGAGTTTTCCCTCCCCGCGATTTCATTTCAAATATAAGAACTATTCAAAAGAGTCTTTCTTTTAATTTCTTAGTCAGAGTCTAAGACCGTGGTGTAGCTAGATTGCCTCCCGTAGAAGAGTCAAACTACGATAATTTTTATTCTGATTTGTCCGAACACATACGTACGTTGTTCGACCCGATGTCGAATTTAGGCCAATAATCTAGAAATAATCTTGGGTTAGTTTTATTGCATATTTACACGTTTATGTCTTAACAAGACCAAAGAGCAACATAAATAAAGTAGAGACCGAAAGTGTATTGTGGGTGCCCAACACCCTCTCGCTGTATAATTTAGTCCCCAAGTCTATTTTCCTGTTTTCCACATACTAGTTGTTATTTTGGATATTTTTAAAGTCGTTTTTAGGATTTTCTTATTTTTTCTATGTTCAATTAAATAAGATAGTGAGTCCATTAGATCTTCGTTCCGAAAGATTTTTTCGAGACGGTTCGCTGCAAGTTTCCTTGGACATATTTGATTTTAGTAATTTTAATCCTCTATTTTGAGTTGCCATATCATGGAATAAAGCTATTACGATGCCCCTTCTCGATATCCATTGGTCTTCGACGGAGCTTCCAGATTTCATCCTTCGATTAAAGCAAATCTGAGATTAAGGTCCCAAGTTGTTTTGTTCCCTGTTTTGTTTGGTTAGAGAGTTTAATATGATATGCCGAAAGTCTATACTGGGCTTGTCCTGGACCACCCCCTCATAAAATTCCTCTTTGGAATTAGTTCAATCTTCCACAAGAGTATTCAATTGTAGGAGCATTTGTGTTTTCCTTTGGGAACTAGTTTTTTATATGGTTGTAATTTGATTTTATGTATCTTGGTCTTCTTGGAAGCTAGCCTTGCTACTCGTGCAACTAAGAAGAGAGAGTCTTGGTAATGATAGAAAAATTCTCCTATTTAACAAAAACATAAAATTAGTTATGCACACTGAATCATATATACACACTTATTGTACGTAAAGAAAATATGTAAGATGTATGAATTGAACACTAGAATATAGTCAAAAAATGCAATATGAATAAATTAAAAATACGTGTGTATGGCAGATCATGATAGAGGAATTTGTAATGACTAGTTGAGTGGATGCACGTGAACACTAATGTTTTAAAGGGTTCATAGTAAAAAATTTTAGTATGCATCACAACGAAAATCCAAGAAAGAACGAAGAGAGAATATATATGTAATTGAAAATAATAGTTACTAAGCAACTGGCATGTGAGAATATAGACACAAGCGAACATATTTTGCTCATAGAACGCGTTTCATAAACATAGAATAAGCAAGAAATCCTCCTTTTCAACTACATATATAACATTTTAAGACCCAAAAAAACTCAGCGCAAAAATCTAGCAAGCCATAGAACAACAACCTGTTGAGATCAAGGGCTAAAGTCTCATTATATAAGCATGTGGCCAAACTTTTTCAATAACCCCTCCCATATTTTGTCGATCAATAGGAAATATTGCTCATGTATTAGATATAGAGATAGTTACATCCCTCCAACATCAATATAGCTAGCATGTTGGACATCTATTTAATACCGAAGTGTTCCATCTATTAGAGGTAGCGATAGTTGTATCTCTCGAATGCTAACTTAGGCTCTATGGTGCCTTTGGCCCTTCTGGCATCTATTTTTAGTTAATGCGAATATTTTTATGCTATTTAGTTTCGTTAACTTTCTTAAATTTTTCTTCATTATAGTTTCTTCAGCAATTTTGGTTTCTCTTTTTAGTGTGTCTTGTGAGTGTATTTAAATAAGTACTTTACGGACATGAACTAGCTATAACGCATATCATTTATACAAGTCTGGTTTTCCACATTTGAGTATATTTTATCTCAATAGTTTTCAAGCAACCTCTTGTAAATTGGCCAATTATCCTCATCAAATTAGAAAAAGATTGTATAAAAATAAAATTCAAGTGGATCGTGTTGCAACTTTGGAGTAAGCATAGAAATAAAAGATTTATATGGAGGATGATCAGCGTATCACATTTATCAAACAATAATGTGATGTACTTTTTATAAAATCACATACAAATTTTAGAAAGCATGTTCAATTTTATAAGCAAAAAGAATTATATATCTGGCTAGGAGCTCAAGCACGCTGCAATTCTTATTTCGATGTACATATGAGTAGTCATTGACATGTAACTTTACCGTTTGTAACTAAAAAGTTAGTGTTGTAATTTCTCAAAAGCAAATGATTGAAATCATAACTCTGTAGGATATTTCGAATGGCTATGGTTATTTTTGGGTGGCTACGAATAACTATTTTCGGTTTTTGAGATTCACAAATAATTTTCTCTTGTCTTATACATTTTTAGCTCTTAGCAATGATTTTCCTTCAATTTTCTCTTTGATTAAACTTCTAAGGCTACAGAATCATATATAAGAATAGAAGATTCAAACTGTAGTCAGATATAGTTTATAGTTTATATAGTTCATTGTACACATAGTCAAATATAGTTTATATGTTCATAACTTTGTAAGAAATATCTTAATAAATTTATTTTGGAGGAGTTGGGGGTTGTTCGATCCATATTCGATAGCTCCCATATTTAGTACATGAGATGTTTTCAAAGTTATTAATGACTTAATCTTTGTCAATCCTACTGCCTATCGATCATTTAACATGAAACGAAATGCCCCATCTTGAAAAGTAAAAGTTTGACTCCACCATTTTATCTATAGAAGTTTTTTTTCGATAAATTACATATAGAATCTTGATGCTGATAATATTGTGATATGTATATCATAAGCTGACACATAAAATAAACTTTATAATTATCATGTCTCGTCTTAAACAAAGTCGAACTTTGTAAAGAGTATAAGAGGTAGGGAGCTTACCTTTATAGAGCTCGAACCTAGATAAACTCTCAAATCAAAACTCGTTCCGAACTTACATATTCAAAGAGGATATTAGCATTTGTTATATTAAGCAATTAAGAGTAAAAACATAAAATTAAGTTACCTGAACAAATTTTGAATAACATGCACAGAGGTTAATCATCTCGCCACTTGATGTAGTAGAGACGAGGAAATCACAACAATTAATTTATAGGAAAAGAAGGTGTAGAATCATTTTACAGCAAAAGTGAACCTGAAGGGCTTGAGATAGATCGACACTTACCGAGGTGGTTACATTTGAAAGGCATTTATGCAATATGTAAAAGCGTCCAAAAAGTAATACATATCCACTATATACGCGTGCGCGCTTTTACATACACAAATGCGCACGATCAGGTCTTAAATCCAAAACGCAAAAATGCTGAAAAGTCTAAGCATGTTTAATGTTTTGCCTTTTCTTTTTCATTGAATTGTATTACTAGATATTAGTTGCCAAGGTAAAAGACAAAACCAATTATCAACTAAGAGGAAACGTGTGGAATTCATCTCTAGTATGCAAAAAAAACCATTATCAACTAATGGTCCTTTAAAAAAAGAAACATAAAAAATTAGTATATTAGATGCTATAGTCATGTCTTTGATATCTTATTCTATGTCAAGCATCAACTATAAGTATCGTGAGAAGTGAAAGACACATCCATGTATTACTTACAGCTTTTAAAGGTGAAGTTGTTAGAAGAATCTAGATCTTATGCATGTTAATTGTATTTGAATGGCAATTAAGTGATTCGTAGACATATAGAGGCTATTCTTATTTAAAAAATGATTTACACTCATCCACACTTTTATAAGTAGTATAAATATAGTTAGGGTTAAAAAATTACTTCTAATTATTAGTAAATTATGAGGAAGTCCTTCACTTCAAGTTTTACCTACCGCTTGTAGATTTAGGTGTAACTCCATATGAACCCTAACTTGTAGTACTTTTATGTATTTAGTTATCACGTTGTCCTCAAATTTGAACATCGTAAATGAATTTCTTTTATCTTGACTGACAGTGTTATATGTCCTTTTGACCTACGCCAAAAGAACTCTTAGGATCCTCGAGATTAAATAACTACAAAGAAAATTAGCAAAGCAAGAATTAAAACGAAAACTGCATTCATCATGATGGAAATCTAGCCATTAGGATGAACTTAATTGCAAAACTTCTCTTACCTTGAAGTATCATTTGGCAACTCCTTACCCTATACTTTAATATCTTTTCTTCTCAATTCTGTCAAAATTTTGCATAATCACCAACCGAAATTTATAACAAACACAAAGCAAGATACAACAAAACAAATACCTATGCATAATGACTTTTTTTATGTACAGTTATTAGGTAAATACATTGTACTTTGAATTATGAGTAGTGCATTTTACTTTGAAATATATGTAAGGGGATTATGAGGGAGAGTCCTTCACTTCAAGTTTTACCAATCCTTTATGGATGGCTGTGCCATTTCTAATACAAAGAGCCAATATACATAACTAGGTGAAAAAGAATTTTTTTTTCACTTCCTATTATGCTTTTCCAGACATTTTTATCGATGAATAAGTACAATGAGTAATGAGCCGAAAACGAAGTTCTTGCCGTAAGACTTGACCACTCCCAATCGTGGTGTGGTACACATTTTTAATACTTTTAGCAAAAAAATTAAGAAAAGGGTTAAAAGCTAGTAAAGTAAAAACGAATTAAATATGAGCAAAACTGTGTGAAGCGTTCCAAGGGTCACGTATTTGACGGGATTGAAAGTGATAACTTCTATGCAAAATGGTGCTCATTGGAGCGTTCAAGCCTTTCACGGCGAAAGATTCCACCTATGAAAAGTACATTTTTTAACTGTGGTGACAGCGAAGTTGCGAGCTCTCACGGAGGGCAGGATATTTGAGGAACGGAAATGGGAGGGCTACCCCACATTGTGTTGCTCATACGTCGAATGGACGAAAAAACACCAAAAAAAAATTGTAAGACATTTCTCTTAGTTGTTAAGTTGCACACACTCAAGTCTAAATAAGTGAAGAGCAAATATTAAGCATGGTTGTACCGCGCGCAATACCAGTCATACCATGGAGGTAAGAGGGCACCACTCAAGTTTTGGATTGGATTCTTTATACTAAAGCAAGCATAAAGCCCACAGTTTTACCAGTTCACGGCCCAATTCCACAAGATAATGGGCCGAAGTGAAAGCGACGGATCGCAGCCACGCCCCCTGCCCAGTAGCCACTAAAACGCTTGGTGTCCTTGGCAACTAAAAGCTACGAAAAATTTTCAAAAATCATTAGAAGTGCTTTAAGTTACAATAATATATGACATTCATAGAATTGAAAATGTTACTTTTCCCTCTTTTATTTATTTTTAACCCTTTTTTGTTGCCAAAAGTATATTTTAGTGACATGTGTTGACCTTTAAGTGACAAAAAAACAAATGAATTAACATATCAGCTCTGATAAAAGTAGTCTCACCCTTACAGAAGTCCTCGTTTAACACAATAAACGCAACTAAGATTGAATTGTTGGTAAATACACTTTATTAAATGACAAATAATCTATCCATTTATTAATTTTTTTTGGTGTGCAAAGTAAAAGTACAAAAGTTCTATCAACCCTCAATCATCCTCACATACAAACAAAAAACACCTTCATGCAGGATAAAGTCGGAATATTCCAAACTTAGACATGACATTCTAAGTTTATAGTTCTTGAGCAATTTTTTTCAACGAGGACCAGAAGCTTCCTCCATTAACCATCGTCACTCCTTTCATAGGCTTAGCTTCTTGCTTGAACACTCTCGTGGTATCGTCCGCTACAAATACAATTAATTCTAAAGGTGAATGCAAGTCTACAAAATCCGGCTCTAAAGCGATGAGGTTTTGATCTGAATATTAATGTTGAATCTATCACAAACTTGTGGTTAGAGTTGCAGAGTGACAAAGGCAGGACCGATCAATCGTTTCGGAATATTAAGAGCATAACACACAATGATCTTCTTGCACAATTTTCTGTACTAGATTTAGTTTTAATTTTCCCTTCACATGATAGCCATAAGATCCATTCTCGAAATATACCATTAAAACTGGATTGTTTTTCACGAAGCAACCTCAGATTGCTTCATTATCACAGTCTTCCACATAGAGTTGACTATAAGCGACTCTAGACTCAGTACTCAAATAAAGCTGATTTCTCTCCATTATAATCAGATGTGGAGCTTGAGCGAGCAACTCATTATTCCCATCCTAAAGTAGGGAAATTGCTGCATCTCTTCTCTAAACTTGAACAATTCTATTTTACACTGAGACCGTGAAAGGTCAGCCCAGGGCTCTCTCTCTCTCTCTCTCTCTCTCTCTCTTTTAATTGACAGCCGAGGGCTCAAAATGCCACAAACAGGCTGCCCTTTCATTCAGCCTGTTGCAATAATTTGAGCACCAGATCAATTACAAGGCAGATGCAAGTCTAGGTACTTACAATTTTGATGGCTAAGCCAACAAAATTGCAGTGTAATGAGCTCGACAGCCCAGTTTAGAATCAAGTGCCAGTGTCAAAACTTGTAGGGTCAACTTCAAAATCATGACCCGCTGGGGACAAGTCAAACTTAATCATGGAGACAGCCACCTGCTTAATCTTGTGCTACGGGATTATCCTCTGGGATATGCCAGCGCCAATCTGATTGTACTTTTGTTCTTCATAAATATATATATATATGTGTGTGTGTGGTTTGTGGTGCAGCTGTTGCACCATGAAAGAACCATCACAGTCTCGAGAGTCGCGAGCCTCAACCACCCGCAACGATACACAGTACACCAGCCATCAGCTCCGTGGGCCACTACTGGGCCTCAAGTCCCTTAAATATCGCCATCCAAAATGCACCTTCAAGTGAAGTTTCTTATTCTTTTCGCTAGTTATGATAACTATGTAAACGTATAAATATTGACTTTGGATCTTACTGATCCAAACGTTTGTTTGATTTTAATGCCTAATCATTCATGTTTTGTTTTCTCACATAAGCACTTGTCTTTTGGCTCTGATATTCTTGACACGTTAAACTATGCTATATCAGATAAGTTCTTTCTTACGTAAATCTTGAAATTCTTAATCAGTGACTTAACATTAACTGATATAGATAATCTATTAGTACGTCAAAGTAAATATAGTACATTATAAGAAATCCTCTCGATCGTAATTAATTAAGTTTCAAATAAAGTAATTTAATTTCTGTAACATTTTTAGCGACAAAAGATTGTCACTTAAAATATTTATTATCGTTATAGGGATAATTAACAATTTTTTTTTAAATTACAATAGAAATACTTTAGAGCAAAGTAATTTATTTCCTCTAGTCACGTTTATTTTGGTTTAAGTTTCAACCGACCATCACATCAGTTTTGAAATGAAATGATATTTGTAGATGCTGACACGAGACTCAGTCGCACACTTCCTTGGGACAAGCGAAAAATAGACAATTTATAGATAAGAACATAGATCTGTCCATCTCGCCATACACGTGTCCCTTACGTGTCACCACCTTCATAATCAACCCTCCACCAATTACATTTCAGCTTACATGATCGGATAACCGATAACATTGGATAATCCAATTGTCGGTGACACATTACAGCCCTTGTCCTCAGGCCTTGGATCCTCTCATGTTAGAGACGTTATACCGTTTTTATAAGAGTGAGTACCAAATCATTTAAATTAATTCGAACGTTTCAAATTGTTTAAACCGAATTAATCTAATTTAAACTGTCTAAAGATTTTAATGATTTGTGTCATATTTTTCAAACTGACTTTAGTTTGGTTGGGTTCAAGACTTACATATCTAAAACTGATTCCATACCGAACCTAACTGACTGATGATATGTTAATCTACTTTTAATAATAATCATCTATAGTTTTATATAGATGGTACTGAGGAAATTCAAATAAACAAATGTTGAAAGTTAAAAGAAGAAAAATATGAGAACATTTATAACAAAAAAAATCTGTGAATAATATCTATTGCTCCCTCCGTCCTTTAATAATTGATCATATTTCCTTTTTGAGTCGTTCCATAAAAATCGATCACTTCCAAATTAAGAAAGATTTGTAGGTATGTTTACATATTTATCCTTTTATACTTTTTTTATTTTATTTCTTTCTCCACATTTAACTATCTACCAACTCATTTTCTCTCTCCTGGCCCACAACTTTATACTTTTTTATTCAATTTCTCTCTCCACATTTAACACTCTCCGAACCAATTTTCTCTTTCATGGTTCACTCTCTTCCCCCCTTTCTCTAAAGGGTCAAAAGGAAAAAATACACAATACATAACCTAAATTCTTAATATGTGCGCAAAGTAATAGTGATCAATATTTTAGGGACGGAGGGAGTATATATTTTACTCATTCTTTATAATACATCAACGAACACTTATATATCGAACGTCAAAGATTATATGCAATTTAGAAAAAATATAACTTCAATTTTTTTATTATTCTTAGATTCAATAGTAGTGTGCAAAGTAACAATATTTTTAGGTAAGCACAAACCGATTCAAATCGACTAATCCGAACTGTTTAAACTGATTAAATTGAACCGTCCAAAGCAATGATGTTTGGTTTGGTTCAGTTCACAAAATTTTAAATTGAGGATAACAGTACGGTTTACAGTTTGACCCTCAAACCGAATCAAATCACACCGTACTCAAACTCACCATTTTGTTATATATATATATATATATATATATATATATATATATATATTGTATTATTGCCATACTCTTGTTGAGTTATCTATGCTGTATATTAAGCCTGAGGAAAATTAGGGATTGTATATATGTTTTTCCAAGTTATCCTCTTTCAAAATTTTACAAACGTTATGTTTCATGGCCAATTCAGTAAATATATAGTATTGGTAATGGGCATAACTAGCACAAATAACACTGGTTCATATTTATTCTCATTAATGCATTGATCATGCTCGCTCGGAACATTAAACTGTAGCCCTATCACTTCAAAATTTGTAGCAATATGACCCGAGGATATTTGAGCATTGGGGGGGGGGGGGGGGGGAGAGAAGTTATTACACTTTAATGTGCTCACTAGTTTCACTTTCTTGATTGAACATATGTCGGATATAAGAGCATTAGGGATACAGACGTACCTATTATACATGAATTCTGCTACATAGTTACAAGCTTTTCATATGTATTCTATTGGCAAGGCAAGACATTCTCATGTGACAAAGGCGGGATCCCTAGTAAATTTTGCTTGTCATCAGTGCATTGATATCCACCAAGACTTACTACAAGATATATTGCTGTGACATGATCTCACGTTCTTTTTTGTATTATATTTTTTTGTGTATTATAAGTACCAGAGTATATGCTCCAAACTAGGCGGATATTTGTGTATTTTGATGATGACGGAATGTCATCATCTTATATATAGCCCCAAAACATGTAAAGCCGGTATTTCAAACTTATGTTATACTCCGTATCTATTTGTACATACTATTCTCTTATTTATGAAAGGAAAAAAAAAAGGATTGCTTTTCCTTAGTCCTCTGAATTTTCATTTTCAATTCAAAACTAAAAATTACTTCAAGACAACCGGTTAGAAGGGAAACCCAAGGGGTGGGTGAGGTTGCAAAGGGTCTCGACGAATAACCTCAAAGTTTCGAGTTCAAATATTCATAGTGACGGGTCATATAAAGTGTAATTCTAATTCTTCAAAAAAAAAAAAAATCTTAGAAAGGAAAACTATTATGTGGACACAAATGGAATATATAATATATAACAATAAAAATGTGGTAGCTAACTTGCCATTTTTCATGGGCAAATGTAGTTGTTGGGTGGAATGAAGCCTGTGAAGAGATCTCCCCATTCTTTTAGTTTTATGAATCTTTTATGGGCAACCATTCTGCACATGTGCATTTCACGATCTTGAGTCTAGCCACGATTCCCTTTAAATAGGAAAACATCAACCACTCTTGTTTCTTTGCAGACTCCAAATGTTCAAAGGCATTTTCTCGCACCCAAAAAAAAAAAAAAAGGAAATTAGGCTGTATTTGTTTGTTAAAGGAATAACTGACTATTAATGTAACTTTTTGTCACATCAATCAAACCATTTACTTACAAATAACCTCACAACGTGTTGCTAAAATTTTATCATACTGAATCTATATGAAGCCCTTTGATACCGGCAATTAATTTTAATTTCTACAAAGAAAGCTGTTCTTTTATGTTGGAAAAGAGAGGAGAAGAAACCCTTACAATGCGCAAGTCGCATGGATTCTCAAAAAAATTTCACCGGTATCAAAACTAGAACGTAATCTTTGTGATGTATTGCAAGAGAGAAATAACACTTTACTATCTTTTGGTTATGAAAATGCAAATTTTTTTATGACATCAAGGACTACACTTTGCAATCCCAGTTACATTTGGATATACAATGACTTTATCAGAAACACTCTTTTTTACATTATAATTTTTCTTTGGATCTTTTGTGTAATTTACTAACAGGTTATATAGAAATGAACTCAATTAAATTTCGATCATAATAATAAATTTATTAGTATTACGGAGGGAGTATTTGACAAGTCAATAATTATTTTAAATTAAAACAAAAGGTGACAAAGGAGTAACATTAATGCATCTCTTTCCTCCTCCGCCCCCAGCCATCCTATTCAGACTGGTTCGCTCATACCTCCTCTCTCTCTCTCTCTCTCTCTCTCGTTCATCATCGCCCTGCTATATCTGACAATCTCTCCCCACCTTCCCTTCAAACTTCGTCTCTGTGTGTGTGTGTGTCTCTCTCTCTGTCTCTCATACACACGCACACGCACTCACACTCGCACAAATTACATCGAACCCTCCCTATTTTGATCCATTCCTAGGGTTTATTCCAAATCCGTGGACAAACTTATCTGCTATTTCGATCCCCTAGTCCCGGTGACCAAACACCCCCCCCCCCATTGTCACCTCCGACGTCGTTTCATTTCCTTCCAGGTGAATTGAGACCGAACCTTTCTTGTTTTCGTGCAAATCTTCCTAGGGTTTAGTCGCCGGTCAAAGCTAGGGTTTCTGACTTTCTCTGTCGAACATGCTGGGAGCCGGATTGCAATTCGGACGGAGCCGGACGGAGGATCGGTTCTACAATCCGGCCAAGGCGCGGTCGGCGCGCCGGAACCTGCAGAGCCAGGATCAGCTCCGCAGGGCAGTTAGCGACGTGACGGCCGGCCAGTCTAAGCAGCGCGTGGCTCCGTCTGCTGCGGCGGCGGCGGCGCGTAGGGAGCCGGAGGGCGAGCTGGCTCGCGAAGAGCCTCCGAAGCCGGTGGCGGCACCGGCACCGGCGTTGGAGCCGGTCGCATCTCCGTGCTGTAACATGGAGCGGTTTTTGGAATCGGTCACGCCTTCGTTCCCTGCTCAGTATCTATCAAAGGTTTTTTGTTGATTATTGACCTCATTTAAGGACCTGGTGACATCATTAATGGACATAAAATAAGTGCATTGATCAATGATTAAGAGCCAGTTTGGCGTTGCGTTTAAATATCTCTCAAGAGATTTTCTGCATTTTGACCAAAATCACTCTTTAAAAGCAGATGCGACGCCTGTTACATTGAAGTTTATATGGTATTTGAACTCGATTTAATGATTCAGTGACATCATTAATGAAGTTGAAAGTTTGCGTTGTTTAGTGATTAAGAGCTGGGCGTTACGTGTAGATGTCTCTTAACTCAATTTTTCAGTGTTTAACCATAATCACTCTTTTTAAAAGCAGATGCGATGCGAAACTAGTGCTTTGTGATCAAGAAATTTAATTAGTAATGATTTCAGTTTCATGAGTTAAATGTGCTTGAATTGAATGTGTTGATGACAGACAACTATGAGGGGTTGGAGGACGTGTGATGTGGAATTCCAGCCATACTTTGTGCTTTGTGATTTATGGGAGTCTTTCAAGGAGTGGAGTGCGTATGGTGCCGGTGTGCCTCTGATATTGAATGACAGCGATGGAGTGATGCAGTATTACGTGCCCTATTTGTCTGGTATCCAATTATATGGAAAGGCTTCAGTGAAATCAAGGTATTTTCTTGTTGAAAGGTGTTATTGTAGAGGTTACATTTGAGAATCTGTAGTGAAGAGTGTAGGCTCAGCTCGGTTGATGGTTTTTCTATGAGGGTTGTTCCTGCAATATTGCTCCTTTATTTTAAGGTTGCAGTTTTTATTTGCTTATTTGTTATGTTTCGTTTGTTACTTCACGGTTCAAAACATTGTTGGTTGGAAGTTTCCTTCTTTGTGAGTTGGTGCGCCGTGCAGAAATTTCTTTGAAGCGTGAAGAAAAGATGGGAAGTTGTATTACCTATAATAGAGAACTAGGCAGAAATGGCAAGGACCTTGTAATATCATGGCCCCATTTCGTACCACTTCAAATTCTGCTTCGCCAAGTTTTATTTTCCGTCTTAAAACACAATTTTGTGTCTTATTGGAATGGCCCAACTTTCTTAGAAACTTCGTACAAGTATTTGCTTTGATTACTTAAGAAATGGTATTGCTGTTCCTAAAACTCCAGGATTGTCATGCTCTTGCGTTCATGTTTTTTCTAACACGCATTGGCTAGTGTTCGAAAACTGTCAGCTCATGGATTTTATTATGAGAGTTATGGTCTGAGTGAAGTGTTAGACACGCGTATCTTGGTTGCTAAAAGGTCTCTGTCAAAGCTTCTTTGTGATTCCTTTGCATCAATGAACTCTTATAAATCAAGTTCTGGTCTACATGCGACTAGTTCCATTAGTCCATGTAATGTGATTATGACTTAAAATACTCCTTAAGGTTGCAGCAGAAGCAAATAAAAAATTTACACTAGATCTTTAACTGTTGACAACATTATATCTGTTATTGAAGGTTGAGGCCTAGAGATAAGATATACGTCTTTCCTTACACTTCAAGCAGTGCATTCCCTATTACTTTCACTTCTGATTTTGCCAATGTATATAACGCTAATATACCACCTGTACGGCGACCCCAACTGATATGAGAATTAGACACTAAATCACCAAAATGTCTGGATGTGCTCATCGTCTCCTCTTTCCTCGAGCAACTTAGCAGAATGACATCCTTCTCTCGTCAACTGATTTATATTTTAGGACTTGTTGGGAATAAAATTTTACTGCTTGCAATTTGAACTAGGAATAGTGTTAAATGTGAAACCCTCGGGGCTATCAGACGTAGTCCAACAAGATTGATTCTCCCATTGCATATTGATTCTACATGCAACGCATTGGAGGACAGGGATTTGACACAAAATTAACGCACGACAAACATGGCGTAATGTGACGGAGGTCAACCTAGAAAGGGATGTCTTAGTAGTGAAGCATGGAGTAGTTGCCCTATTTGAAAAAATATTTTTCTATATTTTTTGAATTTTGCTAATCACTAATCGTGAATATAAGCAATTTAACCTTGTGTTTAGGCTTGAATAGGTTAATGGATATTTGAAGTATAATATTAGATGCATGTAGGCACCTCTTCCCTTTTTATGCCTGCCCTTTTTTTCCCCGAGAAAGTTCTGCTGTCGTATTCTTGTTATAATTATCTCTCTCTGGTTTCTACGTCCAAGGTTATGCTGTCATGCTTTGATGAGTAACTTAGAAGTACTGGTTAGTTTCATACAGGAATTTAGAGATACAATAGATGTCTCTATGACTGAGTGGAGCGATGATTTGATGGTTTCTCTTTCCCGGCCCCTGATGCAAGAAACATTTATTTAGGAAGAAGTAATGATACGAGTCGTTTTCAAAACGTCAGATTTTGGCTCGCCCTAAATATGATTTCCTACTTTGCATATCCGACTGCATTATCTACTGACATGTGTGTAGGAATCGATCTATTATCCTTTTGTAAAACTGTCGAAAAGGAGCTTCCTCCCAAAAGGTACATCCTGAGTATACAACTTAAGAGCTTATGGTTTCATCCACTGTGCATATTATCTCCACGATGTCAGAACATCCTAGAGTTCCATGCCTCCTATTAACTAGAAATTTACCTAGACATTTACTAGTCGGCTTGGGAGACTATTGCTCCTGCTGGCTTGGCCCCTCTCTTTCTCTGCCGTTGGTCTAAGACTTTCTCTGAAGTGTCGCTATTTCTTAATTGTGGTAAAAAGTAGGTTTTGCATATGCCTTGTTGCCTTGCATATTGGTGTGCAATGTGCGTGTATAAAAATGTGTCTTCTAATATACCCGCAGGAGCTACGCCTTCTTTTAAAATTCTCTCTTTTTCCATTTGGCGGTGGAACATCTTGAGATTCAGAGAATCACTATATGCAAAGATCTTAAGACCAATTAAGGAAGAAACTAGTCATCATGGTATTTTATGTCAGGGGAATGGTGCTTGAAGCAGTTCTTGCAACTGTTGGAGGCTTTTATGAAGTCCCTCAGTTATGGATTCAGAATTGTGACTGCTACTGTAGTAGTTTTAATAAAGTTATGATCTTATGCCTCTGTTGGGCCAAGTCTACCAAATTTTCCCCTATTTCACTGACCCGTGTGTGCTCCTTTGCGAACATGCTCCCACATGGCTTCTCATTATTAATTTGGGCTCGGTTCTTAGCTATGTACCGCTGACGTCACTTTTTGCTGAGTGTATTTTGCCGTGGCTGGGTTCTGCTTTTTGTGACCGGGTCGTTTCGTTTTGCTTTGTATACAACATGACGTGTTTTACCTCCTTTAGGGGTGCTTATCTATCATTATATTTAAAAGATGCATGCATGTGGCTACCATGTGCGCGTTTGTAGAATGCAAGAATTCCTAAAAGGTTCTTGTCTTCAATGTGGAAGTTTGTGTTTCATGTGGCAGATTCAAAACCTTGAGCAGGTTCTGATGTTAGTAACATACATGGAAAGGCTGTATTAGCACTGCTTTCGTGGCAGTTTTGGGCGTGAAATACATGGTAACAATGTGATTAGTTGGCTCTAGCTGGATAACTTTCTTGGATATGGACGACTCGACTGCTTTCAGTATAGAAAAGTTTTTGCTTTGATTAATATTTTGCTAATGCACGTTATATGCTTAATGTTATCTTAATATACAGAAAGCTGCCTCTAGCCCCCACCCACCCCCACAAACGGGCGGAGTTGGGGTCTTAAGAGAACGCACCGTGTCTGCACTGGAAGATGACATCAAAGCTTCTTTCTTTTTTGGTCCTTGTCTCTTCCTTTCAATGGTTTCTTTGCTCTCTCGTTTAATCAACTCTTGTTTGATAACTTTGGCCGCTATTGGTCCGATTACTTTCTATCTACTCAGGTTTGTGATTCTGCTTAGAAAGAAGGTCAAGTAAGATCATTGGCGTTATTCCAAATAGGGAAATTATAAGTACGCATTTAACACCACATTTCTTTCCCATTGTTTATTTTGATGGATAATGAACGTGAATATTCAACAGCAAATTGAAAATGGTTTCTTGCTAAGCTGATTAAAATTTTAAACAATATATTGTGACCTTTTTATGCAGTAAATTTGTGGCAATATTGGCAAAACTTTTGATGGTTGATCAATTGATTTTGCAATTGCAATAAAGCACAGAAAAAATGGTTAAAATGTACTAAATGTGGCTGCTATTGTTGCCCGGAAATATTGATTGTTTTGAATGAGCATTAGATGGTTTAATGATGTAAGGGTTGGTCCTTTACTTTGAAATTCGAGTGCAAACTCTGAGCCAAGTCAGTAATTGGTGCAATTTTTCTTAAGACACTATTGGCACACCCGTAATTGCTGATGACACTTTCACGTATAATCTTCTATGGACGAATATCAAATGGCATGGTTATACCTTGTGCATTGTAGGGCGAGTGCATCTAGCAAATAGGGTATAGCAGCGGGCTTTTCCTTCTCTGGTTGAAAAGTGTCGAGCTGCCGAGTCCAACTACTTTTACTTAGTTTCTATATTCGTCTATTAGCTTTAGTCCTGTGAGTATTGTTGTTTTAGATATTTTTTTTTCCAGAAATACTTGTTGTAACTGTCCGACATCTCAATAACTTATTGTTGCTGAGATGGTGATGTGAACTTAGTTTAATCGTTTTTGTAGTTCTTGCAATTATTTTATTCTTTATGAATGGCTGATGTGTTTCCCTTCACAGGCGACCCGGCGAGGACAGTGACGGTGAGTATTTCAGGGATTCAAGCAGCGATGGTAGCAGTGATAGTGAACATGAAAGAGCTCGCGTGAATCTATCGAGGGAGCAGAGGAGTTATCACCATCAACCTAGTGAGATTCCTCTTAGAATGGATCGGCTGTCCTTGAGAGACCAGCAAGAAGGCTTTTCTAGTGATGAGGGCGAATCCAGGAATTCTCAGGGTTGTCTTTTGTTTGAGTACCTTGAGCGGGATCCACCTTATAGTCGAGAACCTTTAGCTGACAAGGTCAGTCTTGAGTCTTTTATCTGTTGAAAAGGAAACTTTTTGTTCTTTCCTCAAATTCTATATGGTTTCTGTTGTTTCAGATATCTGATCTTTCCATCCGCTTCCCTGAACTGAAGACGCTAAGAAGTTGTGATTTACTATCTTCCAGTTGGATTTCTGTGGCATGGTATGATTGTCGCAACCTTATGTCTCTACTTAGCGCCTATATAAGGACACTTGAATTATGATACATGTCTTACGCTTACTGATGATATGGTTGCAGGTATCCAATATACAGGATACCGACAGGACCAACACTAAGGGATCTGGATGCTTGCTTTCTTACCTTCCATTCTCTTCATACACCAATGACAGGTACTTAATCTTTTTGGGTGTCAAAGAGTGAGTTTGTTCAATATGCGAGACGCCGCCTGCATACCTGCCCACAGAACTGCATTTGCATAAGCCAGCATGAAGTTTACTGGTGCTTGCATTCCTATTCCCAGCATGAAGTTTAGTGGTGCTTGATAATCATGCCCCAGCCGGGTATCATTTCCATTGTCCAGCTTTTTCACCTCTCGTGCTCTTTCCTGATTCTAATTCTTCTTCAGTTTCGTAATGTTGTCATTGCCTTTGCCATCAAACCTTCCCCACCAACCAGGAAAAATAATTTCTTTTGTGTTTCAATTCTGGAGGTTGATTTTTACGTGTCACAAAGTCTCTTAATGGCTAGATCGAAGTGTGAGGCAGTGTAGCTGAGCGATTCGTTTTAACCTTGTAGGAGAGAGTTGCAATTTTGTATTAAGCAATGTGTTTACTGTTTATGCCTTAGATTTGCATTCTTATCCCTTGCAGGCGTCCAAAGTGTTCATGCTCCGGTTATTACATATCCCAGGGAGGCAAATGGTGTCTCCAAGATTTCATTACCAGTTTTTGGTCTTGCTTCATACAAGTTCAAATCAACCTTGTGGACTCCCAACGGGGGATATGAATGGCAATTGGTAAACTCCCTTTTGCAGGCTGCTGATAATTGGCTGTCCCTCCTTTCGGTCAATCACCCGGACTTCCTTTTTTTCAGCCGTCGATGAAGTTTAAGTGAGAACTAACCTATCATGTCACTCTCGCCCCAAGAGAAGCCAACTCAATTCCTGGTAGTTGCGTGGTTAACCTTTGCTGTTTCATGCGACGATTGACATGGGAAGTTGAGTTGGTGGCATTTCTGACTCGTTTTCCTTCACCTATAAGTTATAACTTCCCGAGCAGGTGAAAAAAAGTTGAGAGAGAAAAAAGAGAACCTGAAAAAGGAAATAAAATTGAAAAAAAAAAGAAGAGAAAAGAAAGAACACAAAGGAATGGGTGTAGTGAATGGTAATAAAGGAAAGTGAGTAGAGGGATGGAAGCAGAAAGACTGATCTTAATCTGGGTGCTGTTATGAAATGAGCAAGTTTCATCTTGCTTGTTTTTGTCTTAACTATTCCATATCTGGGTATGAGAGGACAGGCTCTTTTGTGTCCTGACCGTTATGAGCTTGTAATATTGACTACCGTGCAAGGGATTTTGATTTGAGGCATACGAGTGTCAAGTGTAGCTGCCCCAAAATATGCACTGTACTGGTGCTTGATGAAACTTGTATTTACACGTTAACGTTAATGAAACTGATGTTTAGGTATGTTCATTTATTTTTTGGTGTCTTTAGGTGCTGTTTGTTATATGAATGCACTCCTAATGGTTCTTTAACTTGCCTGACATGTCAAATGTGTTGTCCGACCATCATTTAGAGTTTCTATTCAGGGCTATGCACCTAAACCCCTTGACTGTTTAAACTATTGAAAAGTTTTCACAACACAGCATGTTAGGAAATATTGTTCCCTCTCGGTTTCTTTGTGATGTGTAGTGGTTGGCTAATATCCCCTAGGCTGCATAGGACCTGCCAATCCTGTTTAACCCACTTTTCCGCCGCCTCCCTCCTCCTCCTCCTCCCCCTCTCGTCGTCCCCCGTCGCTGCAGGTGATTTATCCTAGGATGCTCGGTCGGTGGTGGTTGGTTATTTTACGAGGGATTGGTTGGGCTTTCGTGAATACCTATTATGGTTGGCTTGGTGTGAGCAGTCCTGTGGCAGTTGGGCTGGGGCTGTGTAGGTGGTCGCATAATGGTGCACATTCTTTGTGCCGGCCAGTCTTGTGAGCCGCAAGTGCCATATAATTGTTCTACTTACCTGGGAGTGTCGGTGGTGGGACATGACAACAGCGCGTTTGTGGGAATTTTCGATCTTTTTGATGTGGAAAAGCTCCCCGTTTGGCTGAGTAGACTGGTCAGTCGGGGGGCCACTGGATCGATTGTTGTGGCATCCATTCGGCTGCTTGGAGGTCGCAACAATCCGTGGTGTGGATGCCTGGTGGGGTAGCCCAGAATGTGCCCTCGAGTAATATTGAAGTCAAGGAAAATAATCCCAGAAAATAAAACGGAAATGTCTATGTCCAAATTGAGGGCAAACAATACGGGGAAATAATCCTTTTCTATCCAAGGCGGTGATTTAGTAGACGGGTGTTGGGGTGGTTTGTTCTTGGAACTTGTCAATGGCGATGCTTGGTGGCGGTGAGGAAGATGGAGAACTCAGGAGGAGGATAGAAGAGACTTTCATTATCTCCTCTGCTCGACTGGATGGGCATTCAATGGCGTTTCCCAAATGACAGATTATTTAACAAAAACTACTTGTACTACATTTTTTCAATATTGGGCATCTTTCAAATGTTTAACAAGGTCTAATAATCTTCCCGCTTTGGGAACAAAAACTTGTTCTCAAAAGCGCTTCAAATATTCCGGCGAGAACATATTATTATAAGTATCATTTTCTTTTAAAAGATAAACAGGAGTGTGGTTACTTATATGAGTAGTTAAGATATATATAAAACAAGATCAAGATATATAAAACAGAAATATTTTCACTATATCAAAACTAAAGTAAAGACGAGTTTGTGAACCTATCTTTCAATTATAATGATTCAAATATCAAAACTGGAATTATTTAGCCGTTTAGATAAGCCTTATTGTTGTCAAAGCAAAAAGTGGCTTTTGCTTAAAGCAAGACTGAATGAAAATTTGTTGGACAAAGATGGCCCTTCTCTTTCTCTTCACTGGGTTTCCCTCTTCGTTTAACACAGGTCCCCATCACATGTGAAGGTAGTATTTTGCTGTCAAATTTCTTTAAAAGTTGATTGTGATACCGTGTAAGATGGTGGAATGAAAATACAATTTACCCTCGTCCTAGTGATTTGTTAGCAAAAGGCAAAATCCAACCTCTTGGGTTTCGAGCAAAGAAAAAAGCTGACCATGAGACTCAGGTTCGGTTCCAATGAGGCAAAAAAAGGTGTTTGTGATTGATTCTGTAATGATCAAACCTGATTAAATTCTGATTAAATCATCTTTCAAGTGTGTGGCAAAAAAAGAGAACATATTATAAGTCTCATTTTTTTTTAAAAGATAAATAGGAGTCCATTTACTTATACGAGTAGTTAAGATATATAGAAAACAGAAGATTAAGATATATATAAAACAGAAATATTATAACTATATCAAAACTAAAGTAAAGACAAGTTTGTGAACCTACCTTTCAATTATATTGAAATCAAGCTTGAACAATTCTTCAAAACAGATTCAGCATCAAATTAACAGATTCAAATATCAAAACTGGAATTATTTAGCGGTTTAGATAAGCCTTATTTTTGTCAAAGCAAAAAGTGGCTTTTGCCTAAAGCAAGACTGAATGAAAATTTGTTGGACAAATATGTCCCTTCTCTTTCTCGTCACTGGGTTTCCTATTCCTTTAACACAGGTTCCGTCATATGTGAAGGATTTCGCTATCAAATTTCTTTATAAGTTGATTGTGCTACTGTTGGAAATGTGTTTCAAATTTGACTATTTATATATGAAAAATAAAATAAAGTTCATTGAATTTTAGTTTTTTCAAGGTATATATATGAACTTAAGACTTATTATGTTTTCAAAACGTTTTATTCTTTGAACTTTGTTTTTTTCTAGATGAATTTAAAGATTCATGAACTTAAGTTCATGTATACTCTTTAGATAAGATTAATCTATCTTTTAGTTCATTGCATTTTATAAGATTCATTGATGAATCTTGAATTAGTATGGTTCAAAGAACTTGATAATGTTCAAAGAACATATATTTTTCTACCACTATATAAGGGGTAAAAAGTTGGAAGTTGAGAACAAGACAAGAGAAGAGATACCATCTTCACTTAAGAGAAAAGAAAATACTTGAACTAAAAACTTGTTTCAAACTTATACTTTGATCGATTGGAGGTGAATACACGATTCATTGCAGAGAAGTGCAACTCTCTTAGATGAACAGTGAATCTGGGCTTGGCTGAATCCCGAAGATAGAGCTGCCAAGGTAGTCTTCCGTTTGCACGTGGGAGAGGCTTCAACTATCTTCAAGAAGCGTTTACGCGCCTCTAAGCCTTGGTTCTTTCATTATACTAATTTGGGTATTATTGTTTATTATTTCTGAATTTTTACGTGCATTTGTACCAACAAATTGAAGATAGTTTTCTCTCATGGCTATTTCATCGAATGGAGTTACTAAGACTAATCACTCGAACTTTGAGCTTTTTGATAGAAAGAACTTTCTGAGATGGCAAACTAAGATGGAGTTTTTTCTTCGTCAACTTAAGTTAGCTTATGTGCTAACTCAACCATGTCTAATACTTTTAATTGAAGAGTCGTCGTCCGACCAAGTGAAAGCAATCAATGATCAGATTGATAAGTGGAATGATGATGACTACGTTTGTAGAAATCACATCCTTAGCAGAATGACCGATTCCTTTTATGATCAATACTCCAAAAAGAGTAAGACTGCAAAAGAGTTGTGGAATACTCTAAAGTCAGTCTACCAAGTGGAGGAAGCAAGTTCAAAGAAATTTCTAGTTTCGAATTACATGGATGATAGACCTGTTTCTGTTCAAGTTCGTGGATTTCAATTGATTGCTAACGACATATGTGCCGCAGGTATGGTTCTTGATGAGAATTTCCATGTAGGTACTATTGTTGCTAAACTTCCACCAACCTCGAAGGAGTACCGCAATAAACTAAAGCACAAGAAAGAAGATCTCGCCTTGGATCAACTTATGCAACACTTACATATCGAGGAAGAAACTAGAAATCGTGAGAGAAGCATGTGAAGGAAACAATTGTCAAAGCTCATGTTGTTGTAGACAAGGATGAGAAGAAAAATTCTGGAAGGCATAATCAGAACAAATTCTTGAAGCCAAAGAATTCCAAAGGTTTCAAACCTTGAAGCTTAAATCCTAACGCAAAGAACAAGGAATGCTACAACTGTCACAAGATTGGTCATTTTGCCAAAGATTGCTATTAACTCAAGCATAGAAGTGACAAGAAAAAAGGTAGAAAAGAAAACAACAATGCTCTTGTTGTAGTTGTGACTGAAAATTTCATGGTAGGGAATGAAACTGAATGGTGGGTCGACACTGGTGCTTCTCGTCATATTGCCATAGACAAGAATCTCTTCAAACACTATAAACTAATGGTGGATGGAATGGTAATGTACATGGGTAACTCCTCATCTCCCAAGGTAATTGGAAAAGGTAAGGTCGAACTTCAGCTTCCTTCTGGAAAAGTCATTACTTTGAAAGATGTGCTTCATGTTCCCAATATTCGTAAAAATCTTTTTTTTGGAGCTCTTCTGTCCAAGCATGGTTTCAAGATGGTCTTTGAAGCTGACAAATTCATCTTGTCAAAGAATGGTATCTTTGTCAGTAAAGGATATGCTGTACATGGCATGTTTAAGCTCAGTGTTGAAGAAAAAGTTATTTCTGCCTATATTACTTAGTCTTTTGAATTATGGCCTCAAAGGTTAGGTCACGTGAACTATAATTCTATTGGTCGCATGATAAATGAAGGGCTTATAAGAAAATGTGATAAAACACTTAATGATCAATATTGATCTGTAGCAAGTCCAAGATCACTAAGAAACCCTTCAAATTAGTTGAAAGGACCTCTAGTCTTCTTGGATTGGTTCAGATGGATATTTGTGAAATGGACTTCATTTCGCGATGTGGTAAACGTTACTTTATTACCTTTATTGATGAACATTCTAGATATGCCTATGTGTATCCTTTGAGATCTAAGGATAAAGCTTTTGAAAATTTTAAGGCATATAAAGCAGAAGTTAAAAAAATAAGATAAACTCGACAATCAAGATCGTGCGTTCAGACAGAGGAGGTGAATACATGAAATCTGAGTTTCATGATTTCTGTGAAAGGAATGACATTGTTAGACATTTAACTGCTTCATATACACCGGAACAAAATGGTGTTGCAGAAAGAAAGAACATAACTTTGATTGAGATAATCAATTGTATGCTAACCAGTTCTGGACTAACTGAAAATTTGTGGGTGGAAGCTTTGTTGTCTGCTTGCATACTTTGAATAGGATTTCTCAGAAGAAGAGTAATTTGACACCCTATGAAGTTTGGAATGGCAGAAAACCGAACATATCCTATTTCAGAGCATGGGGCTGTTTAACACATGTTAGACTTCCAGACAAAGATACTCCGAAGGTTGGATATAGAGGAGTGGATTGCATCTTTATTGGTTATTCGACTACCAATAAAGCTTATAAATTCTTGAATTATGAGACACTTTCTCCTCATACTACGATCGAATCGGTCCATGCAAATTTCTTTGAGAATATATTTCCAAAGAAAGATAGAAGAGTTGAAAGTGACTTCTCAGCTAGTTTGAAGCGAAAGGCTTCTAATCAACTAGAGAGAGTCGAACCTAGAAGAAGTTCAAGGGTTGCTACACCAAAATTCTTTGGACCTAATTTTTGTACTATAATGGTGGATAAGGACCCTGATACATATACAGAGGCTATGTCTTGCAATGATGCACCTTTTTGTGTGAAGCTATTGATGATGAAATGCACTCGGTTATGTCCAACAATACATGGATCTTGGTTGATCCTCCAGTAGGTTGTAAACCTATTGGTTGCAAATGAAAGATCAAACCGGATGGCACATTAGACAAGTATAAGGCTAGATTGGTCGCTGAAGGGTTCAAGCAAATGAAAGAATTGGACTATTTCGATACCTTTGCTCCGGTTGCACGTATCACCTCTGTCAGACTTCTTATTGTATTGGTTGCTATTCATAATCTGGTCATTCGCCAGATGGATGTTAAGACAGCCTTCCTCAATGGTGATCTAGAGGAAGAAGTATATATGGAACAGCCAGAAGGATTTATTACTTCTAGTCAAGAGCATAAAGTTTGCAAGCTATTGAAATCTCTATATGGCTTGAAACAAGCTCCTAAGCAATGGCATGAGAAGTTTAGAAGCGTAATGCTTGCTAATGGCTATATTGCTAATGGAGGAGATGTATGCATATTCAGCAAATTTAGAGCTGGTTCTGGTGTTCTATTATGCCTATATGTTGATGACATGCTCATCTTTGGCACCGACATCAACATGATTAATGAAGCTAAGAACTTTCTTGCTTCAAATTTTATTATGAAGGATCTTGGAGAGGCTGATGTGATCAAGATCATAAGATCTCATCATGGAATTGTTCTTACACAATCAAGTTATATTGAGAAGATCCTTAGAAGGTTCAATCATTATAATGATCTTGCTCCTACTCCTATTGACTCGAGTGTCAAGTTGGTACGTAATAATGGGCAAGCTATTAATCAGCTTGAATATTCCTAGGTTGTTGGCAGTCTGATGTATGCCATGTGTTGTACAAGGCCAGATATAGCTTATGCTGTTGGCATTCTTAGTAAGTACACAAGTAATCCATGAAAAGAACACTGTAATGCTCTATTATGAGTTTTGAGGTACTTGAAGGGTACTATAAGCTATGGTCTGCATTATGGTAGCTTCCCAGCTGTTATTGAGGGCTATAGTGATGCCACTTGGAATTCTGATAGAGATGATTCTATATCTATGATTGCATGGATATTTTCGTTGGGGAGAGCTGCGATTTCTTGGAAATCGAAGAGGCAGACCTGTATTACTCACTCCACCATGGAATCAAAATTTATTGCTTTATCCTCTCCTGGAGTGGAAGCTGATTGGCTGAGAAGTATTTTGGTTGATATTCATATATGGAGTAAACCAGTCCTGCCTTTGACAATATATTGTGATAATAAGGCTGCTTTGCTTCGGGCAAGTAGTGAGTGCTATAATGGCAAATCTAGACAAGTTCGTCTAAAGCACAATCATGTGCGGAGGATCTTGGCTAATGGAATCATGTCCATTCAGTATGTGAAATCAAGTTTGAATTTGGCATATCCTTTGTCAAAAGGCTTGGGAAGAGACTTAGTGTTTGACACATCGAAGGGGATGGGTTTAAAGCCTATTGATTTTTAAGTTGTACATTATGGATACCCAGCTCAGTTGATTTTTGTCCTAGGTTTTTAATGGGAAAAACGAGTAATGTGATAACTAGTGATGCACTAATGAAATGAAATTTCATTCTGCCCTCCTATGATGTATGTGCAAGTTCTTGCATGAGATAGAGGTTGAGATTATCTCTTAATGAATCAATAGACCAGTGGGTTTTGGTTGGGGCTAGTAGGATAGCTCTTGATAGATTCACCAAATGACCTTGTTTAAGTGGACGTTGAGACTCAGTTCTCTTAATGAGTCCATAAACTTTGTGTTGGGGTGTTAAGGTCACCCTTGATGGATTTACTGATCTGGGTGTGGAAGTGTGGCCGCTTCCTATAGGATTATTAAGGCTTTATAATCCTTAGAGCACTTAGAGTGTTGGGATCAAGACACAGGGCCATAATGTGTCGGGCTTTAGTACTTCATCTCTGAAACATAAGTGTATGTGATGTATTTCTGATTTGTTCACGTGGTTCTTAATTCAAGGCTTTGTCCATTAAGTTCCTAGATGAATCAAGGAATACTTCACTAGGCAATGGTTCAAACCCAAAAGGTACCATTTGCTGATGTACATGACATTGCCGATCAAGCATATCTTTTAAAATTTGAAACAAGTGGGGGTTTGTTGGAAATGTGTTTCAAATTTGGCTAAACTTTAGTTTTTTCAAGGTATATACATGAACTTAAGACTTATTATGTTTTCAAAAGGTTTTATTCTTTGAACTTTGTTTTTCTAAATGAATTTAAAGATTCATGAACTTAAGTTCATGTATACTTCTTAGATAAGATTAACCTATCTTTTAGTTCATTGTATTTTATAAGATTCGTTGATGAATCTTGAATTAGTATGGTTCAAAGAACTTAATAATGTTCAAAGAACATACATTTTTCTACCACTATATAAAGGGGGTAAAAAGTTGGAAGTTGAGAACCAGACAAGAGAAGAGATACCATCTTCACTTGAGAGAAAAGAAAACATTTGAACTAAAAACTTATTTCAAACTTATGCTTTGATCGATCGGAGGTGAATACACGATCCATTGCAGAGAAGTGCAACTCTCTTGGATGAACAATGAATCTGGGCTTGGTTGAATCCCGAAGATAGAGTTGCCAAGGTAGTCTTTCGTTTGCACGTGGGAGAGGCTTCAACTATATTCAAGAAGCGTTTACGCGCCTCTAAGTCTTGGTTCTTTCATTATACTAATTCGGGTATTATTATTTATTATTTTTGAATTTTTACGTGCATTTGTACCAACAGCTACCGTGTCAGATGGGGAATGAAAATACAATTTACCCTGGACCCAATAGTTTCTTAACAAAAGGCAAAAGCTAACTTCTTGGGTTTTGAATAGACGAAAAGCTGATTGTGAGACTCAGGTCCAGTCCCAACGAGACAAAGAGGGTGTTTGAGATTAGATTCAGATCAAGTCAAGTGTTTAGTAAAAAAATATAAACTGATTAAATCTATCCCAATGTGTTCAAACGTGATTAAGTGATTAAATTCAGATTCTTCATTTTCTTGGATTCTGATTTATCAGTTTTGGAGAATCAGGTTTGACCAGGAGAATGACCAAATTATCCTCACATATAAACAGACATTAAATACTCCTTTCAATTTGAATATACTATATGATAATTTTATCGCATTAAATTTATTTTTATCTTTTTTTCATCCAAATACCTTCACACCTAAGTTTAAAACGAATTAAAGTTACTTTTAAAAACTGATTCAGATTTAATCAAACTTTACTTTTGAGAATAAACCATAAATGGTCTCAAAATGACCATTCCAACTATGGGTCTATGGGGGAGACAAAATAGGCAGGCACGGGCTGTGCGTTCATCTTAGGATGCAAGTGATTGCGGGCTCGGCGGCTCTAAGTCTTTGCAATCTTTCTGAGCAAAACTCATATCAAGCCGAGATTAACATTCATCGAGGTTTGTGTTGATTAGAGAGTTCTTCCGAGTTCCAAAGATTATGTCTAAAAAATGTGGGGGTTATACGTAACAGATTTGTTTGATCATCAATTTACAAAATCTTAAATCCATTTTTCTTATTTTTGGAATTCTTGCTTTTACTAGTAGTTAACTATGAAAAGCGCCAGAGAGAGATACTACTGTTTTGGCAAAATCCGGCCTTGGACCTTGCATGCACTTACTTCTTCTCCTTGGAAGCAACTTGAAAGCAAAGCCATAACATGTGATAGCCCCATTATGCTCTTTCTTAATGAAGTTTTAGTCCCTTATTTGCAAATCCCTCTTAATGAAGTTTCAATTAATCCCTTATTCGCAAATTTATCCTCTAAAGTACGGAGGGCATGATATTAAATGAGACAGAGATTAATTTACGAGAGATATTTTGTGTGTGTGTGTGTGTGTGAGAGAGAGAGAGAGAGAGAGAGAGAGAGAGTGCGTGCGCACACCCGCATGCAGGGGATGATCCAAAAAGTCTAATTGGGGCTGTCAAAAAATCATAAAAAAGATTTGATGGTAACATTAAAGAATTCAGAAGGTTCAAGTTTACATAAAATATGAATAATAAAACACACATTATAATTTGTGTCATTATTAAATACGTTAAATACAAAATTGATTGCTCAATTTGACAAGTAACAATATATTTTCACTATGCATATCAATTTATATAACTTGGTAAGGTTAGTCAATCAACAAATTACTAATTTTGCATGAAAAAAGCTTAACTCTTACTGTATAGATATATTAATAATGTGATTATTAATTGTATGAGTACATTAGTCACGTATAAATTAACAGACTATAAGGAGTTAAACTAAAAAGAAAGAAAGAACTATCCTCATATATATATATATATATATATATATATATATATATATATTGTAATATGGAGATTTGGAATTTAGGATCCAGAAGAATGAAGATAGAACAAGAAAATGACAAAGACAAAGACTATGACAAAGAATAAAGATTAAAAACACAACAAAATGAAATCATAATAAATTAATGTTACAATATAGTGACATTTTTGTAAATATATTAAATATGATTATCCACCTAAGAAAACCAAAAAAAAATTTCCAAAAATATTGAGAGGTGCCATGGTCCCCTGCGGTCATGGGGGTGGTCTGCTCCCGCGCACATGTTTATCATTTTAAGAGATAAATGAGCAGAGAAGAGAGAGAGGGAATTAGACCCATTTCTTTGTATGTTCATAAAATATTTTATGAGAAATCCCCTGCAAATAGTTGCGGTTGTGAGAAGCCATATTGCTTGAAATTGATAGACGGTGTGAATGCATGATGGTTTGGTTGTGAGAGTTTGAAGTTTCGAGAGAGTGATAAAAGGAAGCTTAGAAAAATGAAGAGATAGATTGAGTGACAACGGGAGCAAAGAAAAAATGAAGAGCGAGAGAGAGGGAAAACAAACTTATTTGCTTACATATGTCTATCAAATTTTGAAAACATATCCCCCAAAGTTATAAGTTGCAAGTGAAAGAATAGGGCAGTCTTTAATAATGAACAATACGCATTAATCTAGTGCAGTTCTTCAATCGAGCACTTTCAAAATATGAAGATTAAGTTCTTTTTCATTTTACATTAAATAGGAATTCGCCTTTAATTGTGATTATTTTACAAGTCAATGATCGTTACACTCATTCGTGATAAAGTCTCAAAGCACTCAATCAAGCAGCATACTTCAAAAATCTTTGAACCACAAAGATCGAAAAAGTCAAAGTCAGCATTTTCTAGTCAAGCTTTTTCAACTTTTGGACCATGACCAGTCTAGAAATTAAATTAGAGTGTCTTACTATTTATATAGTATAAAAATCACAGAGTAGTTTAACCCTTAATTTTAACTCATAAACTGAACTTTGAGCATTCTTATCTTACCACTTTAAACACAACATTTGCGTGTACAGCGTAAACTTCCGGCCAGTGTTAAGGTTTCCATTTATCTTTTAACCAGGATTATGGGTTCGGAGATAAATTTTTTATCTTGCCAAGGTTTTTGTCTTTTTTCGATATTTACAGACGTAGCAGCTGCATTAATAGACATATTCTCTTATCACCAACCTAGTAGACTTAAATCATCTTATTTGGTAATGAATCCATCAAGTTGGCAACTATATATATAGAACAAACTTTGGCTCCTACCTGAGTAGTTTGAATCTTTCTCCAACCCCGTGTATAGTGATAATAAATAATCACTAAATCTTTCTAGTAACTTTTCTTTTAACACTTTTAGCGACAATTATTAAAAGCACTTTTTTATCGTTACTAAATAAAAGTCACTAGAAACATTTAGAGACAATTGATTGTCGCTATATAGGGGATAGAAGGAAGATTCCTCCAACCGGGGTAGCAGCCAAATTTTTTCCATATATATGACAAACACATTAGGCATGGCAACAAATTGGAAAAACCTTTTGGGACCAAGTTAGTCAAACCCTGGTGTCGGCAAGAAATGATTGTCAAAGAAAGATCTTCAACTTGGAACAAAACCATGAGCAAGTAGATACTGTTTCACTAAGAATTGTAGGAAATACAAGGTGATGAAGGTGGTCATTTGCGTCAAGACCAGTGGCTGACTATACGGGTCACCTTGTAGAATTCTTTTCCAAATGTTCCATCGATAAACAACATGGTCGGCATGCAATCTTGAATCCAACAATCTGTGGAAGGAAAGAAATGAATATTTCTTGAAATCTATCGTCTGTAGTTGTTTCACATATTGCAAGGCTTCCTGGATTTGAGTGCACTACATTTTTTTACACAGCCAAGGAGGTAGAATTTGAGTGAATCCTCTAAGGTCCCGTGAACAGCATAAGTAGCTAGTTATTTCCCCCGGTAAGCTTGTTGATAAGATGAGAACACTGCGTAATCGCAACAAATGTCATTAACAATGTCTCTGGCACGATATGTTGGCGCATCGCTCAACTAATCCATTACAACGGTTGTGACCAATTTCTTGCTTGCTTGAGGGTGAGTCTTCTGTATTTTTGAAGCATGAATTCTCTAAGGCATTCTTCTTTAGCAGGTTTATGTTTAAAGTCATGCTCATCATCCATGTGAGCGAATTGAGAATGTGATGTTCTATTCATAATTAATGAGCATGGTTGTTAATGTTTGAATAATGACGATATCCTGATAAAAGTGGTGAAACCATAAACCTATTTCCTGGTATCTATTATGACACAGAGATCGACTGATATTTCCAGTATCTATTATGACACAGAGATCTACTCATATTTCCAGCATCCATTAGTTTTGTCAAGACTAAGTTCAGAGCTTTGAAGTTTTCGTAGGAAATAATTTTGGGCTTCTAGATTGATATAACATTTATTAGGTTGTCTTTTTTAGTGTGCATTCTCTTTTCTAAAGGACTTTTTGGTATTTTTTTTTTCAATATCACGCAGGTCGCTCTTCAATTAGATTATGACCTGAGTTTAAGTGACTATTGCCGGTAAAGATCAGTCTCGATCTATTAGTGTCTAGTCATTTTCAAATTGTTGTCTAGAATTGGATAATTCTCCTTGGGATCCCAAGTTCCCCACTATTCCTATAGAAGATATTCGTACTTGAACTTATTCCGCGTATAGTTGATTATTGGTTTGCCCTCAAAGGTAGTTTAAGTAGTATAGCCATTACAATTTGCTGGTTACCATGCAGAATGTCCCCAATACTTTTGTTTTTGGAGTTTTTAATGACGTTTGCAAACTTCATGAAAATTAAAAATAACTTATTGCAGCCAAAAAAATTGTGACTTTGCCTTGTAGGACGAAGAAGGGGATTTTCGTCGTATTCTATATTCCATGTACCATGTTGTATCTGTATCATAAACTGGATGTCATTGACTATATTCAATTTTGCCTATTGACTTGCGTCTCGTTGACCACGTTTGGCCGTATATGACCATAGTCAAAAAATATGTAGGGTAACCCTACAACTACTGGTTATGTACACCAGTTGGAACCTATTTCAAGCATTTAGACCTATCAAATGACCCCTTTGTTTCTCTTCACCACATATATATTCACGTACAAACATACATAAACATTTCACATAATTCACCTCATCACCCTTCGCCTCCCCCTTCGCAATCACCACGACCACCACCACGATGCTTTCCAACTGGGAGCAAAACGGAAAAAATTTGGTGGTCATAACCTCACTACTCTACTTGTTCCTCACGCCATCCACTTTCGCTGCTAAAGTCTCCAACAACTGGTTTACGCCAGTCGAGGTGACCCTGTACAATGCCTCAGACAAGGAATTGTATTACGTGTGCAACGTCAACGAAACGTCTAGTAGATCGTTGCAGCCTCTGAAGAAGGGGATGCAGGAAGTGTGGCGCTTTAATCAGGTTGCATTCCCATTGAAATGGTGCTATGTGTACATAAACGAGAAGAATCAAGGGTTTTTCTGGGTGTACGGAGTTAGGTCTCGTTGCCTCAAATGCTTTTGGAAGATCGAGAAATTTCCCTACTTGTATAGAACTGATCGCAACAGATGGGAACGTCAGTCTCTCTTCTCTCCGCGGGGCTTGAGAAAAAAATTTGAGGACAAAATGCCAAAACTTGAAGACTTGCATATTGGGAGACGACCTCTAAGTTAGTGTTCCTTTTTTGGTTTGCGTTGGGAGAGAGAGAGAGCGGGGGGGGGGGGGGGGGGGGGGTTGTTAAGGAGAAGGCGTACATCATTATTTGCTTTGTATTGTTTGAAGGGTGTACGATTTTTGCTTTCTTTGTTTTCCTTATATCTGCATTGATGATCTATTTGGTTTTTGAAGCGTTCTTCTTGTTTTTCCACATAAAATCAATTAGCATTATCACAAGAGTCGTCGTAATCGAAGATTGAGGGATATTGGTACACGTTCATTATTTATATATCTTCGTGGTCTTTAATTTGTGTCCTGTATGTAAACTTGTAAATTAGTGTTTTATTGGCAGAATAAATGCCATAAGAGTGAAAACGAGTAACTTAACAAGATGAAATCTCGCGACAGTTTATTTTGCTTTCGACTTAGAAAGTTTAATTTTCCGTGAGGAAAGAATGAGAGCGAAATTTCGGATCTTTGATGCATTCAGGGGGGCAATATGCTAGCTCCACCATTGGAAAGGTCAAAGATACAAAACTTCTCTCCTGTTTTGGTGGCATTAAAAGGAAGGATCTGCAAACCTAAGCATAATCTTGCAGAATGAAAACTTCCCGAGGTCTGGCATGTCAACGGAAATATATGTTGCAGAATCAAACACTAGAGATGCCACATGCATGGTTTGCGATGAAGGGTTCTCCTCTTTTTTTGTTATTGAACGAAAAAATCCTTACTTTGTTGGTTTAAAAAACAATGGATTGTATAGATCTCAATAGTTCTTTCAACTGTTTAATGGCTGTAGATAGGTTTGGCTTTCTTGTAATTTGGGGTTGATGAATGCTTGATCAGAGCCCACGAGCAAATTTGTTTGTCCAGAGGCAAAAGTTGGGCACCAAAAATTTCTTTGCCACAGTATTATTTTTCTCTTCACATTGCTTATAAATTGCTCAAAATAGGATTTCAAAGATTCAACCCCAAAACCTGCTCCTCAAATTTCATGTTTTGTAGTTATAAAGTTTACATTTTGATTGGTAAAAAAGGTGCTAGGCATTGTTGAAAACGGTAGTGCGACCGTTGTTGAAGATGGTGAAGACAATCATCGTATGACATGTTCTTTTGTTGTCACAATTGTACAAAATATTTGAGTTTGCCAAGGAAGAAAAAATGGAGTTTGTATGATGACAATTGTTCATTTGATTTGTCATTCGATCAAATTTTAACTTTCAATTGAGTTATTTATGACCGGTATAAATCTCGTGCTTTCAGTTGTTTGTATTTTTATAATTCTGAAAAAAAAAAGAAATGCCAATTGTTCATTATTGGTTTGTCAATTGTTTAATCATTATCTTTACTAATGGTTGTTAGGTCACACATCATGACAGTTCAAATAATCTGAACTAATGTGAAAAAGGCGTCTAAACTTGAATTGGAAGCTTTGATCGTTATGGTTCAGTTTCTTCTTTAAATCGTCGGAGTTGGCACCGCTAAATAAACGTAAATATGATTTTGAAAATTTTCATCTCTCACTCTCTCTCCACTGTAATTCTTCATGTTACTAATTACCGTCTTTTCTAGACAGTGTTGTATTTTGAAAATGAATTTTCCTGCAATATATTAACAAATACTATACCGAGGGGAGCAGTAATGTTCTAAAGATAGCGTCATCAAATACGCCTTCAAACCCTGTCTAATTTTTATTTCTCAATATTTTTCCTATAGCCACTTTTTGCAACACGACACTCCTCGGAGACATCAAGAGATGGACAAATTTTTCATTACGTTTATTTTCGTTGCTACTTGGGCTGAAAGAATATTTTTCCTATTTTTTATATAGTGACAATTAATGGTTACCAAATATTTCTAATGACTTTTATTTATTGACACTAAAAAATACTGTTAAGAATTGTCGTTGAAAGTGTTAATAGAAAAAATACTAAAAATACTAATAAATGCCAAAAAGTATTATTTTGTCTTTACCTACCATAACTGTGCAATCTAATTATATATATAAAAGTTGAAGTTGAGAAAATTTAATATTCCACCTCAATATGTCCATTTAAAAACATCTCTCTCTCTCTCTCTCTCTCTCTCTCTCACACACACACACACACACATATTTATATATCTCATATATTCATTTCTTGAAAACATTTCTATTTTTATACAAGTACAATATGTTTTCACAATCTAATAAAATTAATATCTCTACTTATTCTATTATTACAAGACATAGACATACACATGTATATATAATATTTTATTATCTCTTATATCGCACAAAATTTTATACTCCTCTTAGTGAGTTTTATTAATAAAAACCTGAATACATGATTACTATTATTGCTACTAAAATTAGTAAAATACTGAAAATAACATTATTTGTCATTACTATTCGGCATATGAGTATGAATTTCTAATAATTATTACTTCCATGTGCAATGACGCAGGGGTCGATACTAGTTTAAATAATCGTCAACTTGTAGAAAGTAATGCATGACAGACATGGCTCAAATTTATGAGTCCATAAAATTTGAAGGGGCGGGGGATGTGTGCTAAGAGTTTTACAGGCCCTTCATGTCCGTGGGAAACCCAGTGGCCCCGGTCGGTCTATATGTTATATATTTGTATGTACAAATTCTTTCATGCAAATGGTTACATAGATTAAATGCGTACAACTAGGAATAAAATTCATACCAATAGCACATAAACCAGGGCCACTACGCTTACCTTCTAATATATGCTAAAGATGACTAACCTTTATTCATGAAAGCCTTTAATCTCACACTTCATCGTTTGCTACACATTACCACAAAGTCAATAGAACTCTTTAAAGTAGTAGTTAATTACATTTCCTTGTGCGGTGGTGTGTTCTTTAGTTTGTTTGCCTTCATTTTTCATTTACGAACTTATTATTGACTAATAGAAAACATAATATATTTAAGCGTCCGGGGTCATTGGCCTAGGCTGGGTCGCGCTCTGGAAGACTTAACATTTTTAAAATAGTCTCCACAATATATGATCCTTATAAAGTATCAAAAAATAACTATTTTACTCGTAGCTTAAATAAATTCTAACAGAAAAATTAAACGGTTTCAGGAACTTCTTAATATTTCTCCCCACGTTTTGTCTTGCTTCATTTTGAGTGACTTTTTGCAAGAAGAATTGCTCTTTGTTGAGCACAAATCCCAACCTTGTTCAAAGCAAACCCTTTTAGTTTGCCTACATTAGGAGGCAAATTTAAGTTTCAAATTAGTCAAGAGCATAGTTTGGAACCTTTTGATGCATCTAAGTCAATAGGGAGTAGAGTCAGCTGGATACCGTGAATGAATAATTTCTTCAGACAAAAAAAGTCTTTAATTATTAAAGTACCATTCTCTAAGAGAGAACACTTCTCTCCAAATTATTACTCTTCTTCCTCCAAAATCGCCACTAAAAGGAAACCGCAGCTATACTTAAATAGCCAATATTACAATTACTCGCAAAAGCCGGTAAAAAGCAACATGGAATCTCGTACAAGCCAAGCCGTATTCCAGCTGTCTTTGCCAGTTCACACAGTGTAGTCCAAAAGCCACACACACACTCCCCCGGTGATTCATCGACCCAATTCCGAAAAGCAGTAGAAAGCGCTCCTTCAAGAACGAAAAAAGCCGTAATACCCGTTTTCGTGTCAAAAGCAGTGTAAATCAAAGCTCTGTAGCAGAGTTGAAAAATTGAAGAGACAAAGAGCCGAAAATGGCGCTCTCCGTCTCCATCCTTGCCACCATCACTTCCCTCCACCTCATCGCCTTCGTCCTCGCCGTCGGCGCCGAGCGCCGTCGTAGCACTGTATGCACATCCTTCTCCTCAGCTTCAAGGGTTCCGTTTTCACTTTTTGTTTAGTTCGTGCAATGATATCGAGAACGTGTGAACATCGACCGTAGTCAATAGTGTTGTTCTATTATCGAAATTTGACTTGTCGAAATCAATCATTACTTATTTCACGTGTTGCGGGTATTTGAGTTCGATTTCGTGTTTATGCGACGGGAATAGTAACTTTTTAGCGGTAAATGAGGTTACTGATGTTAATGTGTGTTTTATTGCGTGCTAAAGGCGAAGGTGATGCCGGACGAGTACGATGAACGGACGTACTGCGTGTACGGTTCGGACGCGTCGACGGCGTACGGGCTGTCGGCGTTCGGGCTGTTGCTGATAAGCCAGACGGTGGTTAACGGCGTCACCAAGTGTCTGTGCTTCGGCCGGGGGCTCGTGAGCGGGAGATCTGCTACTTGGGCTGTCTTGTTCTTCATCTTCTCCTGGTAAAGTTACTGTTTTCTCCCTCTTGATGTGTTTTCTGGCAAATGGTTGGTGTTGCGGGGTCCCACTTTCTTAATCTTTTGTCTTGGCCGACATCATGAGAATTACGTACCCGCATGTACGCACATGTCCAAACTTGATGAATTTGGATAATCGTTGTGGTAAGCTTTCTTTATTTAGTGTCTGATGATCGTCTTACACGTCACATGTGTAAAGTAGGCTATTTGTACTCCAACTCAGTAAGCAAGTAATGTCACAGTAATTTTTGAAATATACGATAAGTTTCTAGCGGTTTTTTTTTTTACTGCCGTACGATTTATGTTTACTATCAACTGACCAAAAAATATGACCAAATGACCGCTGTTAGTCATTGCGATGTTACAAGACTACCAAGTGATTGAGAAATGGTGGGCAGTTTTGCTAGTTCTTCTATTAGTAGAATGGATCTCGCTGTTGTCATTTGGCAGAATGAGGAAAAAGAGTAGATGATGATCAATACAAGATGAGCTGTACTGGATTAGAAAATTAAAGTTGTTGTGAGGACGTATGGTTGGTGACTATGGCACATTCATAATTTGACTGCATGCTTATTGCTTGCTATGGAAGAGCTATACCATAATGTTGTTGTGAGGATGTAGGATTGGTGACTATGGCACATTATAGTTTGACTGCATGCTTGCTATGGAAGAGCTATACCGCATTAGAAAATTAACGTTGTTGTGAGGATGTGTGATTGGTGACTATGGCACATTAATGATCTGACCTATATGTGCAAAGTGATGCGCATTCTGCTTTAAGATCTTACGATTCTAGTTCAGGGGAAATTGGAAGTTTCTGGATAGACGTACCTTTAAACTCTTCAACCTGTGCGTGCAGAAAAATCAGAGTGTAGCAAATCTGCTTTCACAACATGATTCAAAGGCTTTTCTGCTTTGGTCAACTATCTTCAAGGATTCTCTAATGCACTTGAGTTTGTTAAGCAAAGGTTTTGATGGGCACTTGCTGCAATTATATGCTATTAGTGGGTTTTTGGCATATCCTTGTCAGGAACTCTCTTTTGGAAGAGGTTTAGTGTATGTAGAATTCTTCATAGTTCGACACATACATAAGCGCATAGAGATATTTCATCTGTTCACACATTCGGTAGTTGAATAGCTTCCAAAGTAATGTTATATCGAGAGTGGAGTGTACCTGGTTGGGGGTGTATATCTCCTACAAGTTTTTATCTGTGTGTTGGTTTATGATGAGGAGCCTTGTGCTTTTAATATAGAGCAGAAGATGATGCATTACGGATAAACTTGTGAATTTGTGATACTTCCATGATACCTTCCAACTACCTAGGTTTTACATGTCCGTTATCTTTTACCGTAATAGGCTTTAGTTCTAACATCATAGAGCCTTCAGCAGTAAATCTTAGGCCGTGGGAGTGGAAACCAACATGCTTATTAAGGTGTGAAACCATTTATTTTGAGTTCAACGAAGATATGTTCAGATTAAGCCATAATTGAGTTTAATTCGTGCATGAATAGATTGTTTAGGCTTGTCTATAATATGCTTAACTGAGTTCAGGCTTGTCCTTTATCCTACTTGTGCTTGTTGCGTCCAAATGCTTAGCAAAGTCCATTTATCAAAACGTAGCACTCTCTGAACACAATCTGCCCTTAAAAGTTGTAGATTTCCTCCCTCGTTTTTGGAAAGGTTGTGAAGCTTGAGAAGAATTTCTTGTGAGAAGGGATACGGGCTAGTACTGATCTCAAAGATCACTTATGCTCTCTTTTCTCTATCAGAGTTCTGCATGAACTAAATGTGTGGCGACTGATTGTGGAAGGCTTTGGAGATGTTTCCTGGTTAAATAGAGCTTCTTCTGATGCATTTTCTAGTTACATTCTTGTTGCTGACGTATGTCCTCTGATCGTGGTGTAATTTGGACTTCACTTCCTATAAAGTTCCTTATGACCTGGAATTGGAATCTATGGACTATAATGACCATGATCAGGCCCTTTTTGGTCAAGTCCATTCATGCGAAGACGTGTACCTGCCTAGGAATGCTCACGTATATTTCCACAGAAAGCCCGTGAGGATCTAAAGCTATAAAGAGTGGCAGCCTTCAGTGGGATAGTGACTTGGCCAAAAAACTGTGACTCGATAATTTCTGGGCAATATCTAGTGCCATGTTACTTGGAGTTGGAGGCTTCGAAATCTTTTCTTGAAGTATTGAAAAGCACTAAAGAGGGAATACAACTGGAAGAATATAGATAGACTGAAATACATTGAAGTGTGCATGAGTATTGACTAGTTGATCAAAGACATCTAACGTAGTTCTAACATGGTTGTCTGGAGCTTACAATCAAGCATTGATTGCGCACATGTTGGGAAGTTAACAAGAGCAATGTGCGATGTCTTGTGAGACTGTATTGGATGTTGTCCAAAGTCATCGGATGTTTGAGCAAACTTGTTTAAGACTGGTCCGGACGAAAAAATAGTTTGCTTGTAAAAGAGGATGGCGGTTCATGACAATGTTTGCGAGCAAGATGCAAGGGCCATGATGGCTCACAATCGGTGATGGAGCTAGGAATTGATTTTGTTTGGGACCCAAGTGGTAATGTTATTTTCACTTGTTCTTTTTCGCCCTTTGTTTTCCATCAAGTACAGTTGTTGTCTTTCTGGCAACAAGTAAAGCGGTTAATAGCATATAAGGGTGAAACCTCTTTAATTACTGTTTTGCAAGGGGGGATCGCTGTTCAAATGGGAGGCTAAAATCAATGGTACAATCCACTAAGCACATCGCACAATACAAGGCTCAAAGTCTTAAAAATAGTTGTGGTGACCACGGCCCGCCTTTTTCCGAGGGTGGCTCCGTCCCTGCTCTTAGTTATTGCGCTGCAGCATGAAAATGTGCGGATGGTGACACACCTTGAATAGACTTATATATGTACATGTAAACATCGCTAATTTGAGTCAGATCAAGTTACAAAGTAAGCTGATGAATCATTACGTGCAAGTAGGCATGAGGCGAGAGAAATGACACCAAGGAATGAGCTCCTTTCAAAAGACAAAAGGTATGACCTTGATAATGATGACATTCTACCACCAATTGAACTACAAAATAGACTGCTGTTCGCTTTGCTTAAATCATGCTATTGGTTACAGAAGTTGCACACAACAACGTTTATGTACTGCGATTGGTATGCGCCATCGTTGTCATCCGTATATTCATCATTGTTTCAAACTGATCCCTAGTTATCACTAGAAAGATGATTGTGAGGGGAGAGGTCTAGAGCGAATCGAGGTTGATCAGAGCCTTGTTGTAGTGAATTTAGGGGCAAAGGAGCTTGTGGCAGGAAGTCTCTCCTTAGATGTTCGGGTAGCATACCAACTCTGGGAGTTTGAGATGAAAAGGATATCAAAAGAATAGGCAGTGGGAAACTGAGTGAGAACACCGCAGTAAAGGTAAATTTTAGCCCAAAACATCCGCTACATTGTTCATATGAACCATGTTTTTGATTTTTCTCTTCTAGTTTCCCCCCCCCCCCCTTTTCGTTCCCAGGTTGCATGTTCCTTTTGTGCTGTAACTAATTCTGGACAACATGATGAAAACCAAACTTTCACATGACACAATGCCCTTCCCCTTGGACAACAAGAGATTTGATTATTGAAGGCTGAAAGATTAATTATGCTGGTGTTTTATGTGCCTAAGTGTGGGAATGTTGAATGAGTTGTTGCTGAGCACTGTGGATTTTGCTTTCCTCTCTGTTAGGTGTTGGTTGCCTAGGTGATGCCTATTTCCTTCAACAATGAAAAGTTTTTTCTTTTCTGGCAGCCCAGTAGAAGTAGCCAAGAACTCCTCACTTGCTTATAGTTTGAGTTTATTCTGCACTTCTTAATGATTGAGCTATTTTGGCCAGGCAACCCTTTTGTTTCTGCATTTATTGCATCTGGCCTACTAAAGAAAAATGAAAAGAAATTAGCAACTTGTATAACACCGAGAGTTCACCATTATTTGCTACTATGGCAGACATTTTCTTTTTTGAAAACATTGATCGTTGAGGCTTCTGCAACCATTGTAGCGGTGTAGCAGAAATGTTGCTTCAACTGTTCTAATGTAGAGCCTGAAGCTAAGCCTGACCATGTATTGCTTTCTCAGCCTTTTCTCTGTTGCCCTTTCGTGATGAAGCAGTGACCACTCCTTAGAGAGGAGTATCACAATCCATAGTTGGGCAGTATCCCAGGGTCGTAAGTAGGTTATGTTTCTTAAGCCAAGATTATGCCAGGGCTAACTTGAGGTCACTGGAACAACTTCGGTAAAACTTGGGCAGAAATGACTTGCTAAGGGCTACTGCTGTTTATCATTTCTTTGATATTCGTTTTGTTGATGGCTGAAGTCACAAGTCACTTTGGTGTAATGATTTGTTAACGCCAAAACCTTTAAACAGGGTTAGCTTTCTGGGGGCAGAGGTGTGCTTATTGGCAGGGTCTGCAAGAAATGCTTATCACACTAGATACCGCGGAATCTTTGGTGGAAACAAATTATCCTGTGCCACGCTCCGCAAAGGCGTGTTTGCTGCCGGAGCTGCCTTAACGTTGCTGTCAATGTTGGGGTCTATTCTTTATTATTGGGCCCATTCCAAGGCTGATACGGGTGGATGGGAAAAGCACCAAAATGAAGGACTTGGCATGACCAGTGCTGATTTTAAAGAGAACCAGCAGCAACACGAAGCCAGTGAGTTTCAAAAGGTATAATCAAGGTTTCATCTGGTTTACAGCCGCATACCTGTGCCCTTTCAAACGAAACTTCGAGTAGATATGGAGTGGTCCTATGTACTTATACGTACTATCTATGGTAGAAGGTAGCAGGATTGAGCTTGCTTGAGTTGTTATGCATGCTGTAAAATTGCTCTTTTGTTTTTTTTCCCTTTTTTCTTGGTTATGGGCAAAAACCCTGAGAATCAAGAGATGGTTAAGCATGTAGTACAAGATTGAGTAAATTCACGGCTTTTCTGGGGTACAAAGTCATGCCTCTTTATATGTACAAGATTGGTAGATAAAATGCATGGCTTCCAGCACCAAAAGCCTCCTACTTATGGTTACCTGTGGAAAGATTATTGCACCTCACCCTCATCGAGATGCTAGCTATAAATAGGACAAAAACCGTCCTCTAGGCAAAGTTAAGTTACAAGACAACAGCTACCAAAGAAACAAAAAGAGAAACATGGGAAACTATATGTGGCGACCAAAGAAAGTAAAGTAGTCAACAATATGCAACCAAAAAACCAACACTATCATCGAGCAGTAATAAGCCAAGCCTCAACAATGACCCTAGTGCAAAAATCCGCAGGTCATATTCACGCAAGAGACCAACAAGTGGTAAATTGGCCATAAAGCCTTCGTCACTACCCCTGGGGAACAGCACCCTACCACCTCACCAACTGGACCCTGCAATGAGCTCCAGAAAAAAAAAAAAAAAAAGAATTACGCCCTGGGCCACCACCAAAGTAGTTCCAACAAATAATTCTGAATTAACAGGGAAGGAGGGAGAACGGTGGAGGAGGAGGAGGATGAAGGAGGGGGGGGGGGGGGGGGGGGTTGGGGGTGTGTGGGCGGAGGAACCACCCCAGAGGTAAAAAAAAAGCCCTTTCACATAATCACTAGCCAATCTCCAAACCAGCAACACAACCATGCCACAACCCACCACCGAGGTAGCAATCCACAGCCACAACCAGCAACTGTTCACCCAACTAAACCCAAAATTGAACCAGCATGACCTGACACACCACTTTCCAAAGCCCTTTGTAGACATCAACCAAAAATTGTAGGAACGAGATTAAGCAACTAATGGCGAAGGGGCAGCCATCGCCTATATCCCGGTCATAAGGAGTCGAGATTGCATACACAAATTTGAAATTTACCCGTACAAATTAAAAAATTACTCTACTACGACATAATATGCCAGAGGGAATCCACTGTAGTCAAGGAGGGTGGAAGAGGGAATCGAATTCTAGAGAGAAGTGAGTTTTTTTTTTAATTTCTAAAGAGAAGGGAGACCTAAACTACCATGAAACTTTTTGTTTCTGCAAAATTGCTCTTGATTAAGTGAGTCGTCTTTTGTTATTCAACGGGCAAATCCTAGCCCCCGCCCCCCAAGGGTAACGTTGGGTCCAAGTCATGGTATTTTAGAGTTCAAAGACACATGTTTTCATCCTTGTCTAGGCTGTCAATCTCCTCTCCTTGGACTTTTGATGAAAGACAATCTAGCATTGGACTCTTTCGAAAGCTTGGTTTACATGATGAAAATCACATATATAGAGTGGAGAAATTAGGATGAAAGATAGCTTTAAGAACCCCCCCCCCCCCCCCCCCCCGGGCGAAAGAAACACAAGTAGATCAACAAGTGACAAGTATCAATAATCTCCCCCCAATTAAACATTCTCCACCAGTTAAACTATTTAACCTATTACCAAATCAAATCAAGTAACACTGTAAATTCTGGAACTCCAAGACCCAAATCTTACAGATAGAGGTGCAATTTTAACTTCCTAAACCAACATCTTTATATGTATAACCTAATGGAGGAGGCAAAATCCGTTGAGGAAGTCGATGAGAAAAATCATGAACCGGATCCCACCATGGAATTGGAGGACGATAACCCTTTGAAGCCTAATGTTATTCAATCTCCAAGTCTCATGAAAAATATGCATAACAACTGTGAGAATGCTTTGATAATCAAAAAGTTGGGGAAAACAATTGGGTTCAGTGCAGTGCTGCCAAGACTTAAGAGCTCTATGGAGCCTCCAAGGTGATTTTGAGCTGATTGACATGGATGGAGAATTTTTCCTCTTGAAATGACATTGAAGATTACCATAAGGTAACAAGGCATGGTCCATGGATCGTAATAAATCACTATCTCACTGTCGGGAAATGAGAACCGAATTTCAAACCTTCAAAGGCTAAGGAAATCAAGACAGCCATATGGATTAGGTTATCAAAATTGCAAATAGAGTATATTATGATGAAAAAGTCTTGTTAAGAATTTCCTGGAACTTCAGTGCCCCAGTTAAAGTTGATCTCAACATGATGACCTCTGTCCATGGAAGATAACGCTAAAAAATATGTAGAAATGCACCTGAGTCGTCCTTAGGTAGGGAATATAGGGTAAAGTTTGAGTATATCAGTAACCTATGCTTCAATTGTGGCTATGTCGGTGATCAACATTATTCCTGCCATGACCTGGGCGTTCTGTGAAGGAAAACCAAACCTTCGACAACCGCGAGGGAAGGTGATCAGATGGCATCACCAATAACATCATTAATGGTTAACTGTTAGAAGATAGTTGTCATCTGCTATAAAAGACAATGGTCGGTAAGGAAAATAGGCCATGGATGATTGTTAAGATAAGACCTGGAAGACCTACAATCTATAGACCTAATCTTGTAGCCTAGCCTACTAATCGTTTTAATATCATCTTAAAAAGTCCGAATATGAAGGGTGAGAAAAAAAATAAACAGATTGGAAACACGTGAAATGCTACAGGTCAACAAGCCTCAGATACTCCCCTGAAACCCACCGAAATAATAATACCTAACCTACCCCAAAAACAGTATACATGGATCATGAAGAGATGCATTATGCCATAGCCGAAGAAGAAATTAGCATCAAAGCCAAGTAGAATTGGTAACCCTAATTACATGGCAATCTTTGGCCTTCAGATCTAGCGATGAATGAGATGTAGTGCGCGCTACACCTTGTTGAGCAGCTTGCAAAATGATCTAATAGGGCAGTATGATGAACTTCCAACTTGCAAAGCTTTATGGGAGCAGCTCAAGTTCTCTTTTGGTGGAACCTCAACTACGCGGCTTCGTAGCATTGTGATTAAGTTTGAGGAGTACACAAAAGATCCTAAACATACTATGAGTGAACATCTAAGGATGATGTCCAATATGATTGGTAAGCTGAGGGATGCTGGCCATGCGCTCACAGATGAGCAGCAAGTCAGAGCTGTCATAAGGTCCCTTCCTGCCTCATGGGCCAATATGAAACAGATATTGACTCACAGTGAAAACATCAAGAACTTTTATGATGTTTCACAGCATGTCATCCTTGAGGACGAGACTCGAGATGCTAACAAGACCCTTGCTTATGTCGCCCAAGGGGGATCGCGCAATGCAAATGGCAAGCGCAGAAGACAAAGTAAGAAAGGCGAGGCTAGCACTTCTGCGCCAAAGGAAGGAAAAATGAAGAAACGTAAGAGAGAAAAACGTGGTGGGAAAAAGGATCTGTCTAAAGTTAAATACTTCAACTGTCAACAGAAAGGACACTTCGTTCGTGATTGCACTGAGCCGAAGAAGGTACTTTCAGAATCTCTCTCAGTTATATGTTTCCTCACATGTGATGGTTGCTCATTCTCAACCTGTGTGGTTTGTGGATACAGGTGCAACAAAACATGTAACACGTGATCGAGAGGGGTTCGTAGATTATCACCGGATTTCAGCGGGTAGCAAACATATCTTCATGGGAAACAATAGCTCCGAAGAGGTGCTAGGGGTTGGTTCTTACCAACTCAAGTTGCGCACTGGGTGCACATTGATTCTTCAGGATGTGAGATATGCATCCACTGTTCGGCTTAATCTACTTTCAGTTACTGCTTTGTTAGACAGTGGCTTTTCCTTTATTTTTAAGGATAATAAGTTGGACATCTTTTTGGATGATGTTTTGTTCGGACATGTTTTTTCTTTTTCAATTGGATTTAAATGATTCTCAGTCCTCTTATTCTTATGTTGTGAATGATTTTACCACCTGACATGCAAGACTGGGCCACATAGGCCAAGATATAATGACTCGTTTGGTTAGAGAAGGCCTTTTGGGCCCACTCGCAAGAGTCAATCTACAAACATGTGAGGCTTGTTTGGCCGGTAAAGCATGCAGGAAGCCTTTTGGAAAGGCTGTGAGAGCAACTCAACCACTTGAGCTAGTTCACTCTGACATATGCAGACCTATGAGTGTAAAGGCACGCCATGGTGCCTCTTATTTCCTTACACTGATAGACGATTATACACGATATGGTTATGTGTATCTGATATCTCACCGCTATGAAGCTTTGGACTGTTTCAAACGCTTTGTAGCTGAGGTTGAGAATCAGGAAGAGAAGAATTTAAAAACTCTTCGCACTGACCGAGGTCGCGAATATTTGTCAGATCACTTCAAGAAGTTTTGTGAGGAAAAAGGGATACGCAGGCAACTTACTATTCCTAATACTCCACAACAAAATGACGTTACGGAAAGAAGGAATAGAACATTGTTCGATATGGTTAGGTCTATGATGGCGCAAGCAAACCTCCCAATATTTTTTTGGGGGATGCTCTTTTGACTGCAGCCTATATACTTAATCGAGTGCCTTCACAATCAGTCAAATTCACCCCATATGAGCTTTGGAATGGCCAAAAGCCAAATTTGGATAACTTGCGCCCATGGGGCTTAGCAGGTTATGTTCATAGTACTTCTCATGAGTATGGGAAACTAGGGCCTAGAGCTAAAAAGAGTATCTTCTTGAGGTATTCTAAAAACTCTAAAGGCTATGTGATGTATGGTGAACATCCAAATGGTGGAAATACTGAAATAGAGTCTCGTGATGTCGATTTCATAGAGAATGATTTTCCTTGCATTGGAGACGCAAGTAAGAATCTTGACCTCTATGAGTTAGAGGAAGTTGAAGCCACTTTACCATCTCCAAGCGAAGGTGGGGGATTAGTTCCTCATTTTGTTGTCGCTGAAGATAGTATAAGTGATCTTCAACCTAGTGGGAGCATCCTAGACAGTGGGAGCACACCATCAGGACCATCAGGTCAACAAGATTCTCAACTGCGTAGCGTCGTTTTGAGATTGACGGTGAAATTCTTATGTGCACTCTAACTGATGAAGATGAGCCCACTTCTATGGAAGAAGCCTTATCTTCACCTGCTAGTAATGAGTGGATGGCTGCAATGAAAGATGAGTTGAGCTCAATGGAGAAGAATCAGGTCTAGGAGTTGGTTGACCTTCCGCCAGGGCGCAAGACTGTTGGAAACAAGTGGGTTTTAAAAGTCAAGCGTAAGGCAGACGGGTCAATTGACAAGTGTAAGGCACGTCTTGTGGCGAAAGGCTATACCCAAATGCGGGGTGTGGACTATGAAGACACTTTCTCCCCAGTGGTGAGATTTGCTTCAATTCGCCTGATCCTAGCTATTATCGCCCAGCAGGATTTAGAACTTTTTCATATGGATGTAATGCGTTTCTCAATGGAGAACTAGACGAAGAGATTTATATAGCTCAACCTGAGGGTTTTGAAGTCAAGGGATATGAGCGCAAAGTTTGCCGGCTCAAACTTTTTATATATGGTTTCAAACAATCGTCTAGGTAGTGGTACTTTAGGTTTCATCATGCCATTACCTTTATAGGTTTTGAAATGATTGAAAAAGACCATTGCGTTTACGTAAAACGATCCATAAAAAATATTCTGATCCTTTCTTTATATGTGGATAACATTCTTTTAGCTGGGAATGACATGAGTTCCATCGTCGCCATTAAGCAGTGGCTGTCCTCAACTTTTGAGATGAAGGACATGGGAGAAGCTAATTATGTGCTCGGGGTTAAAATCATACATGATCGTCCAAAGAGACTTCTCGGTTTGTCTCAAGAGACATATATCAAGAAGGTCATTGAACGATTCTGTATGCGTAACTCAAAACCCATAGACACTCCAATGGACAAGGCGTGTACTTTAACAACAGACCAATGCCCAAAGAATGATGAGGAAAAGAATTGGATGTCCAAAGTGCCTTACGCGGCTGCAGTTGGGAGTCTGATGTACGCTATGTTGTGTACTCGTCCAGACATCTGCTTTGCCGTTGGAATGGTGAGTCGTTATCAGAGTAATCCTGGACCCGCTCATTGGAATGCGGTGAAGAGGATTCTTCGATACTTACGTGGAACCGCTGATCTCGTCCTGTGCTATCATGGTGAAGACTTGAGATTGAGAGGATACAGCGATATGCTGATTGAGGCGGTGATAGAGATGAGCACAGATCCACTTCAGCTTATGCATTCATACTAGGAGGTGGAGCCATCTCTTGGTGCAGTAAGAAATAGACTTGCATCACCCTATCCACGATGGAGTCGAAGTATGTTGCTTGTTCAGCAGCAGTCCAGGAAGCTGTTTGGTTGAGGTCATTCTTACAGGCTCTAGGGGTTACAGCTCATGCAGACGAGTCTTTCACTGTTCACTGTGACAATACAGCTACCCTAGATTTTGTAAAGGACCCCAAATATCATGGGAAGGCCAAACACATAGGCCTTCGTTATCACTTCATTAGAACTTTAGTTGCGCAAGGAAAGGTGACCATGAAGCATATACCTACTGGCAGAATGGTGGCTGATCCTTTGACCAAGCCTATTGCTAGAGATGTTTTCCTTTCTCACATTAGGAGTATGGGACTACGTAGGTTTTGATATGTTTATGGCATCTTATGTACTTGACATTATTTATTACATTAAATTTTTCGTTCCTTGATTTGAGTTTATTATGGAATGAATGGATAATCTTTGTGATTACATATACATCCTTATTGAGAGTGTTACCAGGCTCGAATTGACCCACTCACACGGGTAATTCACCTTGGCGCTAAGATAGCGAGCAAGATGATACAGCTTATAAAGCAAATATGTCGCCTTAGTTTGAGGCTAAGATGAGACCTAAAAAATGTAGGTCGATCATAGAGTATCTCCACAACTCTATGTAGCCTGCTTACAGCCGAATGTGAGATTTTAGGCAGGCACTATGAGAGTGACTGGGCTGAAAAACTCAGGTTAGGCGCTTGTACAACGATTAGACTTAGATTCGTATGGAGTATTTTATTATACATTTATGTGACACGCCCTTGTGGGTTACGCCATAGCATGCAAATCATACTGCATGTGCTAAATGCAGACCGACAGTGGGAGTGACGAATGAATCCCTGCTTCGTCATTGTGTGAGCCACTTGGATCGAAATCTTTGATCCTATATGGTACCCTTTTCACCTTAGACTATGTCATGAAGAGGATACTCAATGTCGCTACTTTAGCATGTACCCTTGGATCATGGATGATGCGGTCTCGCGGGGCATGTCTAGGAAAGAGGTTGGGTCTAATTGGAATGACATGAGGGCTTTGGGAAGAAAGTTCAATATTACTTCATGTTGTATGATTCATAGCCCGGGCGACTTTGTCGATTTTCGTTTCGATATGAGTCATGAATACATAACATATGAGAGGTTTAACAATGCTCACTATGAGGGATTTGAGAGTGTTTAATCTGGTGTAGTTGAACCATCTGGGGTACATACGAAATTTTTTGGGAGTGATGTTGTAATACCCCAAACCTAGGTTTGAACTTTTAGTAAAATTTTAGCAGCTTTACTTAATAATTATTCTTATTTAGCGGCAAATTTTACAAGTAAAAATATTTTTGTTTTTAGCGACGATTGACATGAACAATCTGATCGTCAATTAATGATAGCGAGGAAAATAACTTGAAAAATTATTATTAAATTAGGATTTAGTATATAGTTATCAGTTTTGGTTATTTCAAACATGTCAGAGAGAGTGATTTTTGCAGAAAGTGTGGCATTTTAAAAGGACTGAGAGAATTTGAAGATGGAGAGAGAGAGAGAGGAAATTGATATATATATATATATATATATATATATATATATATATATATATATATATATATATATATATATATATATAGTGAATAAGATAAGATGAGTAAAAAAAAAAGAAAAGAAAAAGTGCAGTCAGGAAGAGGAACACAGATAGGACAGCCGGCCCTAAGACGGGCGGCGTCTCTACCTGATGGGTAGCCCCCATCTCCGGCCACGCACGCGATCACAGGAGGTCGACTCCAGCTTCGACCTTCACCGGACGCCATCGTCTAACCGCCGTCGCCACCTCCAAACTGCCGTGCAACCGCTGCCATCGGCTAGACGCCGTGCAATCGCTGTCGCCGGCCACTCTTTCGATCTCTGGCGAGCACTGGTGGAGCAAATGGTGCCTGTGGCCACAGATCTGGACCACCGCTATGCTGCCGGAATCATCGCGTCCTGCCACCACCGTGACGTTCACCACCGGTCAAATGCTGGCACTACAAATAGATGCCGACAGTGACAGGGTCAGCGGTAGAGAAGATGGGTGGGCCAAAATTAGGTGTGTTTTGCAGGTGTGTTCGTGTGCATGTAGGAGCAATTATATGCTACAACTGGTGGCAATTTCGGCGACGGGACACTTGACCGGCAAAGGTTGCGTTGGAGTAACCCCTAACCTTTGTGGTGGTAGAACTTTGGTGGTTGTTCGCCACCACAGACGCGAGGGCCATCGCCGAGGCATACTGCCCATGTTGATGCACCTTCATTGCCAACACCAACCGCCACACCTCCTTCTCCGCCTGCCTTTCATGATCATGACTGGCAGCCCCTAGTTGGTGTTCATTTTTGTAAATGGGTTTTTGGTGTACTTGTGTGTTGGTGGCAGTACAGTGGTGTCATTAGCGGCAATGTTAAGGGTGGGTAAAATGGAATGAATTTGGTATTTTGTGTGTGCATCTATGGGTGTATGGTGCGTGTGTTTAGGGAGTTATTTTGATTTTTGGTGCGGTGTGGAGTGGAGGTATCACGGCATTGCTTGAGACGGCTTGGACGGTATCGTGGCAGTGCTTGCAGTGTTTGGAATAGGCTAAAATGCGATGGTGTATGTGTGTACAGTTATTGTTATGGAGGGCGTATGGCTGTGTTTTACTGAGAGTGTGTTTGTATAAAGCATGATTTGTAGCAGTGTATGAATACATGTGACCTGCATGTATGTTGGTGCCTGATGTGTTACAATGGTCGAAACTGTTCACATTGTGGCAGGATATCGGTCAATAGAGACGTCCGTTAACCGTAATGATGGACGAGTGGTTGGTTCGACGCAAGTGTGTCCGCGTAGTGGGTGTGCATGCATGTTTGTATGTGCGGTTATTATATTGGGGTGTGTCTAACTATGTGAATATTGTGCGTGTTAGTGATTAAGGGGTATGCGCATAGAGGACTATGCGTGGTGGCATATTTCGATGAGTGTATGCAGTGGATATGGGTGAGTATGTTGAGCAACGGTTGGGCACTGTGTGTAATGGTGGGCATTATGCTATACAATGTGGGATGCGCTATGGAATTGATTTTGGCTATAGGACAACAATGAGAGTGGTCGACTAGTTGTGGATCATGAAAATATGGTAACTGTAGTGGTAGGTCGGTTACGGAAGTTAACAACCGGTGTGTTGGGTTTTGGGGGTACAAACAATGAAATGGAGTTCGGTGGTATTGTGATATTGTTACGGTTGAAGGAGTGGTTGTTGGACGATGGGTGTAATAGGGGTGCATGTTGGACACTATTGCATAAGGAGTGCGGTTGTGTATATTGTAGCAATAGGGCATGCTCGATGGGTTAGTGACATCAAGTTAGTTGAGAGAGGCTCGACAGCGGTGATGAAATGCCGAGAATGGCATGGTGAACTGGGCACGATTTTGGAAGGGTTGTGTAGCGGGCGGTCAGATGCGGCATCGAAATTGTTTGAGGAAATAACCAACAGGAATCATCAATGATGCCTTCGTGTCATAGTGAAGCTGGGAACATGGAGATAAAAAGAATGGCCCTAACGGTTCTTTTAGCAAGATGTAGCAGCGAGATTGTCGCTCCGAAGATTTCGATGTGGGGAATGTGTAGCGTCAAGTAAGTGACCTTTCGATTCAACTAGTATTTTTCTATAAAATGTATATGTTTATGTATTGATAAAAAAATGGCGTTTATCAGCATTGACCGTTTTAATCATGTTTAGTTAGTCTGACTTGATTTGCTAAACAAAGCCTTTAATGGTTTAATTCTTGTCAAAACCGGACCAACATGTAAATGATATCTTTCTTAGAAATTGTTATGGAACTCGGATTTGAAATGATTAGTGCAAGTAAGATGCCTTGGTATTTGACGTTCTTGTGAAAATTGAAGAGCTTGAAAACTGTCAAAATGGGTGTGAGGATGGTTTGAAATTAATTGAGGAGTGATTGTGTTTACGATGAACCAAAATGTCTTTTTGGTTTACTCGATTGCTGTGCCCTATATCCACGGGGGAAAGTTGGATTTCGGGCCCTGGTCAACGGGGCTTGTACGTTGATGCACAGTACTGTTGCTCGTGGTTCGCCCATGCGTCCACAGAATTTTATCCCGGATGGAGGAGGGATTTCGGGCCCTAGTCAGTGGGGCCTGTACGCTGACCGCAGCATATCATTTGAGCTAATGTTGGAATCGAACTGGTTGTCATGAGTTTTGCGCTAATGATTTTATGCTTCAGTTTTTGGTTTAATGTACTCTGTTTTGTTTTACCTGATGATTATCAATTTTATGATTTTTAGATATCTTAATGATGCTAGAATATAAAGTGAGTTATTTTCTGACATGCTATGGTCCACCTAGTTGAATCATTGGTTACTTACTGAGCACGTGGAAGCTCATCCCTTACTTATCATTTCAGGTTTGAAAGTAAGGTGATGGTGACGAGCATAGGACGGAACAATTTGGCACTGAGCTTCGGAGACTGTATTGGTTGAGTCGATAAAGATTTAGAGTGTTGGTTAGTTTGGTTGTTAACGAATCAGTGTTATGATGAGTGTTAGCAAAAATGTTGTATTCAAGTACGAAAATGTAATTTAAGTTGTAGAAGTTTTAATTTTCGCTGCGGCATATGTTAGTTTTAGCGAGTAAGGCCTGACAGAGCCCTTGGTTGGAGTCCATTGGGTCTGCGGCCGGTCACGTGCCGAGCTCGCGGGCCTGCCCGTGGGTTCGGGTCGTGACAGATGTATTGTGTTAGTTTGGTGATAACTTAATACAATACTCTTCAACTGGACATCCTTTCTCGTAGGTCGCACGTTCTATTTCCTGTATGAGGAGATGAGTGGACGAGAGATAAAGAGGGACTGTACGATTTATTTGCCCTGTCTGTGGGCGAGTGGGAGCTATTAATAAATTGGGTCAGTGGACCTATTATCCGCCCACTAACAGATAATGTGTATTTGTTAGTTTGGATAAATACAGTTATTTAGAGAATATTTATCTCTTAAGTGTTTGAGATAAATACAATCTTTATCTCCTAAGAGTTAGAGGTAAAGTCAGTCTCTAATTATATCTCTATATAAAGGTTAGAGATATCACAATAAATTACAAGTCAATAGTAATAACCCTCTCTTTATAGCACTCTCTCTAGAACAATCACCAAGCTCTAGGATTTGGTTCGTGGAAGAAAAATTAGACTCTAGTAGCCGTTTTCGTACCTGCGAAAAAGATCAAGTGTGTTGGAGACTCGTAACAATAATGATTCTACGTCGGAATTTTTGAAAATTTCGTACGATATGTTTTCGAACCCTATTACGTGGTAGCACAATAATTGTTGTAATCGTTTCAACATGCCGAAACTCATTCAGTGGCTTTCTCGGTTTCTCCAGCTACAGTTAACTCAAAATTAGAACCGATGGGAGTGCGAAGGACAACTATGAGGGAGGATTTGAAGGACTCGTAGGCAATAATCAAGTATAATGGCTAGGAGGTTCCTTTGGAAGCCTACCTTATTTCAGCAGCCTTAAGGCCAAGCTACATGGGATCCTAAAACCTTTCTTCATCACCAAAGGCAAAACTATTGAAATTGATTCGCGTGGCCAAGCAACTCCTGACGGACAGTCAGGAACAAATATTACATCCATTGAACAACTTGATAAAGGATTGTCGCCTTTTGCTTCATGCGACTAATTCTAGTATATTGCATGTTATGGGAGACGGCAACCGTTGTGCAGATATACTTGCGAACATGGGTACAATGAAGATGGGGCTCTCGTTTACCTCAACCAACGCACTGAGGAAGAGCATTGCTAATAGCGAACGCAGCTGGGGTGGTTTACCCGGCGCTTCTTGCTTGTTCTTTTCTTGTAACCAGCAAAATTAAATAAAATTGGACTCTCCAAACTATATGGATTTATAGTAGCTTGTCGTGTTGGACTCAGTATTTAGTTAGTAAAAATGGACTATGAGGAGCGTGCGAGCTGGGCTTAGGCACAAGCTTTTTGCAAACCAATTTTCGGAAATTCAGCAAAAAAAAAGAAAAGGTTAATCGGACGCGTCATTCCTTAATCAGGCCTTTTGATTGTGTTCACAAACTAAAAGTACACTTTCTCTTGCTTTCCATTATAATACAACAAGATATGACGTACTTTTATGGATTTACAGTAGCTCATCTTGTTGGACTAAGTATCAAGTCAAGTTAGTAAAAATGGACTATGATGAGAGTGCGAGCTGGCTTAGGCATAAGCTTTTTGCAAACTAATTTTCAGAAGTTCAGCCCCAAAAAAAAAAGGTTTATTGGACACGTCATTCGTTAATCAGCCTATTTGATTGTGTTCACAAACTGAAAGTACACTTTTTTGCTTTCCATTATAATACAACAAGATATGATGTATCAAATATATATATATATATATATATATATATATATATATATATATATATATATATATATATATATATAAGTCGAAGCTTAGAGAATGTTGTTCAGTCATCGCTTATTTAAATACTTTCTTAATTCGCCACTTATTTTGAAATTTTAAACTATTTTAAATTTACTTACTTTTGTAATAATGATTTGGATTCTCTCTCTCTCTCGATTCAACCAATTATATAGATTTTAGATTTCTCTCTCTTCTATGTCAACATGTTTCTCTTTAAAATTTTATTTATATCTTTACAATTTCATTAATTCCTAGATTTTCACAAAAGTAATTCTCTATATATTCATTTTTAATCTTAATTTTTTTTATTGTTTAGGAAAACACAATATTCTTTATCAGTTTTTCTATTAAACAACCATAATATCTTTCCTTTTATTTCATTACAAGTTTTATATATAACTTATGCTCCCATTTTTTCTTTCAAATGTTTATTATATACTGTTACTCTTTTCTTGGTGATCTTGATTAATACAACCTCAACACACGCGTTATTTTTGTTACTATTATCAATGCAATTGCAATTAGTTAGGAGAGGCTATTTTTATTATTTCATATACTATTTTTCATCTTCATTTGTTACTAGAAACTAATAATTATTGTTCAAATTCATTTCTAAGGATTAAAATTGGTAAGAGAACTCCTTTAAAAAGATAAAAAATAAATGTTTGATTAACTTATTATCACTACCAATTTGATAATTATTATTAGACATATATATACGAGATCTCTCAACAAGTATTTGATAGTTGTGGTTCCCGTGCGCAACTCACGGGATCAAAACTAGTATGTATGAATGAGGAGAATATAATTCATCAGTGTTGTAGATCTCAATTCACAAGCTATAATTTGTGAAATCCCAAAAAAAAAAAAAAAACACCCCCTCATGTTTACAGCTTTGTGAAAATCTTATTTGACCAAATTATCGGTGTGCATGTCTATATTTTCACATAGAGGCATTCTCATAGCTATTTTGTTCCCCGCTAGAGGATGTAGCTTTCTTCCATGTGAACCTTCTTTTGCAGTCAGTTGCTAACCTGAGGGCAGTCATGGCCGTGGTGGGGGTAGTTATTACAAAGGCAAAGGTTTTTAGAGATGGAAAGCGTCAATTTGATGGGAGGAGATATTAGATGAAATTTAAAGGATGAACCTGTTAAAGCATGATTTTGTATGTGTAGCTTATAGCAGATGACAACTTATCATGGTAACGATGATTCCATTTTCTTTTGCAGTAGATAATAACTTTAAAAAAATTGTTGTTAAATAGATTTCAGTGCTTTTGCCATTTTTGGGTTCCAAGACTTCAGGTTGCTGGGAGATGGGTTGATGCCTTAGAAACGAATTCCTACAATGTCAGTTGCTTATATTGCTTTGGGGAAGCCATTGCTGATTTGGCCACAGGCCTTGCCAATAACAGTTGCTTTGTTTACCTTTTATTTTATTTTTATGAGGAAGCTATATAAGAAAACAACTTATTCTTCCAAGTGACTTATTGTGGCCAAACAGGAACTAGTAGTAAGAATTCTAAATACCCACAGCATACGGCCAGAAATTAGGAAGACTGTACAGTCTGAAATTGCTCAAGTCGAAACCTAGACAAGGAAATAATCTTTATTCATTAAGCTTCATTACAACCAGCAAATTGGGCTCACAAAAAACAAGCATAAACATACAAGCATAATTTCATTTTCAACATGTCACAAACGTCAAACCGAACATTACTTACTGCATAATTATATAGAAAATGAACCCGTGGCATGAGAAGGTTGTGATCCTATGAATTATATGCTATAACTTCACAGAACCGTCATCAGCGAAATGATGTATACTTAATGCATGACGCACAACATTTTAAAGCTAATTGCCACGGATTTACTTGATCGACGCGGAGAAAAGTCTAGCAGTTAGGAAATGGAGTGCCACAAGTGGTAGCCACCTTCCTGGCATTAGGAGAGCTGATAAATTTCTTGAGGTTTGGGTCCTTGAGGTACTTGCAAAGGCAAGGCCTCTGCTCCCTTATTTTACTGCAACATGTTGGCGATGGGGTGGAGGCGGACATAATGGCGCTTGCGCATGGGCTCAACTGCACTGCACTGCAAGTGACTGCCATGGACACATGAGCTCCTCCAAGAAGCAAAACAAACACAACACACAAGGTCACACAAGGCATTTTCATGTCCATTGTCCACAAACCAGAGAGAGTGAGAGAGACAGAGAGATTGAGAGAGAGGAGTAATGTAGGTGCAATTGAACATTGCAAATGGTCTCATTTTATAGTGGAAGAAGGGGCAGGGGAAGAGCCAAAAGAGAACGAAGAAGGGTGGATCTTGTTAAAAACAAAAAAAAGAACAGAAGTACTTTCTATGTTTGGGAAAATATTTTCACCTTATTGTACCTTATGATTAGAAAAGGGTCTCTTATGCTTTTCAAAAGCTTTAAAGGCACCACTGTTTGTGGTGCTTTATCATGTTGCAAATCACGCTACCATGCAATCTAATGATTGCTCAAGCCCTTTTTATTCTATCTTATTCAATCATTATTGTTAAGCGGTTAATAACTATTGACCGCTTATGTTAATAGCTGATGTTAAAAATTCGGGTCTACGGTTAATATAAAGGTAATGAAAATGATATATTCTGAATTAACTGTCACGGATGTTATCAATAACGTTGATCTCGTTAACTATGCATATCTACGTTTGTAGTACCTTTCACCTATGATATTGAGATGACTTCGTGAGATCTATCAATTGGGTAAATTTGGCCGTTGAACTTTTACAGTATCATGTAAAACTTTCTTCCCATTTTATCATCATTACAAAGGTGGTTTCAGAGCTAGTTAGTGGACTAATGATCCACTCATTTTTTCCTTTACTAATGATTAGCCTAGGAAGGCTATTTGAACTTTCATTATACTTTTTGGTGGATGGGACTAACTTTCTTTCTTTGACATGCATTTAATCTGTTTATTAATATTTGAAAAGTGATATTAGAGATTCACATCTATCATTTTAATTCTACCATACTTGCTTAGAAAAAAAATAAAATTCTACCATACTTGCAAAATACATGCATCATAGTTTTGAAGCCTATTAACATTGTCATGAATATAGAGATCCAGATCAAATTATTTCTTTGTGAAGTTCTCTCTCTCTCTCTCTTCTCATTGGAGAAATTCAGAAGCTGGTGCACTGATTCAAGTAATTCAAAACTTGATAACATCGAAAAAAATGCTGCTCCAAACCTAGTTGGAGAAACTCCCTTCAACCTTCGTTATAGTGACCAAAAAAATATCAATGAAAAGAATTATTATGGGCATTTATTAACAGACTTAATGACAATTAATAGTGGCAACACTTGTTGCTAAAAGTGCTACAAAAGTTGCACCAATGTACTTTAGCGACAATTTTTGACCGTAAAGGATGCCGGAGGAAAACTACTCCAATCCAAAATTTAGTGAAAGACTGCCACGTTCACCTCATCTTTTCACCTCAATTTTATTCTTCCTCATTGGAATCATACAAATCAACTTACAACCCCAACTTTCTAGTCTAAAGATTGGCATGCGGCTGAGTGTGTCAATGATGATGAATGATTAAATCATGCCAATCATCACTCTATGTTGCTATGTGGTATGATTAATCAACCATCATGTTCGAGCTTTGAAGGTTGAATTCGCAGCGCTTTTGCCGTTATTCAAGACATTAAAGTGCCTCTAGCATGAAATCCTTTAAGGCATGCTCATTCTTGCAACGAATTCCAAGTCCTTTTAGTAGCATCACTAGCTAGTGTGCTTATTCACGCTAGATAGAACCGAACAAGGATTCAACAATTAAATGGAATTGTCTGAATTGGTTTTAGTATTCTAAATACCGAATTCTTTTTTCGAAATGAAAATTCTTGGACTTCCACGTTCTAAATCTTGAATCGCAAAATTGTAATCGAGATCGGTAGAAACACGCAGCAAAAACACTAAAGTGAGAGTTCTATTCTCTGTCATTTTTATGATGGACTACGATGTAATGCAACACAAAAGTGGCTGCAGAAATTAAGATACAAATAATGTAAGGACAAGGATAGACTGTCTAAAAAATGTGAAATTATCATCTACTCTAAAAATTTAAGATGTTAGATGATAGGTCCAATAATGGTATCATGCTTAACACTTTCCTTCATGTATAAACCCTCGATTGCACATGGAGAGACAAATCAAGATGCACAGTTGTACACCGCCACCAAGTAAGTGCACAGATAAATAGAGTACATATTACACTTGTACCAAGGGGGACCATATATGCATTCGGGAATAATTAAACCTATGATCTAGCCAAATAAGAGTTTTGATACCACGTTAAGTTTCAATTTCCTGTAAAAGCTTGAGATGTTTTGTTTATGAGCCCAACAATGATATCGTGCTTATTCAAACCAATCTGTAATGATTGGAGAGACCTACAAGACTTATATATTAGAGTATTATTTGTTATTTATCAGTGTGGGATTAATACTAGATATGAGATTTATAGGTCTCAAAACACCGCCTCACGTGTAGCTCGATTGATTTTTGAGTGACCTAACATGTAGAGACCGGTGAAGAACTAATCTTTGAATTGTTTGCTGGGTCTGGATCGACCAGCTCTACTATCATGTTGAAGCATCCAACTCAAAATCAATTAAAAATGAGAAGAGAGGCCTACAAGCCTTATATATTTGAGTATTTTTGTTATTTACCCGATATGGAATTATGACACTATATCTCTCAACAAAAAATGCCCCCTCAAGCTGAAGGTGTAGTAGACGAACTTTCAGCTTGTCATGGGGAATGGCAAAGAGCGCAACATTGTGGGCTTTGGTCATTATGGAAATTATTTTGGTTCCTCATGGAGATAACTAAACAGAGAGCTTTCTTGCAACGCGATCAAGAAAAAAATTGAAGTCTAACTTTTAAATGTTTAGTTCGAGCATGAAAGACATGATTGACATAAATGTATGTTGGTCCGACAATGGTGTACCATCTAATAGGAATAGATGGAGAAAAAACACCAAGCTTGGAGAGAAAAGACCCACGGCAAGATAATTTGGAAAAGGCATTTGCTAGAGTTCTATATTCAACTTCAGGCTGCAAACAAGAACGACAATCATACAAGGGGTAAGAAGTTAATCACACTTGCCTATGCCTGCAAAACGAGTTAAAATGGATATTTTAGTGGCACATGGGTGTGCTAGGTCTTAATGGGACCACATGTGAAACACAATTTTTAAATGATTTAAACATCTTGGTTTGGAGAGTGTGCCTACTCGACTTCTTTTAAACGATCTGTGAGGATTTGGGAATAACTTCACAGTTCCTTTGGCCTAACTCTTTATGACTTTCTCAGTGTTATTTATGTTATAGCTACTCCCATTTAATTTACTCCTTTTCCTAATCAAAATAAACCAAGCATAACAATAGAATGAACAAAAGTAATTTATCTTCATAGTCTTTGTGATGAAAGACTTTATAGAAATAATAACATTCTAAGTGTGCAAATTAATAATTCAGAGTTTGAAAAAACTTGGGGACTATGTGGATGAGACAAATAGTTGATTTGATAGTTCTAGTCTAGCATAAGATATACTTGTTTACTTATGGTAACTGTTAGTATCGCTCAAGCAGATACAACAGAAACATTGTATGTAATGAAAAGAATAATTACGAGAACTGTAATGTAAAATAAGAAGGAAAAATATTTGGACACAAGATTTAACGTGATTCGGCTGTAACTTGCCCACCTTCATAGGGCGTACAAACTTTTTTGTACTATGAGAATATCGAGATAAGTACAAGAGAACGCTCAAGAGTTTAACCCCAAAAAACCCGAGACCCTTATCCAACTGGATACTTCTTGTACATCCCACTCAATATTATCTCCCAATAAAGAAAGAGGTTATTCAAACTTTCTCTTGCTCACTCACTTTGGGATGATCTTGGCATGGGATGAATGGCCTTATTTATAGGCACTTTCTAATCGCACAGGTATGTTAGGTGTGCCACCATATCTATAGTAATTTTGACTCCAAAAGTCTATAACCTTTTTTGCTATAGTGTTGTTGGTTGGTTTTCCATCCCAACAACAATGTGATGTCAACAATTTAACAATTAGAAATGTTGAATACTATTCTTTTGATGGCTAATAGTAGGTGACAAAGAAGTCACAACACAACAATCTCTACCTTGACTTTTTGTCACACCATGTAAAGATCACAAGAAATTATAGCCTTCATATTGACGTTTGTAATGATGTCCATCCCCATGCTCTGGGATGATCAGTCAATCTTAGCAAAGATAAATCAAGTTCAAGCAATGCTTGAACTTGCTCGTTATCACCAACTTCATCAGCATATTGGTTGCGTTCTCGTTGGTGTGGATCTTCGACAAATTTATTTCTCCAGAACTTATCCATCACTTGATCCAATGATATTGCACATCAATGTGTTTGGTCCTTGCATGATGTACTTGGTTCTTTGCCAAGTGAGTTGCACTTTGACTGTCGTAATGTAGAAGGATACCACCTTACTTAAAACCAAGCTCTTCAACCAAACCTTTCAACCACAAAGCTTCTTTAGATGCCTCTGTCACTGTCATATACTCTGGTTCTGTTGTAGAGAATGCTAATATAGACTGTAAAACTAACCTCCAATGAATGGTTCTCCATAAAATATGAACATATAACTAGTAATGGACCTTCTTGAATCAATTAGATCCCCTGCATAGTCTGAATCAACAAAACCAAAAACCTGATCTGAAGCACCATTCTAGTCTAACATGATAACATAATTAACTGTTCCTATGAGGTAATGAAAAATTCACTTCAAAGCATTCCAATGCTCTTTACCTGGATTTGTCATGTACCTGCTAACAACACTAACAGCTGAGAGATGTCGGGCCTCGTACAAATCATAGCATACATAAGGCATCCAACTATATTTGCATACAAAAGTTTTGACATAAGCTTCACCTCGTCCTATGTATTAGGACTTAGTTACACAGATTAACTTAAAATGGTAGCAAACGATGTGCTCACTGGTTTAGATTCAAGCATGCTAAACCTTTCTAGCACTTTCTCAATATACTTCTTTTGAGTTATCCACAGCTTCTTGGATTGTCGATGTCCATACCAAGGATCTTTTTAGTAGATCTAAGATCCTTAATCTCAAATTTAGCACTCAGCAGAGCCTTCAGCTGAGCAATTTTTTATTTACTCTTTGCAGCAATATGTCATCAACATATAATGTCAAAAAAAAATGTCGAGTATATCAGTGTGGTACCATAAATGAGTCGAAACGCTTGTCCTATTGTCGAGGAGATTGCTTAAGACCATAAAACAAATTTCTCAACTTGCAAACATAGTTCTACTTGCCAGGTTCTATGAACCTTTTAGGCTGCTGCATGTAAATCAATTCTTCCAAATCTTTATGGAGAAAAGCATTTTTCACATCTAATTGTTCCACTTCAAAGTCAAACATAGCCACAATTGAAAAAATAACTCGAATAGAGGTATGCTTTACAACTAGTGAGAAAATCTAATTATAATCAATGCCTTCTTTCTGAGAATATCCCTTTCCCACTAATCGTGCTTTAAAGTTTCACCTTCTTTTTCTGAAACTATTTTTTTCTTTCTAAACACCACTTGCACTCAATAGCTTTTGCTTTCTCGGGCAGTTCTACCAACTTTCAAGTAGTATTTATATGTAGTAATTCTATTTCTTCAGACATGGCTACCATCCATTTTTCTATATCTTGATCATGAACTACTTCTTTATAACAAGATGGATCTCCACTGCCTACCACTAATGCAAAAGAAACCATATCCTCATAACCGTGCTGGTTAGGAGCCTTTCTGGCATTTTTCTCTCTACCTTTGGCTCTACTTTGTTGCTCGTCCCAGTACTACACTGGGTCTTCCATGGACTGTTGATCAACATCTTGTAATTCATGGTCATTTATTTCTACCTTCATAGTCTTACCATAATATTGAACCACTTCAGGCTTCTCAGCATTTTGCCTTATCATCATTGAGGATTCGTCAAAGACAATGTCGCAACTAACAATCCTCTTCTTAGCAATTGGATCCCACAACCGGTAACCTTTAACACCGGTATCGTAACCAAGGAAGGTTCACTTCCTTTATTTTCATCCACTTTCGAACGCTCCTCACACTGCACGTGGACATTAAGTATGAGAACCGAAAATTCTTAACAAAGAAAAGTCAATTGGTTTACCTGTCCAAGCTTCTTCAGGTACCTTTCCAGCTACTGTAGGAGATCTATTGATGATATAACAAGCAATGTTAACTACCTCAGCCCAAAAACTCTTCCACAAATTTGCATGTAACCTCATGCATCTAGCCCTTTCTAATAAGTTATGTTCATTCTCTCGGTAACTCCATTTTATTGTGGAGTTCTTTTAACTGTGAAGTGACTGGTAATGCCTTCCCACTTATAAAACTCCAAGAATTGTATATATTTGTCTTCCATGCCATTGTCAGTTCTGAAGTACTTTATCTTTTGATATGTTTGATTTTGAACTTGTGCTTTCCACTGCCTGAAAATGCCAAAGACTTTAGATTTATGCTTCATAAAATAATGCCATACCTTTTTAGAGTAGTCATTAATAAAACTGACAAAGTAGCATGCATCACCTTGTGAAGAAACTGGAGACGAACCCCAAACATCTGAATAGACGCCCTTGCTAGTATGAGATGGTGCAGTCTTGAAATTTATTCTGCATTTTTCCTGTACACACAATACTTGCAAAAATCCAACTTATATGATTTTATACCTTTCAACAAATTTCTTTGATTGAAGTGCTGATATACCTCGTTCACTTATGTGCACAAGCCTTAATGCCATAAAGTTGCACTATCAGTGTTGGATTCTGTAGGAGGAGTAACTGCTACTCCACCTATAATAGTGTTACCAATCATCCTATACAAGTTATCCAACTTCTAACCTTTCATAATGACCATAATGCCTGTGGTGACTTTTAGAGCTCCACTTTGAGTAGAAAACCCAAAACCCATAACCCAACGAATCTAATGCTCTCATAGAAATTAAGTTCTTTCTTAGTTCAGGAATGTGTCGTACTTCACTTAAAATTGTGACAATTCCATCAAACATTCTAACTTTTATAGTGCCTATTCCAATAGCTTTACAACTAGAATTGTTAACCATTAGAACAATCCCGGCATCACATGGCATGTATGTGTTAATTTTTTTTATTTAGGGTCTTATGGTATGAGCGTGAAAAATCTAAAATCCAACTATAAGTGAGAAAAATGTTACTTGTCGAAACTAGTGCCGAACATAAGAGAAGGTCTGCTTCACCTTCTTCTAATTTGCCTTCGGAAACACTAGTGGTGCTTGTGGGCTTCTTCTTGACTTGAAACTTCTCATTTCTTGACACTGATTTTTATAGTGGCCCTTCACCTTGTATTAATGGCATATGACACCATCTCGTGCATGTGATTGTGGTCAAGCTTTGTCCTCGCCATTTTTTTTCACTCGTTGCCAGTTCTTGTTATGCATTGAGTCTTGACTTTGGATTTTCTCTTGTAACAAGGCCATCTACATAGGCACTGCCTCCTGAATATGAGACTATCTATCTCCAAGAGGGTCGTCATCACCTCATCTACTATGAGCATTTCATTCCTAATGAGCAGTGTTGTTCACAAGGTCCTGTAAGCTAGTGGAAGTGATGAGAGCAAAATAATGGCTAGATCTTCTTCATCGATCTTGACCTCCACGTTAAGTAACTCTGTGGCGATTTTGCTGAACAGATTTAGATGATCTCTGATATCTGAACCGTTATCCATCCAGCAGCTGGTATAATTGCTTCTTGAGATATAATCGATTTGTCAAAGACTTTGACATGTAAATATTTTCCAACTTGTTCCATATGGCTGAAGGAGAAGTTTCCTTTAGCACACTATATTTGACCTTAGGAGCTAAACTCAAACGGATTGTACTCACAGCCTTTGCCTCACACTCTTTTCAATCATTAATATTCATCTTTTCAGGCTTATTGCCCGATATGCTTTCATGAGTCCTTCTTGTAGCAAAATATCTGTGACAATACTTTGCCAAAGACTAAAATTATTTTTTTTCATTAAAGGGCCTCAACATCAATTTGTGTGTCTGCTATCTTTTTCAGATAGTAATAAATAACCAAAGCTCTGATATCACTTGTTAGTATCGCTCAAGTAGATGCAGTTGAAATATTAGTATGTAATGAAAAGAATTATTATAAGAACTGTAACATAAAAGGATAAGGCAAATATATTTGGACATAAGATTTAGCATGGTTCGACTATAACGTGTCTACCTCTACAGGACGTGCAAACTTCTTCGTACTATGAGAATATCGAGAAAAGTATAAGAGAACGCTTAAAGAGTTTAATCCTAAAAAACTCGAGACCCTTATTCAACTGGATACCTTTTGTACACCCCACTCAATATTATCTCTCAATGAAGAAGGAGGTTAGTCAAACTCTCTCTTGCTCGGTCACTTTACGATCATCTTAGCAATCGATGAATGAACTAATTTGTAGGCACTTTCTAATTGCACATATGTGTTAGGTATGCCACCAAATCTATTAGTTACTTTGACTCCAAAAGTCCATAGCCATTTTTGCTATAGTGTTGTTTGTTGGTTTTCCATGCCGACAACAATGTGGTGTTAATAATTAGAAATATTGAATACTATTCCTTTGATGGCTAATAGTTGGTGACAAAGAACACACGGTACAACATTAATGAAGGTTGTGATAGCGTAAATTATGGGATGGTTTATGTTTGGTGTTGAAGAGGGTTAATTAAGACAACATTTATGACTTTTATACTGTTGCATTTGATGCCAAGGAAAGAGGGTTGGTACCTACATGGAGGTGCTACAAATGATGCAGTCCGAGTCAACTACTAGATGTACAAAGTGAGAGATAGTGAGGTGGAGTAAGGGCGGAGAACAAGGATTCCCAAGCAGGCCATGAGGAGTGGCAGTGCTGTGGAGATAAGGCTGAGACACAGGGCCGGCAGTCGACAGTCCAAGTTAGGCTCCGAGTCATGGTCCAATACTACGGTCCAATGTTATGTTCAAGATTATGTCCAATACTCTACTAACACTCGAGCGTTGCTCAAAATTATCGCCCGTCTATTTTTCTGAGCCAAGACGGTTATTTTTAACCGGCCCCCAAAAGTGCGGGATATTACATTATTCCCCCCTTATAAAAATTTTGTCTGCGAAATTTGCTCGCGGATGTCCCATCACTTCTAACGTTGAGATACTACGCTGCCATTACCTCGCTTAAATTACTGTCATATATCAGCTGACTTACATCCAACTTCGCACCCAAATTCCTGTGGTGAGAATACTCGATACAATTATTAATGTAAAATTGTACTGCTAAATCCAGACTCCCTTGAGCGAACACCTCGCTCTAATTATTCCAGAACTTTATGAACGACAACATAGCTAGTACAATACCCATTGAGCAGAACCTACACCGTTCTGAATTCAGCACACATCCAGCAAATTAATGCAACGCATTATGTTGATACTATACCAGGGATTACATCATTTGTACAACTTACTTAACGTTGGTAAGCTTAACTTTAAGCTTAAGGCGTATCAAAATACTAAACTATAGTCACGTGTGACTTACAGTCTACCAAAGCTATCAAGGATAACCAGTCGCTATAAGCCTTCACACATTACCAAAGACATCAGAACTTATAGCCACCAGACTTTCATTGCACACTATAATACCTCAAACAACAAGTCCAAATTATTGCCAAATTCATCACCGAGAGACAGATTATCTTAATAGGGCTATGTATTGCATACTTACGGTTCTGCATACATTTCACAGAATGATAGAAACTATAACCACTATGGTTTCGCTGCACACTCTAGTGCCTTATCTCAACCAGTCCGAGCAGTTACTGAATTCATCCCACAGAGATGAGTTCTCCCAACATAACGCAAAAAATGATTATGGATACTTATGTATGCATTTTCACTCGAGTTTAAGGCTTTACGTTATCACATTACTCATGGTTTGCAATCTCAATATTTACCAAAATATATGGCTTTATCCCTCGATTATCTGTTTCAGTAAAACGTTTGAAACTTTTCGATTCCTAAAAGCAAGTCGCATATAGTCTATTATCATATGTCCATCCCAGATCTCAACTTCATACCGAATCATCAAATAACTTATCCAAACCTAATCCATGTTTTCAGAGTCTCTTCTTGCTCACAGATTATCCGAGGCTTAGGTATTTACCTAACCTCATATCCAGGTAAGGGAAACTATGTAAATATTGATAGTAATAATCCCAATTAGGTAATCAAAATACAAAAATCTTTAACAAAATTCATGCATATTGGCTCTCGGAGTTCACAACAAAACTCGGTGACATTCTAGAAGAAACGATGATACCGGTCTGACGAAGCAAAGTCAACCCAACGACTTGGAGCAATCAGAATCGGAAAGAGTTATTGGTCCTTAATGAGATTCGTAGCTTTCCCATGGCCAGTAGGTTAAATACTACTCCATCAAGTCCTAATAGATTCTAAAAGAACAGATACATACCCTGAAAAGGAATAAGACAACTCAACATGAATGACATCTTCTCTGACGTCTCAGTGTAAGTTGTCATTCAATTAAGTCATACGGAGTAAAATTTCCAAATTTCTTCTTGTACCCTTAAACCAAAATTTTCAGTCTTAACACTAGTCATTTTCTAAAATACTATTCTTACTCATAAATCAAATCACCAAACGAACTATTACTCATACCTTATAAACTTCCCAGATAAGACTAGGGTTCCCCCTGACAATACACGGATGCGTGATTAGCAAATCACCAATTCATACATAGTATGATATGAAAATCCTAAACACTAAATGGAATGAGGTCCAAAAAAGGATCTCTATCCCAAACATAGACTGTATATTCACAGAGAACCATACAACAGTCGAAGACTCTCCCAACGGAGTACTTATCACAATATCAGTTCTTAATAGATAAGTTTCACCTTCAATCACTATGCGAAGGTAAGGGATACAAAAGTACTTGACGCTCAATAATCAAACCATATATGAACATCTAATGGATTACCCTGTAGTGTACCTGGAACCACGTCATCAGAAGTGACAACATCCTAAGCGGAACTTGAACAAAATTTAGCTGATGTTCTGGGCCTCTGCCCTTACCAACCCTGTCCTCTTTCCTGTCGAGGAACACTGTTCACTGTTACATTAGCTATAGGTGCATGACGAAAAATTTGACTGATTATTTCTCACAAACAGACAATTTCAAACTTAATGTTTCACGCTGCCATGCTTAAATGACTTCTATCTCACATATCACATGGGGTGGCCATAAAATTGACCCGCCTGACCAGTACTCTGTGTTTGTCAAACTCCAGAACCATAAAACGGTCCAAGTCTAATACTCTGAGCTGGTCGAGTGCCTTACCCTATGCTCCCTTAAATTCCATATCATGCCTTGATCAAAATTCAGAACTCTATCCAGATCTCAATACCACTGAACCGAATTGGGCCTGAATCTCTGATTTTGCCCCAACCTTTAACCTAGGGCACCGTACTGTGCCAACTGTAAAAACTTTTGCTGACGACCGTCAGCTCATACAAATCCGTTCGGAGGAAATTCTCACTTATCTTTCTTCTATCCGTCCTTTATTTACTTATGTCTTCCTCCATTGTCAGACTTAGACTGTTCCAAAACATCTGCCAAATAAAGACATTTCATATCGCTCGTCGATCGAGCTGGGAGCATTCTATCTCTCAGTCTAGGCCTAAACCTCCACTCAGATTTTCGGCAGCTATGTGCCTCTAGCAATAACATTCTTACTACGAATCTAACAAATCATGAGATCTCATCTCAACCTTGTTTATTGACTCTTAATCTGTTATCTCACATTAACAATTCCCTCATATATGTTCACGAAGTCTCACAAAATACAGGTCAAAAATAATTCTCTAAAGGGTTCCCAAGTGACATAAATCAATTATTGATAAGTCAAATTCTATACTACCATTTTTCACCCTGATCGACCTTCCTTCTCACTTCACATACAACAATTTCAATCCTTTGTCGCTTCACTTATAGTTGTTCAAACTTTATACAATCGGTTGCTCAAAATTTCCTCAACTTTACCAATCCAGTTTGCTGCTTCTATAGGGTCCAATAACCTCCTACAACTAATTGCATTTATTTGGTAAATTTACCCAAAGTTCTCTCATCTCGAGATTATGGTTGTGGTTGGGCCGAATTCGGTATTCACGGCTATCAGTTGCCAAATTCTTTGTCATCAAAGTTAGAATCAGGTTCATAATGTTCAGAATCATAACTATCAGTTCTGGGTTTTGCTGTTTTCCCCCCTTTCTACAATCATAAAACCTCCATACAGTACAATACTTCGTCAGGTCTTTCAAATGTCAGAAAAAAGAATGCCCACTCACCTCATACAAACCTGTTAGACTCTCATCTATCGGGGACCCTAGGCCCTCCATACTATCTCCACTGCCAGAGTTTTAAATGTGGACCATACAGATACAATAAATAGTTATCAGGGTTATACCAACACGGGTCTAAAGAACAACACAATGACCAGTCAAAGGCAGACCTCTTAACTCTACCATCATCCTACCCCACTCTCATTAACCAGATTACAGTTCTACAGAATCGTGTTACCTTTACTCGGTGGTTCCGTGCCTACAGAATCATATGCATATACTCTTAATACCACAAGACCGAATTGCTCTGATACCAACTGTAACGCCCCAGAAATCCTGAGCTCCGCTGCCCAGAACTCTCGGTCATTAACCTATCGGATCACATCAAACCTGTCCACTAACACATATTTTAAAGCATCTAATTGCACATCAACTCAAGTTCTTCAAATATCAGATAAAAACTGTTTAACTTAAACCTTTAAAACCTAGGTTCTTTACAAACTCGAGTTCATATAAACAAGGTAACGATACCGACCCACACAAGAGTCTCATTACACGGAAGTGGCGGGTTCACCGGAAGCTCACACAGACTCTAACCCATTCCTGAACCTTCTACAGCTTATCATCACCTGCAGAAGGGAGCCAAAAGAAGGGTGAGCTTTTGAGAGCTCAGTAAGGACGTACAAGGACTACCAACAAGATTACAAAACGATTCCAAGAATCCAATTGACGAATATTTCCCGTATACTTCAAACGGTTAAAAAACTCAATGATTTCCAAAAGGATAAAAAATTCACCAGAAACAGATGCCAAAATAAATATTAACAATTAGAACAGATTCTAAAATGATCAATAAAAGATCCTTTTCAAGTCATCATTTCCAAAATACAGCAAAGTTTTTGAGGGATTCAACCCAAGCACCAATCATCTCAATTAATACAATAAAGGCTTGTCAAGGGATTTCAACCCAAGTACAAATCCTTCTAACTAAATACGATGAAGATTTGTCAAGGATTTTCAACCCAAGTACAAATCGTTCTAACTAAAAAAAATCAAAAATCAATGTTGATCCTTGGCGATTGCAATGCCATTATGGCAAGCTAACATAGTGTACACATGCATGATGCACCAAAATAATTACTAGTCCACTTGGGTACTAGCCTGCGTTTCATGCAGGATTCAACCAACCTTATATCGCCACCCCACTAAACGGAAACCCAGGTCAACACAGAAATTGACAATATCAATGAGCGTTAACAGAAGCTCATATCCCTGAAATCAATTCGAGTTCTAATAACAATAATCATACTGACATAAGTTAGCATTCGGAATTTTTAGAAGAAATCAAAATTTTTAGAAGAAAAATCACAAATAAACAACAAAAACGACTGCGAATAATTATCAAATATAATCACAACAATTCGGAAGAAGGGATACGAACAATTATCAAATTTGCTCAGCACGCAATAACATGCGAGCATCACAAGATTTCCAAATAACCGATTTAGGTTCAACATTAGGATTTTCTGGGCAAGAACATGTTGATATCAATACATAACTCATAGTTCGGCATTAGCCGTAAGTATATCAAAGGAGTACTTACGAGTACGAGTTATCAAAATAAGGATTTGGACGATAGTCCTTACCCAGGGTTCAGATATAATCCCTTACCTGGATCCACAGTTAAATTATCCTAACCAGAAGTCTTTAGCTTTAGCTTAAATGGAAGAATCTAATCATTAGTATACAGCCTACAGTATAAAATTATAACTTAATACAGACTCACACATACTCCCAAAATGAACCCCCCTCACTGGGTATGTAAAATTACCAAAACACCCCTGGGTGTAACCAAAATGCCCCTATCGGACTTAAATCACCAAAATGGTCTTCCCGTAAGTAGAATCACCCAAATAACCTTATTGTATGTCAATTTAAGCAAAAAAACTTTTCTTAGGTCAAATTACCAAAATACCCCTTTGGGGTAGCAAATTACCAAAAACTCCCGTTACACTTAAATCATCAAAATGACCTTTTCGCAAGCCAAATCACTAAAATATCCTTATCGTATGTAAATTTACTCAAAAGTACCATTTATGGATAAAATTACCAAAATACCCCTTGGGTGGCAAATTACCATAATGCCCCTAGGGGTTTTCGGCACCAAAAAATCCCAAAAAATGTCTTAAAATGTTATTTTAAGAATCCTGATATCGTTTCTTGTCTAAAAATTATTTTAGAAAATTTTCGCTCAAAAATTCCAAACCGGTGTCCGAACTGAGCGCTAAAAGGTCAGTTTCACGAAAAATACCTATCAGCCTTAGAATGGCTCAAAATTTTAGATAATAAATCATATCAATATAATAGGGTTTTACTAAAATTTTGAGATTACAATAACTCTATTTACTAGGTTAAATAAATCCGGACTTTCGCCTAATTGATACTTTAATTTAACGTCCTTTGCGGAAACCAAAAATTCCTGAAACCTTCTAGAGCGTACTTCTCATAAAAATATCTAGGGTTATAGTTTTGGACTTTGCCTAATTTTTGTCCTAACTATTTATAAAAAAAATTGTGAAAAAACTGCCTAATAAATTTTACTTTTAACAACAAAAACACTTACTATTCAAATCAAAGGCACATACTATTTCACCTTCAAACACACACACCCTTTGTCTTCAACCTCCAGCCGGGCACGTTCATCCCAAAACACTTCACAACCCACATATATACCCATGAATTCATCACTAATTCAGTAAAAACCACCTACATGGATAACTAACACCCATTAACATAATTTAAAGGGCTAATTACAGCTATGTCCCTGAGGTTAGGGGTAATTACAGTCAAGGACACAAAGTTTCAAAATGTAACATTCCGTGACCAAACACTTTTAAAATGTATCACCCGTGTCCATCCGTCAGGGTTCCGTCCAAAAAGTGTACTTTTTTATGATGTCATCAATACGTATTTTTAAAATGACAATATTACCCTTGTACTGTATATACTGAATAAAATTTTAAACCTTAATTTAAAGATTAGGGTGTTGGTTTCTTCCCAATCTCTGCTGTCTTTTTCATCAATTTCTCAATCGGTTTCAAAACCCTAATTTATTTCAATCTCAATCTGCAAAATAGGGTTTCAAAACCCTAAGTTATCTCAATCTACAAATTAGGGTTTCAAAATGTTCTTAATTTGCAAATTAGGGTTCACAACCTTAATTTTTCTAAATCTGCAAATTAAATTTCTTTTTTTTCTATTTTTGAAACCCTAATTTGCAAATTAGGGTTTTCTTAAAACCCTAATTTTCAAATTAGGGTTTTATGTTCTCTCTCTTATTGCCGGTGAATCTGAAGTCCTCGCCGGTCGTCGCCTCCCTCCCCCGCCCCCGCCGTCGGCAGTCCCTCCTTCCCCGGCCCCTCGCCGTCGGTAGCCCCTATCCACACCACCCCACCACGCCAGCAGCCTCTCCCCGCACCACCCACCATGTCGGCAGCCTCTCCCCGTAGCACCCCACCATTCCGGTAAGCCCCTCCCCGCACCACGCTGCCGGCAATCCCTTCGCAAACCCACACAGCCGACAGCTCTCTCTCTCTCTCTAAAACCCTAGTTCGGAAACCCACGATCCCGCCGATCTCGCCGATCCCGGCAATCCCTTCGCAAACCCATGATCTCGCCGATCCCGGCAATCCCTTCACAAACCCACAATCCCGCCGATCTCGCCGCCACCACTGGCTGCTGCCTCGCCACAATCCCCGCCGATCAGTGGTATGCACCATCACCGCATCCTCTTCGACAAGAACCATCCGGGCTACTTCGGCAAGGTCAGCATGGGCTACTTCCACTGCCCCGTCGTCAACGTCGAACACCTCCGGTCCTTAGTCCCGCAGGAGGCCCGGGAAAAGGAAGCTCGCAGCGGCGCCGCACCCGTGGTGGAGAGGTAGAGGTAGAGAGAGAGAGAGAGAGAGAGAGAGAGAGGTAGAGAGAGAGAGAAAAGATAAAAACCGTGGTATCAGATCTGTTGAGGGGGAGAGGTAGAGAGAGAGAGAGAGAGAAGAGATAAAAAGAACATAGATATTTTCAGAGAGGAATGAATGGCATTTCAGGGGCAATTAGGTCTTTTTGTCAAAACCGTTAAGTATTTTTGTATTCCGTTTGTCAATAGACATAAGTGTTACATTTTGAAACTTTGTGTCCTCGCGTGTAATTACCCCCCAAACCTCAGGAATATGGCTGTAATTAGCCCTAATTTAAATCCACAATTTCCCACAATTTTTTTAATACCCACGAAGAGCACACACTGGACACACAGAAATGCACACGCTTCCTGCAACATACACATGATTCACGCATGATTCACGCACTACAGCCCTCAGCAATCCTTTGGAAAACCCACATAACCTCATACCATTCCCTCCTACACAACACCTGCATACCCCACACATAAACTCCCGCTACATCACTCACAAGGTAGCTCATGCGCACGAAGAACACCCACAAGCACACACAGCCACGGCCGTCACATAGGCAAGCACACACAGTGAGTACATACACACCAAACGAGAAGAGATTACCCCTTGAGAAGTCGTGCTTGATCCCTTTCCAATTCACTGCTCGAATTCCCCTTTTTCCCTCCTTGTTTTCTTCCTCTGTCTTTGTTTCTCTTCTGTTTTGTCTTGGTTCTTCTTCCTTTCCCGAAAGGGAAAGGTTTCCCTTTTTGTTTTTTTTCTTTAGACTTATCCTTCCCTTTTTAATTATTTTATCTTTTTCCTAGCTTAGTCATTAAGCTAGTAGGAGGTGGCCAGCTAAAAAAAATGGGTTCTAATTTAGTTTTATAAAATTACACAATTACCCCCAAGTTTTAAAATTATGAAAATGCCTCCAAAATTTTGAAAATTACATTTTTGCCCCAAAATATTTTTAAGCCCCAATACTCTACTAACACTCGAGCGTTGCTCAAAATTATCACCCGTCTATTTTTTGGAGCCTAGATGGTTATTTTTAACGGGCCCCCAAAAGTGCGGGATATTACATCATCATCCTGGGGGCACCAATGACTACTGGTAACGTGAGCAGACGTGGTCGCAGCTCAAACGTGCCCACTGTCATGCAAGTCATCCTAGGCGATGATAGCTTCTATGGTAGCAAGCCTATCCCGCTGCGAAGGGTCCTTGTGCCAGAGCGCTACAAGCGGAGCCCCTCAGAATGCTGCACACTCTGAAGAGTAGTTCGAAGCATGTTTCACATCCATAGCGAAGGCGCATGGTGTGGTGAATGGGTGTAGTGCCTGAGGGCATGTAACATGAGTGTGGCGCATGGGCGCAGCGCCAACGGCACTAGACATGATTGTGGCGCAGGGACGTGATGCCAACATCACGAGACATGATTGTGGCGTATGGGTGCGATGCCAACGGCACGAGACATGATTGTGGCTCATGGGCACTGTGCCAACGGCACGAGACATGATTGAAGCACATGGGGGCGGCAACCCCTCTCGCGAGACAATACCTGGTGCCAGGGGCACATGTAATGGAAGTGGCTCATGGGCGCGGCCACCCCTTTCGCGAGACAATACCTGGTGCCAAAAGCACATATAATGGAAGTGGCGCATGGGCGCAGCGACCCTTATCGTGAGACAATACCTGGTCCCAGGGGCACATGTGATGGAAGTTGTGAATGAGCGCGGTGACCCCTGTCGTGAGATAATACCTGGTGTTAAGGGCACATGTGATGGAAGTGGCGCATGGGCGTGGCGACCCCTGTCACGAGATAATACCTAGAGCCAGGGGCACATGTGATGGAAGTGGTGTATAGGCTCGGCGACCCTTATCGCGAGACAATACCTGATGCCAGGGGCACATGTCATGGAAGTGGCGCATGGTCGCGATGGAGTGTGTATGGTGCCGGGGGCACGGTAGCATAACAGAGAGCTAGGGGCATGACTGTATCAGGGTCGCGGGTGATGGGCATCATGGAATCGGCGAGTTGACGTAGCCGACATGCATTGCAAAGTCGAAGCGGGGGCATGGACGACGAACGTCAAGGAGTCTGTGAGTCGTCACGGATGACGAGCATTATGGAGTCGAGTCATCGCGGGTGACGGGTGTCACAGATTTGAGTCATCACTGGCTACAAGCGTCGCAAGGTTGGCGTGCCAGCGATGGTGGTAATCGCAGAGATGCAAGGCCACACCAAGAGAGGTGAAAGTGTGAAAGGGGAGGCCAAAGGCCAACCTTGGGGGGAGGTCGAGGCCAACCCCCTTGGTTGAGTACCAAGGCACGCCGGCGGTCATGGTTTTGGGAAAAAGAGGAGTTGGGTGGTTAAAAGGTGATGAGCATGCTTCCATGAGTTGCGTTGTAGTAAGAAAATTGGAGCCAACATCGCGCACAAAGTGCCGAGCGCGCGTGACTTGGGCAGGCGTATTTTGATTGGTTCAATGTGTTAAATAGTTGGCCGTTGACCATGTCGACATGTCGGGCAAAACGAGAGCCCCAGTGGGCCCTTGGGTGAGACTAGAATGAGTTGGGAACAATACATTAAGCGTCTGGACAATCCAAACTAGAACTGCCATGTGTTCGAGCGTGCATGTTTACTATTCTATTCACACTAAGCTTCCTTGATGGATCTGACTTCGCCGCGTGTTGAGCCTGGATATGACTCATTTTACCTTCTTGAATAAGTTTTCATTGAGCCTTGGACACGATTTTACAACTACTCTCTTGACGGTTAAAACTTGTGCCCATGATAATGAGCCATAGTCTTTCCCTAGCTTAGAACGTGGTGAGTGATGCTTAGCCATAATTTTCTTTGATTTGATAGAATGATGGCTAGTCACCAACTTGTCTCACTTGTAGTGGGACGAATCGATCTTACGTGGGGACTTGTTCTCAGTCAGATTTATTTACCCATTGATGACGTGACTTGCTTGATGTCTCTAGATGAATCAACCTAGCTAGGTCAGGTGTTGTTATTTTACCTGGTGTAAACACAAATTTCCTACACGTATACTAGCTAATATTGAGGGAGGACTGAGAGATTAACTCAGCCCAGATAAATAGCATAATAACTTTGGGATTTGTGATCCTTGGTTGCACTGGCCAAATCATAATATGTGAAGGCTTAAGCCCCGTTTGACAGTGCTTTTTTCCAGTTTTGAAAACTGAAAAAAATAGTTGCGTTTGGTAACTATTTTTATTTTTTTTTCTTCAGTTTAAAAAGCCAGTTTTTAAATCAATGGTCTTTCTGAAAACTCAAAAAATGAGTTTCGGTTTTCAATTTTTTTTTAAACCACCACCATCACCACCCCCCCACCGTCGGCAGCCACCGCCAGCGACTGTCGGCAGCCACCTCCGGTGACCACCACTAGCGACTGCAGCCACCGCCGCCCACCACCATCGTCAGCCACCGCCACGCCCCACCACCGCCACCGCAAACCACCACAAAAAAAACTCAAAATGAAAACTGGGTAATCAAACACAAAAAAAAATTCAAAATAAAAACTGGGTAATCAAACACCAATTTGTTTTTGTAAAAAAAAAACTGCTCTTTAATTTATTTTTTTTGAAGATTGAAAAAAAAATAAAAAGTGTTGTCAAACAGAGCCTTAGAGTTGAAAATCAGGAGAACGTTGAATAATGAGCAAACGACTTGATAGAGTCCCCTTCAGAGATTTCTCTTCACGATTAAGTGATGTTCTGCAGTCCGCTTATGCATAAATTGACAAACAAGATTGACTAAATAAGCAAGGTCGGGCCATGTCAAAGTGGTGTACTGTAAAGCTCCAACAACATGATAGATAAAATGCTGTAGGGTAATGTTGCAGCTAAAAACTGGATCCGGAACCACACCAGAAATCAGGCCTGCAAAAGAGAACACGAAGTGACCGTCGGGTGGGGTTTCGGCGGGGGAACGCTCCGATGCTTAAGTCAGAGATGGCTAACAATATAGAACTCTGAAGAAGCAGTAAGACACAATGTGTGATTGTGTGTGAACTTGTCTTTACCTGAGGGGCTTGACCCCTTTATATAGTGGTAGAAAGAGGAGTCCTAGTAGGACTGGGCTTTGACCAACTCTAATCAGAATCTAATTAGGATCCTAGAGGATCTCATGTCAATCTGAACTGATAGAGTCAGAGCCTCTTTAGGATTCTGCCCGGTGATTGATACGGTAAATGCCATATTAGTAATGAGCCAGTATGGATTACGTGTCATAACTGCCACGTGTCGTCCGTAGATTGGAGGGATATTTTTAGCCATATCAGGTAAAAAAATGTGTACTTGCATAAGGAGAAAGATTGGCAATGGTTGAGAGCTTACATAGTTTTAATAGGCTTGAAGTCTGTCATTCGAACACAGAAAAGGAATAACTTGATATATTGTTTTTGAGAAAGAACAAGACAAATAGGTGTCAAGACAACTGAGAACCTAAGAAGGAACACAAAACACTAAGGTCCTTGGTAGAAAATTCGGTGCCCTAGAGATTGATCATGGATTGAATGTGCATCTTGCTATTGCCAAGGAGCAAAATGTCATCCACATATATTAGCACGCACACACAAAAAAGAACATCATTTTGGCGAAAAACCAATTAAGGATGAATAAGTCTTAGAAGCAACACAATTGTGAGAGACAAGAAGTTGAGTTAGCCTACGAAACCAAGCCTGAATAGCCATTTAAAGGCCATTGAGGGCGTGCTTAGTTTGCAAACATAGGATAGTAATCTTGAGAACATTATGGTAGGACCATATACAAATCTTAAGATGAATGCCATGTAAGAAGGCATTATGGACATCTAATTATTTCAAGAACCAGCCCTTGATAAATCAATCCTAGTGGTGCTAAGCTTAACAATAGGGCTGAAGGTTTCACCGTACTCGATACCAGGCCGTTGGTGACAACCTTTGGCCACCAAATGCACTTTTATCATTCTATATAGTGCCTCCCCCATGTTTTTTTAATTTGATAAACCAACGTCCTACTTGGTTCATTCGAGAAAATTAGGATACAATAAGATTGCAAGTTTTATGTTAAATTAAGACATCGCTTTAGCCATAGCCTTACTCACTAACGAATCTGCTGGTTAGCGTGACGGGCGTTCGAGTTTTTGTGGTTTTGATGAAGAGACATATAATGTGTAGGAGGCTTAATAATAGGAGTTGGCTGATGTCCTAGGTCAATTATACAATGAAGATTAGAAGGACCGATGGAGAGCTAAACGAATAGGTGGAGAGTTGAACCGGAGGTGTCAAACAAGTTGGAAACAGATTGAGGTGAAGAGGGGTGCAATAGACAGGTAAGGTGGAGTGGCTGGAAAGAGGCATAAGGGAAGCCAAGACAGGTGATAAGGCCCACAGTAGTGAATAGAAAGGTGGGTGAAGGACCCAACATAAAAAGGATAACTGTTGATCATAAGAACAGTTAAATTTGTAACCGGGGAAGAACAATGCCAAGTTGGCAGCAAGCGTACCATAACATGCTAAGTCTAGCCGGGGAAGAACAATGCCACTTAGCTCTTGATTATTTGCTTAAGAGTACGAGTATTAAGATGCCAAAGTCGTTGATGCCAACACTTGGGAGTTGCTCGGGCAGCCATGAAAGAAGTAATTGGAGTTAATCAAGAACCCGAACAGAGGTGGACAGTGTATACAAGCTGTGACAACTCAGCCCGTTGTATGATTCTTGGCATTAAAATGATAGGGATGCAACTCTAAAGAAAAATTCTTGTTAGATATAAACTTCAAATAAATTTTGGCTATTAACCGAGTCGTATGAATCTTCTTCCAACTATCTACGTAGTGTTAACTAATAGTCGCTAGCATGCTTCTAGTGACTTTTCTGCTAACATTTTCGACGACAATTCTTAACAGCATTTTTTTAACGTCATTAAATAAAAGCCACTAAAAATATTTCAGAGATCATTATTGTCGGTATAGGAAAGGTAAGAAGTAGATTCCTTCAAACCCGGATAGCTACCAAATTTTTTTCATGAACTTTTGAATTGGAAGTAAATGTGAAGTAATGAAGAAACAAATAAAACATCATCGAGAAGAAATTTCGAAGTGGGAGTAAAGAAAGCATGTAAACCATTACCATTACCATTGCCAACATGAAACTAGTGAGAGCCATGGTAGTCTTCAGCTTGGTTCAGGCTTGTAAGATCAGGCGTGGAGCAGAGTGTTGTGTCAGGAACCAACTATAATCAGAGGCTGATCAAGGAGAAAGAAAGCATAACTAGTGGTTTGAACAATGTGAGTCGCTCATGGAGAAGAAAGCGGATACGATGTTGGAAATTGGATGCGAATGACATTACAAATACGCCTTTTACTTGCTTTCTTTAAAGTTTTATTTGTTTCCGCTTGGAATCTAATTTGTTGATGGGTTGCAGATAAATAATTTTTTAGGATATAACAAAGTCTCAGTAGGAATCTACAAAAAGCAAATTCAAAAATTTGCTTTGAAGTTCTCTTTGAGGCCATAAAGGTCTTGACCGAAGAAAATCTTACAGGAAGGAAAAGGTTTGGAAATTACAAGTGTTCTAAAAGAGCAAATCACGTAGCACTTATATTCAAAATATTACTGCCACTATTATTTTAAAATGAACCATAAGTTTAGACACACCACTTTAGTAACCCATAATTTTTGAAATATAAGAAAATTTTAAAAAATAAATCACCTTTTCAATCCTAAGTGCACCTAAACTCGTGCACCCTCACACGAATAGGATGTGAACTAGCACACTCTAACATTACTAGAAAGTACATTCTCACTTATAAACTTTTTTTGAAAATCTATTTTTAAATAATGTGGAACTAAAGAGTTTGCTTGTTCTCAAACCCAAAAATAAGAGAGGCCTCTGTACTAGTTGGTTTCATAAGGTGGAGATGATGCATTTGAGTTACAATAGTAGATTGCGGGGCCATGGCCAATGCCATAAAAATAGTGTGGCGAGGCTTTTGATCTCCTTGATTGGCATGGAAGTGGAACATGTTATGTTGTTCTTACGATATGTTAGACAGTTTCGATCGATGGGATAGCCGATCATTCCTCTTATTTGACTTTCCCTCCATGATGCCGAAGATGTTCTCAGATGCTCCTTGATTGGATCTGGATGGGGTATAGAAATGATAATTGCAGTCTCGTAATGAAAAAAAAGAAAAGGAGAAGGAAAAAGAAAGAAGATTCAAGAAGAATGACTAAAAGAATGTTTTTTTCATAAGAAGGAAAAAAAACTAAAATGTTTATCCACGAGTTTACCCGAACCACACGAGTAAGGCACGGGTACAAAAACAAAAGGTTTCTCGAAAAAACTAGGTAACTTTTATCCGCACCCATTTTATCTGTATCTGACTGAGTAATACCCATACCCGGCTGGTTGATCCGTTTATCAGCTTTTTTTTAAGATGATACCTTACCTAATTATCATACTCTCATGAGACTTGAATACGTAACTTTGCACAAGAAAAAAAGAGTTCATATAAATATAAGGGCCAAAATAACATTGTTTTGACATACACACACACACATGTGTGTGTGAAGTTTTCAGAATATTAATAACGCATATAGTAAAAAAAAATTGTCTTTCCCGGGTTGAACCCGACTTCAAAACAAAAGCCAGATAAGAAAATTCCAAATTTGATACCAGAAACCGAGTTAGCAAATTATTTTGGTTCACTTAATTCGATAATGTATACTACTTAAAAAAACGTGAAAACGTGAAAAAGTGTAAATTATTTTTTAGACACAAATATCCTTACAAATTGGATATATGACTACAATGTCCTTTTAGCATCACTACACTAGGTCATCCTCGATAAATGCAGAGAACACTTAATTGCCTCCTTAATGATTATTCGTCTCCATTATTAACAACTTTTCATTTTCATCTTTTATAATAGGGTTTGCTTTACCCGGTATTACATGGCTAGAGAATTAAAATGCCGTTTCAATCCTGATTTATTAGGTGTCCACAAAACATTTGTGCCTCATCATCGAATTAAAAGGTTGCGTTACTCTGAATCATCTAAGTTTATTTGATTGAAGGTACTTTATTTAGGTTTGACAATACAGTCTCCTTTTCATATTCACAAATAGATAAATAGCGTGTAAAATTGCATATGAAATATGTATGGCTCCAGTAGTTTTGAGCAATACTATGGGTTGAATCCATAGTCTCACTTTGTCTATTATTACGAATCTGGGAGTATGGTAGGGCCATGCGAGTTATAGGATTTACTTTAGGCCTTAATTTGCTCTTAGTTAATTTCTTGAATAAAATATAAAATTTCACCTTTTCCCTTCTTATTTAAAATATTTGTCAGGAGTTTCTATTTATGAATACTTATGCTTATTATCATGGTTGTTTTTATTGATACAAAGGCTAGATTAATTATGAGCAATATTAGTTTGATTTTAGGTGTTATTAGAGCCATAAAATCTACAAACTTGGTTCACGTTGGTTTGACTTTAAAGCCTTGAAATCGTGCAGAATCTAATTCATATCTTGTAACACAAGATGACATGAATTTCCCTTCTTGAATCACATCTGTGACAGATAAATATGTCATGAATTAAGAAATTCCGTTGCTTGTTTCTGTAAGCTACAACTTTTGTTATTTGGTTATTGTCATCATCCATGAGTAAGGAATATGAGTAAGGAATTGAAGAATAATGTTAAAGATTTACTTATAGGTTCTCATGTGGTCGAACCGAAAGGAAAATGCTTCATAAAAATCTAGATATCGACAAAATCAATTGCTAAAAATGCACCAAAACTCATAGAATCCAAGAAAGGGATAAAGTGTACTTCAATTAAAGTATCTTTCTTCAAAAATATTACCACATGAAAAGTCTGATAAGGTTGGTTTTATGCATAGAAAGACCACCTGCTCTCTTTCTTTGTGCCTATCGGGACCATAGGACATGGCTTTAGGATGATGAGCAATGTGGGGCAAGCCATAAAGAAAAAAATAAAAAAATTGAGATGCTATTGCTTGAGAACTACTTTCCAACGATTCAAAAAATATTCATATATTTGATTATGCCCTTTGATTTTGCACGTTGTAACGTAGAATTATTTATATGGGTTGATCTTTTTGAGGCATGTATACTTGTTCAGGATCTGTTAGACTTTTGCATATTAATAAGTTGTGATGATTTTGGGCATTATTTTGTTAGCTAAAACATTTAGATTATAGCTCCGCAATGGGTACATTGGTAGTGTATTGGTCTTAGTTGAGATCACCAGAGTCAAGTTTTTACCTAGCATGCTTATGTATTGATGTAATTATCAAGATGAGAGATGAACGTAAAATTGCTTCATTTAAATAATCATATTTAATGTAATAAATGTAGATGCCTACGTGCGTGTGTACTAGTTTTGGAAAATCCAGATAGAACCTATAAGTTTCACAAGCACTTATAAGTTTCACAAGCACTTTCCTGTTCGGTACTACCCAATATGCTTCAAAAAGTGCCAACGTGGTATTGAGACTGCGAATTCAAGTCCTAATTAATAAATTATGTTACATGAATTTGCAATACCTTAAAAATATTATGGAAGTGATATAGTGTTGCATGGATCTTGTGAACCAGTAGTACTAGGACGTTCGGTAAACCGGGCCATGAATTTGTAATACCTTAGAAATAAATTAACCGTGCATGGACCTTGTGAACCGATATTATAACTAGGACTAGTTCGACAACCCGGCCATGGGCCGGGTCGTTTATATTAATGACTATCCTTATATTTGAGTCTTAGTATATTTAGTAGAGTTAAAGATTGAGTTTTTAAGCATTATGTCAATAATTTTGAACTACGATTCATTCGTATTGACTTGAAGCGAACCATTGAATTCACAACAAATCACGCTCATGCATTTCACATATATGTAATTTCATAATCAAGAGAAACTCAATAAAACTAGAATACCGAAGTTGTTACATCGATAATACATATAAAAGTGTTGATCCTTGAAAATTATTTTTGGACCACAATATGCCATTCAAAACATAATTACTATGCTTTGAATCTAAATTCTTCTAGCAAAATAATTTATTCACTACTCATAAATGCTACAATTAATACACAAATGTCTCTCATTTTTTTCATAAATCTAACGAGGAATAGTAAATGCCAGACCAATTTCATATTTATTACCTTGCCATACTCAGAATGACAACTAATATTAATGTTGAAATGCACTTAAAATTAAAATTTGGAAGTCCAAAAGAAAGTATTAAAAAATGAAGCACGCAATGAGTAATTAATTTTATCACATGAGATAAAAATGTTGCTTTATTTTCTGGTATTGTGAATACTATCCTTCTGTCCGTAATTAATTGATCATATTTATCTTTTCGGCTGTCCCAAACAAATTGATCACTTTTTAAATTAAGAAATATTCTATATGTATTTTTTCATATTTATTCTTTTTACATTTTTCTATACTATTCCTCTCTTCATATTGAATCCTCCACCGACCCATTTTTTCTCTCCTTGCTCCCCCTCTCGATAGAATAAAAAACTCATAAAATATATACTCCTTCTGTCCATAATTAATTGATCGTCTTTGATTTGCATTTTATGAGTTTCTATTTTTAAAACTAGAAATCAATTTTCTAATTTTAAAAGGTTTATAAAAATTGGGCCAATAATTTTTGTTTTGTATAATGAACGGTTAATAAGTTGGAACAAAAAATAAAGTGACTAAAACAAATGGGATGATGTGTTGCATAAGTAAAAGTGGTAAAAGTGGTAAAAATAAAAAATAAAAAGAGGACTAAAAAAAGCTTATGCATTTGAAAATTTACATACTTACAATTTTAGAATTGATTTTCTAGTTTTTAAAGGTTCACAAAATTTGAAGCAATATTTCTGCAAAATTTTTAATAACAAACTATAGTAGATAGTGAATAGGTCGGGGTAAAAAGGAATAGGGCACCAAAATTAATAAGATGGCACGGCGTATGAGTAAGAGAGGTAACAAAGAAAAAGAAAACTTAGAAAAGCTCGTGTTTCAACGATTAGTATTATACAAGTAAAATAACTTATAAAATGTCATTTTGGCATTTTTAAAGTATTTTCAACGATTAATTAACTCATATTAATTTTGTACAATGCTTCTGTATAAGGAAAATAAAGCTTTTAATCGGTGACCTATTAACTTTTAATTTTAATAAGTGGTTTATATTTTGAGTCTTTATTTTGTTATCATAAAGTGATTTTGAGGTGTTAATAGTTAAAATCAATTCCTAATACCCTTGTAAGTTAAACTGAATTTATGACAATAATACCTATGAATTTTTTTAGTAATCTATCATATATATATAAGTATGAATCCTTGAAAATCATTTTTTGGACCACAATAGCCTTCATATATTTAAAAATTACTACCTTGCCTTACAATTAATATACCTAGAATCTAGATTCTTTTAACAAATCTATTTTTTTAACTGCTCATAAATGCTATAATTACTATAATTAGTACATGAATATCTTTCTTATTTCATAAAACTTATCATTAATAAAATGATGTATGTTCATCGTCATCCACAACTTATGCTTTATATAGATTAGGACATGCTTGACCTTGATGATGATAACATTGTATGACATAAATAGAGTAATTAACTTTGACCGAAAAGATATTTGTCCTCATGTGTGTTTGACATTTTTTTTTGTTTTGTTGTGAAAGAATCTTACCCAAGTACTACGAAAATGTAAAAACATCTCCTTTTTTGGCCGTCCTCACCCATTGTCATAGAAAAGTAGCTAAAAGAAATTTGTCAAAATCATAAACGTTCACAACCATATTTTCTAACTGGATATATAGATGATAAAAATGAAAACATAAAACCAAAACTGTAAAGGAACATGGAATTAATATTTTCCTTCAACTTTTCTACATTTGGCCGTAGGATCTGATATCATATTTGTATACGTATGTGTGTGTGTGTCTTAATTGTATGACTTAGGTCTGGCCAAGTAAATAGTATTTCTCTAAGCAAACCTCAAAATATAGAGCAACTTAACTTTCTTTCTCTTCCTTTGAATGTTATGGAGTATTATCACCGTCTTCTTATATATTTTTTGTTGTGGCTGGGATTGGAAATATGTTTTTAACACTATGCCCCAATAAAATCTTGAAATTACTCATTTCACATCACTTTTTGTGTAAGTCAGCACAACCTTCTAATTATGGATGACTCCACCTCTTTCGTTTCTCTAAAATCTGAACCTTAAAAATAAAGATTAATAGAGATGACTATCATTTCCTTTATATAAGTATTCTCTAGCATGTTGATGAGCACTTGACAAGCATATTCTATCTTTGTTACAAGAAAATAACACATTCTGCCTTTAACTGTGTAAGTTACTATAACTTTACTTCTTATCCTCTATATGTATTTTACTATTATTGCATGAATGGATGGTTCTACATGTTTGTAATCAGAAATTAACTTTAAAATAATAAAAAATTTCTCTATACCATTTTTAATGTTACTGGAAAGAGAAGAGAGCAAATTAAATTGATTTCAATTGTAGAAGTCATTGTTTTTTCTATTTATTTGTTTTCTCTTTTGGAATTGCATCATTTTATAACCAAAAATATATTTACCACCATATCAGCAAAAGAGTAAAGGATTCATCGCTTGCCGGCTACAGGAAACAAGAGCGGTTGACAATACCACTAAATTATTCTAGGTGACAAAATATTAGATTAACGAGATCATAAGCGATTGATAACATGGTTGCTATTTAGTCTGTAGAGTATAATTCTTTTTCGTTAAAAAGAAAAATCCTAATAATTATTATTATTATAGAAATTAGTCGTGCATTTCCAAATAGATAGGCATTTTTTTATGTTTTATGGGTTCGAAGCTACTAACCTTTCATTGCTGCGAATCCTAACGAGTAAATGTGTTGGATACTAATCTTATAAGAACATCTTTCTCAAATTAAATATGAAAATTATTATATAAAAGAAGGTGACTAAAGACAACTGTGATGCATTCACGATAACTATTGTGTTCATCAAGTTGGACTAAAGAAGAATAAAAATATAACAAAAAGTAAAAAATGAATGAAAGCTAAAATAAAAAAAAGTACAACTATATAGATGTTGGCATAAAGATAAATATTATTTTGTTGATGTTAAACACCCTTTAGTTTGGACTATGTAACGGTTTGAGATTTTAATTATTTCTATTTCAAAAGAGAGGTGGGAAGACCATGAAAGGGAGATGACTAATCACTAACATAAAATCAACGTATACCTTTTTATGTTCTATAGCAGTAGCGAGAGATGAAGATAGTTGTGAGACAATTAATATTTTATACATAGATTCATAATGTTTTTTAGAACAATCCTCATCTATACACATATTAATTTTAACTTGCCTCTTTTTTTTAACCTCAAATAGCATATATGTCACCTCCACAATGTATGATATTTTGTCTATTACTCCCTCCATTGCTTAATAATTGATCATCTTTTCTTTTTAGATCGTCCCACAAAAAATGATCTCTTCCAAATTAAGAAAGAATATGTAGGTATGTTTACATATGTACCCTTTTTATATTTTTTTATTCAATTTCTCTCTTCACATTTAACTATCTACCAACTCATTTTCTCTCTCCTGACCCACCACTTTACATTTTTTTTATTCTATTTCTCTCTCTATATTTAATTCTCTACCAACCAATTTTCTATTTTTTGGCTCACTCTCTTCTCCCCTCACAACAAGAATTAATGACTTTAGCTACCGCTTTTCGTGGCGGTAGCTAAATTGATATTTAGCAACCGTTTGAGCGACTGACATAAATAGTAGTAGCTGAGTTTAGGAAAAAAGTGGCGGGGTCAACCAAAAAAAATGGCGCCACCTTTAGCGATCGCATTTAACGACCTTTAGGTTGGTCGCTAAAATATCGACCGCCATATCGGTTGCTAAAAGCGGTCGCTAAAGTTAGGGACTATATTTAGCGACAGTTTAGCGGTCGCTAAATTTAGCAACCAAGCTAAAGGTCGCTAAATGCGATCGCTAACTTTAGTGACCGATATGGCGGTTGCTAATGTAACTCTATTAATTGCCGTAATTTCTCTACACCGTTCTTTCTCTCTCCCCTTAGAGGTGTTAAATGGGCCGGGCTTGGGCCAGCCCAGCCCAAGCCCATCGGGCCTCCAGCAAAACGAGCCGGGCCAAAATTTTGGGATATCTGGGCCCAGTCTAAGCCCAGGCCCTAGGCCCAATCATTTAGGGCCGGGCTTGGGCCCAAAATTTTTTTGTATTTTCTTGTTATTCAAGGTAAGGGTTTTAATTATGGTAATTTGTTGTTATTGTTTAAGAAAATTGTACTCTAGGCATGTCCAATATTCACAATTTAACGAACATAATCTTTATCCTTTTATTTCATTATAAATCATATACATTGAAGATAAATGTGTTTATAGGCCCTCCTCCTTTTATCCGGGCTTAGGACCGGCTGCTTGTAAACAAACAGGCGAAGTTACCTATTTTTTTATATATACGGAAAAATATCTATCTTGCTTGTAAAAACTTATTATATATATATATATATATATATATATATATATATATATATATATATATATATATATATATATATATATATATATATATGAAAAAACTATAATTTGTGAGAAATTTTATTCTTAAAACTTAAGAGAAGGAAAATAAAAAGAAATTACCTAATCATCCGGAAGTACTTCAACATCCGAGTCACTGCTCTTCCTATCATCAATCGGTTTATCTTGCTCGCGGTATTTCGCATCAAGATAATCCTTCCAACATACACATAGCTCGAGCGACTCGGGGTTAAGACGACTCCTCCTGTCATCCAAAATCCTCCCGCTCGCTGAAAATGCCGACTCTGAAGCAACCGTGGAGGCTTGCACTGGCAGTACATCCCGTGCAATTTGGGCTAAAGTTTTATACATGTTTTGATTTTGTTTTCAAAAATTTAACAAATTAAAATTAACATGTTCTTGCATTGATAAATCAGAATAATGATCAGTATTTGAATATACACCAATCTCATTAAAAGAGAAAAAAGTAGACGAACCTGCCGAATTAGAAGTACCTTCACCTGGTAGTTGTCTTGCTACTAGATGTTCAAAGCCCTTAAGGTATGGCGCATAATACCTCTCAGCAGTCGATGATGAAGCTCGTCCGCGCACGTCAGCAGAATTACGATAGAGGTTGAACAGTTCCTCAAATGTCTTGCTCACTTTCGCTGTGAGTGCGGTTGTATCCTCTACTGAGTAGCACATTAATATCGATATCTCTTGTATCGAGACGTTCACGCCATGCAACTTTAACCTAGGATCTAAACAAGTAGCAACAGCAAAAATAACAGGCAGTTCACTCCAATATTTATTAAACTTTTTATCCATCACTTTTACTATTTCCTCAAAGGGTCCTATATATCTCCATTTTGTTAACATTGTAGCCATCTTGAGAATTTCTATTACAGCGAGAGGAGAGGTGGGATAGTACGTACCAGACAATAAATTGGTAGACGTGTAAAATACCTCCAAAAATTCAGCTAGGTATGTGGCCATCTGCCATTCCTCTTGAGTTGGCAAGCCGGCTGGGAACAAGGTTAGTAGAAAATGCGTATAGACTTCTCTGTATGCCAGAATGTGTAAAAGCATATGGTATGTAGAGTTCCACCTGTGGACCACATCTGTAACTGCTCTCCTGCGAGGCATATTATATTCAACACACAACGTTTTAAATTGTTGTGTTCTCGGACTCGAACTATTAACATACGCTGTCATACCCCTCATTTTGACAAGAATATCTCCTGCAGCAGCTAAACCATCTTGAACAATTAAATTAATTATATGACAAACACAACGAACATGAAATAATTTACCAGAAAGTACAGGTTTGAGGCTCTCCTGTAAAGCATCAACAGCAGCTGTATTGTTAGAAGCATTATCAAAACTAATACTCATAATCTTATCCTTTAATTTAAACGTGGTACATGCTTTTAATATAATACTAGCAATGTTCATTCCATCATGCGGAAAAGGAAAGTGCTCGAAAGCGATGATTCTCTTGTGCATAATCCAATCTGCATCAATCCAATGGGCCGTCACACAAGTATAACTAACAAAAGTAAACGGAGATTGCCAAATATCAGAAGTAAGACTAACTTTACCGTCAAATTTATCGAAATAATCGATCAGGCGTGCTTTAGCAGCATTATACTGTCGGAGTGCATCGGATCTAGTTGTGTTTCTATGAACCTTTTTGTACAAAGGTTGAACGTATGTGTTCATATATCTAGAGTGCTTAGCATTATCGGCAAAAGAAAAGGCTTGTTCATCGTGAATAACAAATTCAGCGAGACCGTCTCTTTGCTCTCGCTGATTATAAACAAATAACTTACCGTCAAAAGATAACTGCGTTTGGGTAGGTTCGACGTGGCCTTGTCGAGGTGCACACTGAGGGTAATGCCTGTTAAGATGTCCATTACCACTACCAGACGAAAATAATTTAGCACAGTACTTACATCGAGCTTTTCGGATGCCGTCCACCATAACTTCATCAAAGTGATTCCAACACTCGGCTTTCTTTTTTTCCCTTTTGGACTTCTGGCTCATTACCGGAGGCATTGCTCGGCCCTTCTTCATCATGACCAGGCATAGGGTTAAGATTATGCCACGGAGTAGTAGCTTCGCCAACCGAGCTGCGTCCTTGACTATAATGCGGGGGGTCTTGATCAGGCGTGTATTCAAAATCTGGAATGTTTTGATTGAACTCCCAATTGGCTTGGGTATCTATCATACAGCTGTACTCATTCGTCCAGGAACGAATGGTTGTGGTGTTTGTGATGGCCGTGGTGCTGGCGCTCGTGCTGGTGGTGGTGTTTGTGATGATGATGATGTTTTTCGTGATGATGATCCACGCTTCAGTTTCTTCAGTAATCCAGCCATATTTGACGCTAAACTTTTTTACTAGATTGAAAAATAAAATTAGTAAGAGTAACTAAATACACAAGTATAAGAGCAATAATTAGTAATTAGAAATAACAATTAAAAGAATTAAAGAGTAACAAATAAATCACTGAGGGTAATTCGAAATTGGAGAGAGTTAGTAATTAAAAAAATTAGTAATAGTAATTGATAAATATAAAAATTCACTAATTACTAATTACTAGACAAAATAATTAGAGAGTAACAAATTAATAAGAGTGGTTAGTAATTAAAATTTAGCAAAAGTAGTAATTAGTAAACAAGAGTAATAATATGCAATAGTACTAATTAGTAAATAAGAGTAGTAATTAGCAAGAGTAGCAAAGCTTGTAGAAATGTAGAATGTTTATATAAGAGAGAGTAAGAAGATTGGTGTGAAAAATTAGAGAGAAATGATGTGAATTTATAGATTTTTGAAACTTCACAAAAGACCAAAATATCCCTAAAAACTATCCGTTTATAGTTGTTGGGGAGGGTAAGAGTGTAAAAACCTTAAAATAGTTGAAAAAATTAACTTGGACCAAAATACCCCCAAACTAGCCATTATTTTGCTGTTGGGGGAGTAAAAGTGGAATTTAGGGAGAAAAGGGGGAATAAATCCGTTGGGGGAATATGAATTTGAAAAGTAAAGAGTTGGGCCACTTCCGAGCCAAACCCGGGCTTTTTCCGGGCCACGGTTTGGGCTGGGCCAAACCCCCGGCTTTTTCGGGCCGGGCCTGACCTGGGTTTTTTTTTTCAGAAATGCAAGCCTGATCCAGGCCTAGGTCCTAAGCCCTAAAAAGGCGGGCCTATACTGTTCATGAAGGGGGCCAGGCCAGCCCGGGCCTGAAAGGGCCTGGTCGGGCCACCCCGCAGGCTGCCCAACATATTTGACAACTCTATCTCCCCCTTATTCTCTCTCTCTCAGCCCTAAATTAAAAGTAACCGCTAGCGAGCCACCTACGACGACAACACCATGAATCAATTCACCCCACCGCCCATGCCACACATGAATGAGCTCTTCTTCGGGTTGTTCTTTTGAATGTGATTTCGTTACGGGCAGAAAGAAGCTTCCGTGCACGAACTAAGGATTTTGGTGAATCTGAAGGTTTTCTTATATCATCCTCTCCTAATCATTCAAGGTATCTAGTACCAAATAACACCTCCCCTTTGGCTTTGTTTTTTTCTTGAAAGATTCCCCCTGAATTCATCGATCCAAAGATCTCTCACTCAGTGCTCTTCACATAGTAACAGTTGCGTGCCTCTCATAATTTCTTCGAATTCAATCATCTCTGCATGTGGGTGGTCTCTAAAATTGGTAAAGATAAAGGCTTTCGAGACTTTCTTGACCCTGGTTTACACTTTGGTGATTAAGAGAGGTGAGCTCAGCTAATTATTTTGAAGTTATCAGTTTTTTAAATGCTTTGTGATGTATGTGTTTGAGGTTTAGGCTTTTAGGGTGTTTAGGTTTGAGGGGTTTGCGGTTTAGGTTTTCTGCATATAGGAACTACAGATTTTCTCATAATGCTTTTGCAAAATCACAATGTGCCGAAGTAGTTGCTATGGAGTTTTAAATTGAAGAAGCAGAAGTAATAAGAGGGATATTATCTAGCTGCATTCCATGTATGCCTCCTGTCTGATATTGTATAAATAAGCAAATGACAGATGGTGGATCATGGTTGATAGTGTATAGAGAAAATTATGGATGTAGAAATTTAAAATGCAAAATAGAATGAGAGGGAACTTCAATTTTGAATAGCTATGAGGTCAGAGAATGTGAATACGAGTAAATATAGCATACATTTCTTTAGGCTATTATATAAATGCACAAGCACACAGTCGATTGACCGTCTGCAATTAAGTTCATAGTTCCTGTGACTTTAGGACTAGGGAGGCCTTGGGTGTACATTGGCATGGCCATGTATGTGCCAAAGCATAGGAAACTAATATATTTAGCTCTTTTGTTTTATTAGTCTTCCCCTGTACGACACTTTTGTAGGTAATGGAAATTTTTACTAGGAAGGATACATTATAGTTAGTTTCTTGTATGACTCGATCATAATTGTTCAGCGCATTATGACCAAGCTCAAGGAATGAGTACTAACTAATAATCTTATCCCTTGAACTTTTACCTCTTTTTTCTGCCGAGTGATGATCTTTCTGTACAAGTTGTTTGCTTATATTAAAGCTTCATGGTTGTAGCAGCTTAGCAGAAATTCCAGAGTTTACATGTCAGTAAATTAAGTAACATGTACTATTCCCCGAATCTTGATCACTTATTATGAGGACTGCATCCATTGCAGTTCCGCACTAACATCCATATTTAAACTTAACATCTGTAATTGTAATTTGATTTTCTCTCTGACACCCTAGAAAGATAATGTGCTCTCTCTCTCTCTCTCTCTCTCTCTCACAATGTGCTTTGGTTAGTTAAAGGTCTGAGTCTTAAATCATGTACTATCGCAAGATATTTTCATGAGTTGCCTTACTAGGTAACTCACCCTGTGATTGAATTCAATGCACCTGAATTTAACTAGGAATTTGCTCAAAGTTAAGGGTACTTCAAATTTGGTTGAGCAGGTTGGCTGGCCCTTCACATCACAGTGCATGCAATTTGCAGCCTTCTGAGCTGTAAGTTTTCAGTGCTTTTCTTCTTCCTTAAGGACCTCCTGATTATGCTCTTATCTTATCTTCCTTAAGGACCCACTCACATATTGCATACTTATATACTTACATGAACATATGCATAACGCATTTTGAATTTTTCATGTCCAAATAGAGTTTTAGAAAATTGTGTGTAGTGAACATCACTTTTGATTGTGAAACTCTAACAACCCTTTGATTCTGAATTTCTTATTGCAATAGTAATGCTTCTGGTGATGAACAAATTAGATTAGTTGATGGTCATTTGCATGTTATGATACATAAATGCGTGTAGAAATGTCCTTCAATTACCTGGGTAGACATCAATAAGAATTGATGAGTAGGCAACTTCTAGTTGTTGGTAATTAGAATATTCCTCTAGAGAAGAAGATGTTTTAGAAAGTCCTAGGTTATGCCACCATTCAATTTCAGTCAATTTTAGTCATTGTCCTAGGTTATAAGTAATCTTAGAAAGTACAAATGATGCTACAATTGTACTCATCCACTCCCCCTCTTCTCTATCTCACATTTCAGTCCTTATATACAGTTTCATTACAATAGAATTTGCTTATTAATGTCCCAAGCATCACACAAATCGTGATTGGTAGACTTTACAAGAGCTTTTTTCTAGCTATAAACTTCATTACAATAGAATTTGCTTATTATGTGATAAATGATTCGGAGTATATAGTAATTATCAACAATATCTTCTTTGCTCCAAGATTTTTTAGGGGATTGTTGTTAGCATGAAATTAACTCGTATTGTGCCATGGTGGTCTTGGTACATGCAGTTTGCGGATCAACTTTGTTGCCCTTTAAGAAGCAAGTCTAGAACCCGAAAAGGTTTGTGTTGCATTTAATTCTTCTTTGTCTATAATTAATTGTCATATGCTTTCTGCCATTGTCTTCCCTAGAATTGAGATGTTTGATTTGTGATGGCTAGATTTGTGTAATCTAAGTTTGTGATGTCGGAAATGATCAATTGAGATGTTTGATTTGTGTAATTGTCCTTGGTCTGACTTGTTAACTATACATTGAGCATTTGAGAATTGAGATGGTTGATAGAGGATGGGGCCCACTTGGATTGAGATTTCGGATATGTGCATTTTGAATAATTTTTTTGCCCATTTGAGCATAGATTATTTTATTAATAATTTTAGGTTGTTGATTGTGTATTTGAGAATTGAGATTATTAATTGATAATTTTAGGTTGTTAAATGTGCATTGAGCATTTGAGATTGATAATTTTAGGTTGTGCATTTGAGAATTGAGATTATTAATTGATAATCAACATTGATTAGTTTTAATCTACATTGATTAACATTGATCAACACTTAATAGGCTAATCAGCTCTAATTATCCCTACTTAACCCTGGTTAACATTGATTAGCCCTAATTAGCACTAAGAGATATATATATCATGTCAGTGGATAGAAGTTGGATGCAACGGAGGATTGCTCCAAGTGGGATTGGGATATCAGAAGAGTTTAGACATGAAGTGAACATGTTTATTCTCTTTACTTTGAATCAAGGACAATTTGTGGATGACGGCACAATTAAATGTCCGTGCAATGATTGTCAGCTGTTATGTTGGAAAACCCCCGACGATGTAACTTTTGATCTATTTCGTAGAGGTTTTATGAGTAACTATACGAATTGGACTCAACACGGGAAACCAATTCTGAGGGTGCCCACTAAGTTCAGATAGTATAGTCCTAGAGATCCGAGATTTTTCCAGTATCAACATATGGTAATGGAAGCTGGGCTTATTGGGATTAATTGGGATAACTATTTTAACAATAGTAATCTTAATGTGGAAGAAGAGCCAAACCCAAGTGCACAGAAGTTTTATAAATTGTTAAAAGACTCTGAGGAGCCAATATGGAATGGAAGTACAAGGCACACCAAGTTATCTGCTGTGACAAGGATGCTACACTTAAAGTCTGAGCATGGTCTAGATAGAGGTTTTGATACCTTTTGATCAAAGGTGACTGTCATAATGGTAGTGAGCATGATTTTTATGGATAGTTTGAGGAGGTTGTTGAATTAGATTATTATGGCAGCGATAATCGACTGATAATGTTCAAGTGCAGATGGTTTGACAAAAAAGCTGGTATCCGAGTTAGTCGACATAGGATTGTAGAAGTTAATATGAGGTCAAGGCTCGGATAGTACGAACCATTTGTATTTGCAGCTCAAGCAACACAGGTCTTCTATGCAAATGGTGTGACAAGGAAGGACCCAAATTGGCATACTGTTATCAAGACCAAAAGAGACTTTGTTGAAGATGATGTGTTCGTTGAGATCGATGTACCAAGAGGATGATGCTCCCATAGTGATACTGCTTCAGGAGAATAACAATCTTGTTGATCAGCCTCTTTACGAGTTAGGCCATGCTGGAGAAGAGGTCGATGCTGAAACCCTCTGTGATGATGATGATGAGGACGACGATTCTGAGAAAGACGTTGATGACGAAGATGAAGGAACGAAGATGACGAGGAGGAGGAAGACATTCCGTTCTCTTTTAGTGATAGTGATTGACTCTGTAGAGCAAAAAGATTCTTATTAATGTACTTTTACACATGCCATGTTTATTATTTAAATTGAATAGAAGATTAGTTGATGGTGGTTGACTATTTAAATTGGGTTGTCTTTTTTACTCGGTCATGCCACATTGTTAGCGTACTAACTTTTGCACTTAAAGTGTTTATTATTCGTGCGAACTACATTGTTATTAATTTACTTTTGCGCTTAAGTTGTTTATTATTTAAGCGAACTAATTACACTCAATTAAATTTTGCACTTTCCACATTATGTAGTTATGCCGAGATCCAATGCACCCCGAGGTCATGGAGGTGGTCATCGCGGAGCTGCTTCGGCATGGTCAGCCCCCTCCTTAGGATTGGTGACGCGACGGCTGTTATTAGTAGCTTCAGACAAGGTGAGACGATATTAGTTTCGTGTCGAATTGAGAGATATTTGTTGCAATATACCTCTTCCAGCCACCCCGGAGCAGAGGATTACTGCTCATGTCCTAAACAATTAGTATGTTTTTAATTTTCAAAGCTCAATTCTAACTTAATATGCACTTATATTGGGATTGATGTATCTCTCTTGTGATTTCTTGTAATTAGCTTTGTTGAGAATTGTGTTAGGACCAAAATCGGTCCTATTATCAAGGCTCACCACCCACAACCTTATGCGACGTGGGGGTCATGGATGGAATCAAACAAGGGTGTCTGGGGGAAGTTCTTGGTAAGGAACGAAGTCTTTTTATGTGCTTTATTTGGTCTTAGAAGTACATTATCGCTGAATTTTTCTTGTTAACCATGTTTTGAAAAATGTGTTGAATTGTATTCAGGACTATTTCAAATTTGAGTCTGACGGAGACCTACAACTTGGGAGGCAGGCCTGGGAGTGGCATTATTCCGAGAACTATAAGAAATGGATGCTCAATGTGAGGAGGTGGGCGCTAGCTCGGGCGGGTGCGATAGATATATCCATGACTAGAGACCACAACTCTGAGTAATTCTCCAAAGCCATGTAGGGCAGCTGGTGTCGTATTGGAGTACAACAGACTAGGCGAAGCTGAGTGAGCAAGGCAAAGGGATGGCTCACAACAAGAAGAAGATGAAGCATAGTGTTGGTACCCATCCATTTACCGTGCATGAGCTGAGGTGACAGAAGAGCACCATGAGAGAAGGCCCCCTATGAGGCTCCACCATTTTCAGCACACACCAAAACAGATATGGAAGTGGGTGTCCGAGAGCATGGAGCAGTTTGTGGTGAGCACACAACACTTATATTACTTTTGTATTCCTATTGCATTCTTCGCGGTTGTGGCTAGTAGCATTTCTCTAACATTTTTGTTGTTTTCTTATACATAATGTATATAGAGAAAGAGTTCAAGCCAACTCCCAGGCATACGGTAGCCAGACAATGGACGACGTCTCTTTGTGATCAAATGCTAAGGGGGTCCTAGGAAGGACCGTATACTCGGCCACCCTCTTCAGTCCGCACGATTGTTGCTAGCTGGCAAACCTCAGTCCTCAGGCGAGACCAATTGTAGCGGTCCTTGGGCAGATGCGACGGAGAAAGCGCGCTTCAACATATGGTTTGATGCGCGCCTTCAGATGATAATCCATGGCGGTTATCTTTTGCCCAGGCCCAGACTTCAGGTAATACAAATTTTCTCAAGTACTTATGAATTTTGGTTATTCTATATGTGATCTTGATTAGATATATTATGTTGAATCATTTGTATGGCTTTGTGCAAAGTGATACTTATCCTAGTGCCGATGACCCCAGGGTGACGAGGATGTTGTTGGATCGAACATGCCTTCATAGAGGAATGAAGAAGATGATGACGGGGTTGGTCGTTTTGCCGACTAGTGATCTAGATAGGGGTTGGGTTTATGTATTAAGTGATTTCATTGATCATCGGTACTTAACTGTATGAATTTTATTCATTTTAATGCATATGTTTATTTATACTTTGATGAATGCGACGAGTTATTTGAATGAATGCGAAACAGGGGGTTGGAACAGTTTTGAATGAATGTGTAATCTTTCAACACATCATTCAAAACCGTTTCAACGGAGGTTAAATCGGTATTGGATTTGATGTGAATTGCTTTTGGCTTGATATTGGTTTTGCGACAGGTTATTTAACCTAGAATTTTTTTTTTTTTTTTTGCAAAATCAGGTTGCGGTCACTAGATAAAAAAAAGTAAAAAAAAAATACTAAAAATATGGCGGTCGCTAAATCAGTCGCAAAATATAGTAATATTTAAATACAAAATTAAATATTTAAATTCAAAAAATATTTTGCGACTGTACAAGACGGTTGCTAAATATAGTCAACGCGGTCGCTAAATTTAGCGACCGATTTTTAAAAGCGGTCGCTAAAATTTAGCGACCTGACTTATAACGACTGCTCATCTGTGGTCGCTAAAACTGTTTAGCGACCGCTCTCCGCGGTCACGAAAGGTTTGAGTAAAATGAGAAAAATACACAATACATAACAAAAATCCTTAATGTGCGTGCAAACTAAAAGTTATCGATATTTTAGAGAAGGAGGGAGTATTATTTTATATGATATGATATGAAATGAGATGAGATGACTTGGGGCTGAAGCGATGCGTGTGCAAACATAAATTACAATTTTACGTAGTAGATTTGTGCAGAAAGTTATAATATAACAATAGATTATATTGTAAATTAAAAAGTGGACTCCGAAGAGAGGAAGAGAAAAAAATAAAAGAGATGATGAGAGAAAATCAAGAGAAAAAGAGTTTTATATGTAGTTAGTAGTTACAAATGGATTAGAAAGAGGTGTGTACTGGCGTTACAAAGTAGGAGCACATTAGGACGTTGGGTTTATATCTAAATGATCCAATTATCATTGTTAATTTTATTAGGAAATGGGTAGAGTTGTTTCAAAAAGAGAAAAAAAAATGATATAAGTGGAAGTTCAAAAATGGTTTTATCATACTGGTGCTTTCGCTCATTAACATTATAGATATACTGGGGAGTGATTCACTTTGGCTGTGAAGCATACAAGAACATACAGCGTTACTCATTCTTTTTCCAATTGAGCCTAAATGAAGAAATTTAGTTACCTATATAGTAAAGTTAAAACTGAGAGAAAGTTATTATTCTCTATCTTGCATGACATGTTTATTATTTTGGCATTTGAAATTCAACCAATTGAATATTTTTAATTACATTTCTTTCTCTTTCATGTCAAGATTCCTCAATTTATTGATAGATTTGCAATTCCATCAACTCGTAAAAATTTACCAAAATTAATTCTCTATCCCCCCTAATATTAAATTTTTCTTATTTTTAGACAAGTCCAAAATTCTTTCTCAGTTTTTCTCTCTTACAAACGTATTTTCCCTTCTTTTTATTTTAGTATTAGTTCATGTATATAGTTTTATCTTTCAGTTCAATAGATTTTTTATTCTTTTATTGGTGATCTTTAATAATACAAACCTCTCAACACACTGGTTACTTTTTTTATTGTTGTTTGTTATTATTATTACTATCATTGTTGTTACTTAGGAGACACTATTTCTACCATTTTATATAGTATTTCACATCTTTATTTATTGTTAAAATGCTAACACTTATTACTCAACAATTTAACCACAAATTAATAGAAAAACCCATATAAAAAATGTGAAAATAACACTTCTGTTATTATTTTTGTCTCTATCAAATTTGTCACTGTTGTTAGACATACAGGTATACGCTTTCTCAATCATTATCTTAACAATTATTTCTCTCATGTGCGACGTATGCGATCAAAACCAGCGTGCTTCGATTTTCTCACTTGTTTATGGAGTATGATGACTACGAACTTATTCATGCCATAATTGATGTATTAAGAAAAGCAAGCCACCTGCCTCAAATTCCATACAGAAGCTTGACATGTGACGCAACCTTGTGTCCCATGCCAAAGTAATCCCTTTCTTTCCGTGTCTCAGGTTTCTTGCTTACTAATCTTAGAACCTTTGTTCCTTAGCCTGGTTATATAACCCACTGTGCCGAAATGGTGCAATGTACTTGTTTTCAAGTTCATTATATCGCAAGTATGCCGATCTATTCGTCTGATTCAGATGATCAACCTGCATCCACAGCAAGATTGTTCGGTCGGGAAAGACCCATGCATACGATCCTCGGAGGAGGCAAAGGTAATTTACCTTTTCTACATTTGGTGCATGTATGCACATTTCCTTTTGGCCGCTGTTTTAAAAATAGAATATTGCCATTGTTTCACAAAAGAAAAGGAAAAGAAAATTTTGTATGGTTATTCGTTTCAGTTGTTTCAAAAGAAACTTTTCTTGTGGATGGGTTTACTCCTTTCTGGCATCATTTGTGACCCATGACTTGTAAGCTTTAACTAGTCATATTGACTAGGTTGCATCAGGTTCCTCAAAACGGAGTTTGACGGTGAATTTGAATCAACCAAATTATCACAAAAGTAAAGGCGAAGCCTTGGGACAAAAATGGGCCGTGGTCTCTCAAAAGTTCTACAAACTTTAGCTCTTATGTCGTATCATGTGTTTGTGACATTGATTTGAACTTTAGGCGATCTCCCGCTAATAATTTAGGTATTTGAATGAAGGTATATATGCTCTCCTTGTTTTTATATGTTTACAAGTTTCTAGCAGCTTGACGTGTTGTAAATGGAGATGTTATTTTTTACCTCCTTTTGTGCTATACACAGCCTCATATGTAGTTGAAAAGTTAAAATTATCAACAAAACACATCTTTAACAAAAAAAGAGTGAAAAAACATATAAAAGGCTAAAAATGACATTACCTCTAAAATAAAATCCTTTCTCCGTCGGTCCATTGAAGTCCAAATCTAATTTATTCCAGCACGAGTAGCCGTTTAAGCCATGTTTAGATAGCCTTTTAGCTAGGCCATGTCAAGAAGAGGCATAGGACGAAAGGAGCACAAAGAAACCTTCACAATTTTTCCAACTCGAAACGTTACAGAAAATACAAAGAATATACTTTAATATGCCATCGGAACATAGACATATCAGAAATTCATGTCCTAATCGACTTGAAAGTAAAATAGAGTTGCTCTGCAGTTGCCGACATTCTACTATGGAGGGACAAGAGCTTATCAGCTGCACTTCTACTTGGGGCAACGATGATATGGTATCTCTTCGAAGTTGTGGAGTACAACTTTGTTTCCCTTCTATGTCACATCTCCATCCTCATGATGCTGGTTCTCTTCATCATCTATGCTGGATCTGGCTTTGCTAATTGGTATTATCCTCTTCCACCACTTCAAAATGTCCCAAGTGTTCTTACCGTCGCATGCAAGAAAATTTCTCTTGGAGATCTGAAAGAAACAAAATTCTCCCTCTGCAGCATGCTAATTTATTCTCCTCTTAATTCCTGTCTTCAGGAGTCCTCCCGATGTTCGCGATATCACTATACCAGAACACGCATTCAGATGGTTATTCAGCAAAATCAACTGGCTCTTGTTGAAGTTCTACTACATCTCAAGTGGGAAAGATTTTAAACAGTTCTGCTTGGTAAGCAACTCTAGTCCTCTCCGAAGAAACACAATTCCAGCTTTATTTAGCATTTTCTTCAAGTATGGTACTTAAAGGCGGGTAATTCTTGTTCTTTCTTAGGCAATAGTGTCCCTGTGGATATTGTCAGTCATCGGGAATTATTTCAGCTCTTTGAATCTGTTATATATGGGTAAGATTACAAAATTAGTTTGTAGATTTTTTTTTTTTTGGTGACTTTCTTGCTTGAGCCTAACGATGCATGTCTTTGTTTCTTCAATGGCTGCGTACGAATTAGGTTTTGTCTGCATGGAAATAATACCGGCTTTATATGAGCGGTACGAGAGGGAGGTTGATTACCTTGCAAGCAGAGGGAACCGAGATGTGAAGAAATTGTATAAGAAATTTGATTCCAAGGTTCTGACCAAGATTCCAAGAGGACCCGTGAAAGAAAAGAAATTCAGATAAAGCTTGAATCGTCGTGTGATTTGGGTGCCCTTAGCTTTCTGTGGAATAAAAAGTTGTAAACCACCTTTGAGTTGAATATATAATTCCGATACATGAGTCTCTCTACTCAATTACCAATTGATCTTAAGTGGATATTTGTTTTTGCTTGAACGAAAAAAGGTAGCTTACATGTTAATTGTAACTATTTCGGACTATCTTAAGAGCTAGTGCACTCTCTATATTTGCTGGATACAAGTAGAGAGACTTCTTTTAGGTACCGACTCCCAAATTGTACCAAGAAAGTCAAGGAAGGGAGCAACCTTCTTGACCACATATATTCATATTTTTACAAAAATGAACTATAAGATATGGATTGACCTTTGTGTACAGACTTCAAACGAATCGGCTGTTGGGCAATGGGCATAGACTTCGAACTCATTCGGCTTAAGTTGGTAATTCGGGTTGCCTTCGTCAAATATTAATGACTAACTCGTGGCCCTTTTATTGAAAGAAACTATTTCATCTTAAACATTCCTCCAAATGTTGGCAGAATAAATAAGGAAGACGCCATTGGAGTGCCACATGATCTACATTTACTGGTTGGAAATAGTGCCAGAAATGATAGAAAATGTTAAAAATCTCTAAACTAAAGATGAACATTCAACCCAATAACCGCTTTTCATTTGACCGCAAATTGGTCTTTTTTTGTCTGGCAAAAATGCACCAGCTTGGTATTTCGTACATTATACACGTATTCACTACCTCCAATCCAAAAGCCAAAGATGAATTCAAACATTAGAACGGAGAAAATAACTCATTAAGGAGGAAATTAGCAAAAAATGAAGGATGAAAGAACTTAGGGAGCTTCATTGCTGCTCTGTCTCTTGGAACTATGAGTACGATCAGAAGGATTTCCTTTTACTCCTAGCCACTCCTGCAATAAATATTCAGCATATTTACACCTTGTCTAATTTGAACGTGAAACCACGAAAACGATCAACTATACCGGACATGTAAGTTTTTTTTTTTTTTTGGCTAAATCGTTAGGATCAATGTCAACTATGAAACAAAGTACGAGGGAAGAGCTTAATCAATCAATTGGCTCTGGATATAAAATTGGCCAACTTGGCCTTGGACAAAGGCAAGTGAAGGATATGAAATTTTGCAAATATCTTGGGTTAAGTCCAAAAGTCTCATAAAATGGCAGTTTCGTGCTGTAAAGGTCATCCAACTGATAGGAGCCAATGTTAACAACCTCTAAGTTGTCATTAAAACTCCGGTATGCAACTGACTAACATTTAGAACTGCAGGGCTTTCATCGGGACTCTTACATTTGATCATGCAGGCGCAAATATAGCCTTGTGAGGTTCAATACAAGTCGGAGGAAAGAGGGGGCTAGGGCCAAGGCACGAGAATATCACGATTCACGGTCATGGTAGTGCTAGTTGTATGCAGCGGTACATACGAGATATGCAGCCTTATTTAGGTTTAAGGTCACAATTAACCAATACCTTACATATGAGCTGAGGCTCAAACATGTGAAAATACTATGTTTATGGTTTAGAGCGGAAAAAGTCACCATCTGACCTCTACTTGGTTTGATGTTTTGTCGTGGACGACAATGGTGACTACAATTTAGATGACCCTTAACTTCAAAAAAATACTATGCGGAGTCACCGTAACACGATATACAACCACCTCCACAGCCTCCGTAGCCGGCCACTACGACCACCACAGCCATCTCCCACCACCGACAGCCTTCGTCGCCAGCCACTGCCACGCCCCACCACCTCAAACCACTACCAAAGAAAAAACTCAAAATAAAAACTAGATAATCAAACATCCAAAAGAAAAAACTTAGAATAAAAACTGGGTAATCAAACACCCATCTGTTTTTATTAAAAATAAATAAATAAATAAACTAGTTTTTGCTTTGTTTTTTTTTTCTTCTTAGAAACAGAAAACCAAAACTGGAAGTATTTTCAAACACTACCTTAGTGTTGGAATAAGTAAAAGATACTGGTGAAGAAAAGTGGCATCCCAAACATGAAACAAAATGACACGTACCGCTTCTTGAATGTGGTTGCGTGGGTGCTGAACGTTCAAGTAGCAATTGCGGCTCCGATGGCTTGAAGAAGATGGCTATTAACAAGAGGAGGTGTTGAAACAATTACAACAATTATTGCGCTACCACGTAACACGTAGTGGGTTCGGAAACATACCGTATGAAGTCTCCGAATATTCCGACGTAGGATCCTTATTGTTACGAGCCTCCAGCACGCTTGATCTTTTTTGCAGGTACGAAAATGGCTACTAGAGTCGAGTTCTTCGTCCACGAACCAAATCCTAGAGCTTGGTGATTGCTCTAGAGAGAGTGCTATAGAGAGAGGGTTATTACTATTGACTTTTTTAATTTATTGGGATATCTCTAACCTTTATATAGAGATACAATTAGAGACTGGCTTTACCTCCAACTCTTAGGAGATAAAGATTGTATTTATCTCAAACACTTAAGAGATAAATATTCTCTAAATAACTGTATTTATCCAAACTAACAAATACACATTATCTGTTAGTGGGCGGATAATGGGTCCACTGACCCAATTTATTAACAGCTCCCACTCGCCCACACACAGGGCAAATAAATCGTACAGTCCCTCTCTATCTCTCGTCCACTCATCTCCTCATACAGGAAATGGAACGTGCGACCTACGAGAAAGGATGTCCAGTTGAGGAGTATTGTATTAAGTTATCACCAAACTAACACAATACATCACTCTCAAAAAATCTCGTATGTACCCCAGATAGTTCAACTACACCAGATTAAACACTCTCAAATCCCTCATAGTGAGCAGTGTTAAACCTCTCATATGTTATGTATTCATGACTCATATCGAAACGAAAATCGACAAAGTCGCCCGGGCTATGAATCACACAACATGATGTAATATTGAACTTTCTTCCCAAAGCCCTCATGTCATTCCAATTAGACCCAACCGCTTTCCTAGACATGCCCCGCGAGACCGCATCATCCATGATCCAAGGGTACATGCTAAAGTAGCGACATTGAGTATCCTCTTCATGACATAGTCTAAGGTGAAAAGGGTACCATATAGGATCAAAAATTTCGATCCAAGTGGCTCACACAGTGACGAAGCAGGGATTCATTCGTCACTCCCACTGTCGGTCTGCATTTAGCACATGCAGTATGATTTGCATGCTATGGCGTAACCCGCAAGGGCGTGTCACATAAATGTATAATAAAATACGCCATACGAATCTAAGTCTAGTCGCTGTACAAGCGCCTAACCTGAGTTTTTCAGCCCAGTCACTCTCATAGTGCCTGCCTGAAATCTCACATTCGGCTGTAAACAGGCTACATAGAGTTGTGGAGATACTCTATGATCGACCTACATTTTTAGGTCTCATCTTAGCTCCAACTAAGGCGACATGTTTGCTTTATAAGCTGTATCATCTTATTCGCCCACTTGGCGCTTAAGACAATTATGTCTCATCTTGCTCGCTATCTTAGCGCCAAGGTGAATTACCCGTGTGAGTGGGTCAATTCGAGCCTGGTGACACTCTCAATAAGGATGTATATGTAATCACAAAGATTATTCATTCATTCCATAATAAACTCAAATCAAGGAACGAAAAATTTAATGTAATAAATAATGTCAAGTACATAAGATGCCATAAACATATCAAAACCTACGTAGTCCCATACTCCTAATGTGAGAAAGGAAAACATCTCTAGCAATAGGCTTGGTCAAAGGATCAGCCACCATTCTGCCAGTAGGTATATGCTTCATGGTCACCTCTCCTTGCGCAACTAAAGTTCTAATGAAGTGATAACGAAGGCCTATGTGTTTGGCCTTCCCATGATATTTGGGGTCCTTTACAAAATCTAGGGCAGCTGTATTGTCACAGTGAACAGTGACAGACTCGTCTGCATGAGCTGTAACCCCTAGAGCCTGTAAGAATGACCTCAACCAAACAGCTTCCTGGACTGCTGCTGAACAAGCAACATACTCCGACTCCATCGTGGATAGGGCGATGCAAGTCTGTTTCTTGCTGCACCAAGAGATAGCTCCACCTCCTAGTATGAATGCATAACCTGAAGTGGATCTGCGCTCATCTCTATCACCGCCCCAATCAGCATCGCTGTATCCTCTCAATCTCAAGTCTCCACCATGATAGCACAGGACGAGATCAGCGGTTCCACGTAAGTATCGAAGAATCCTCTTCACCGCATTCCAATGAGCGGGTCCAGGATTACTCTGATAACGACTCACCATTCCAACGGCAAAGCAGATGTCTGGACGCGTACACAACATAGCGTACATCAGACTCCCAACTGCAGCCGCGTAAGGCACTTTGGACATCCGATTCTTTTCCTCATCATTCTTTGGGCATTGGTCTGTTGTTAAAGTACACGCCTTGTCCATTGGAGTGTCTATGGGTTTTGAGTTATGCATACGGAATCGTTCAATGACCTTCTTGATATATGTCTCTTGAGACAAACCGAGAAGTCTCTTTGGACGATCACGTATGATTTTAACCCCGAGCACATAATTAGCTTCTCCCATGTCCTTCATCTCAAAAGTTGAGGACAACCACTGCTTAGTGGCGACAATGGAACTCATGTCATTCCCAGCTAAAAGAATGTCATCCACATACAAAGAAAGGATTAGAATATTTTTCTTGGATCGTTTTACGTAAACGCAATGGTCTTGTTCAATCATTTCAAAACCTATAGAGGTAATGGCATGATGAAACCTAAAGTACCACTGCCTAGACGATTGTTTGAGACCATATATAGAACGTTTGAGCCGGCAAACTTTGCGCTCATGTCCCTTGACTTCAAAACCCTCAGGTTGAGCCATATAAATCTCTTCGTCTAGTTCTCCATTGAGAAACGCAGTCTTAACATCCATATGAAAAAGTTCTAAATCCTGCTGGGCGACAATAGCTAGGATCAGGCGAATTGAAGCAAATCTCACCACTGGGGAGAAAGTGTCTTCATAGTCCACACCCCGCAGTTGGGTATAGCCTTTCGCCACAAGACGTGCCTTATACTTGTCAATTGACCCGTCTGCCTTGCGCTTGACTTTTAAAACCCACTTGTTTCCAACAGTCTTGCGCCCTGGCGGAAGGTCAACCAACTCCCAGACCTGATTCTTCTCCATTGAGCTCAACTCATCTTTCATTGCAGCCATCCACTCATTACTAGCAGGTGAAGATAAGGCTTCTTCCATAGAAGTGGGCTCATCTTCATCAGTTGGAGTGCACATAAGAATTTCACCGTCAATCTCAAAACGACGACGTGGAACTCTTCCTCGTGCACCTCTACGCAGTTGAGAATCTTGTTGACCTGATGGTCCTGATGGTGTGCTCCCACTGTCTAGGATGCTCCCACTAGGTTGAAGATCACTTATACTATCTTCAGCGACAACAGGATGAGGAACTAATCCCCTACCTTCGCTTGGAGATGGTAAAGTGGCTTCAACTTCCTCTAACTCATAGAGGTCAAGATTCTTACTTGCGTCTCCAATGCTAGGAAAATCATTCTCTATGAAATCGACATCACGAGACTCTATTTCAGTCTTTCCACCATTTGGATGTTCACCATACATCACATAACCTTTAGAGTTTTCAGAATACCTCAAGAAGATACTCTTTTTAGCTCTAGGCCCTAGTTTCCCATACTTATGAGAAATACTGTGAACATAACCTGCTGAGCCCCATGGGCGCAAGTTATCCAAATTTGGCTTTTGGCCATTCCAAAGCTCATATGGGGTGGACTTGACTGATTGTGAAGGCACTCGATTAAGTATATAGGCTGCAGTCAAAAGAGCATCCCCCCAAAAAGATATTGGGAGGTTTGCTTGCGCCATCATAGACCTAACCATGTCTAACAATGTTCTATTCCTTCTTTCCGCAACGCCATTTTTTTGTGGAGTATTAGGAATAGTAAGTTGCCTGCGTATCCCTTTTTCTTCACAAAACTTCTTGAAGTGATCTGACAAATATTCGCGTCCTCGGTCAGTGCGAAGAGTTTTTAAATTCTTCTCTTTCTGATTCTCAACCTCAGCTACAAAGTGTTTGAAACAGTCCAAAGCTTCATAGCGGTGAGATATCAGATACACATAACCATATCGCGTATAATCGTCTATCAGTGTAAGGAAATAAGAGGCGCCATGGCGTGCCTTTACACTCATAGGTCCGCATATGTCAGAGTGAACTAGCTCAAGTGGTTGAGTTGCTCTCACAGCCTTTCCAAAAGGCTTCCTGCATGCTTTACCGGCCAAACAAGCCTCACAAGTTTGTAGATTGACTCTTGCGAGTGGGCCCAAAAGGCCTTCTCTAGCCAAACGAGTCATCCTATCTTGGCCTATGTGGCCCAGTCTTGCATGCCAGGTGGTAGAATCATTCACAATATTATCATTCACAACATAAGAATAAGAGAACTGTGAATCATTTAAATCCAATTGAAAAAGACTATCCATGCGAAAACCATGTCCAAACAAAACATCATCCAAAAAGATGTCCAACTTATTACCCTTAAAAATAAAGGAAAAACCACTGTCTAATAAAGCAGTAACTGAAAGTAGATTAAGCCGAACAGTGGGTGCATATCGCACATCCTCAAGAATCAATGTGCGCCCAGTGCGCAACTTGAGCTGGTAAGAACCAACCCCTAGCACCTCTTCGGAGCTATTGTTTCCCATGAAGATATGTTTGCTACCCGCTGGAATCCGGTGATAATCTACGAACCCCTCTCGATCACGTGCTACATGTTTTGTTGCACCTGTATCCACAAACCACACAGGTTGGGAATGAGCAACCATCACATGTGAGGAAACATATAACTGAGAGAGAGATTCTGAAAGTACCTTCTTCGGCTCAGTGCAATCACGAGCGAAGTGTCCTTTCTGTTGACAGTTGAAGCATTTAACTTTAGACAGATCCTTTTTCCCACCACGTTTTCCTCTCTTGTGTTTCTTCATTTTTCCTTCCTTTGGCGCAGAAGTGCTAGCCTCACCTTTCTTACCTTTCTTACTTTGTCTTCCGCGCTTGCCATTTGCATTGCGCGATCCCCCTTGGGCGACATAAGCAAGGGTCTTGTCAGCATCTCGAGTCTCGTCCTCAAGGATGACATGCTGTGAAACATCAGAAAAGTTCTTGATGTTTTCACTGTGGGTCAATATCTGTTTCATATTGGCCCATGAGGCAGGAAGGGACCTTATGACAGCTCTGACTTGCTGCTCATCTGTGAGCGCATGGCCAGCATCCCTCAGCTTACCAATCATATTGGACATCATCCTTAGATGTTCACTCATGGTATGTTTAGGGTCTTTTGTGTACTCCTCAAACTTAATCACAAGGCTACGAAGCCGCGTAGTTGAGGTTCCACCAAAAGAGAACTTGAGCTGCTCCCATAAAGCTTTGCAAGTTGGAAGTTCATCATACTGCCCGATTAGATCATTTTGCAAGCTGCTCAACAAGGTGTAGCGCGCACTACGATCTTTCTGATTCCATTTCTGGTAGGCAGTGTGGTCTCTTAGGGGTTGCGCCTCAGTTGGCGCGACCATCTCTTGGTCAAGTGCTCCTCGAGCTCTTGTTCGTTCAGCATGAATTTCATCTTTTTGTGCCAAACGTCATAATTGTCTCCGTTAAGTTTCTCACCCTTAACGAGATCAGCTATGACATTCTTGGTGGCCATTATATTCACTACATTAGATTGCGCAAGGAAAAGACATTAATTATACATCCTTCTATTTATTTCAAAAAATTCAAATGAAAAACATAATCCTTCCTCACATCATGAAATCGAAAATTTGCTAAGCTCGTAATCATCTCCCATGTATGTGAGTTGGGAAAAATATTTTTCAAGTAATTTTTTGCAATAAATTTCATCATTATATAAGCCACAATATAATAAATCATCCACATGATAATTTAGAATAATATAAAATTGCACCATGCAATAAAGTGTGCAAGGACTCCATTGAGCCCCATTGGCATTCTAATAACTTATGCTAAGAAAATTCTGACTTGAATAATGTGCGTGCGAAATTACATCCCCGTACAAGGCTTTCTGGAAATATACAGGGAAATAGTAGAATACAACATCTTTGAGAATCCTACTACAAACTACTCCAATAAAACAAATGGAGATGCCGCACAGCACATTATTCTCAAAAGAATTTTCTTAAAACAAGAGTAAACACATAAACATAAGTTTCTTTAGAATGCAAATCTATCCATTTAACCTAAAACTAGCATGCTCAAATAACAAGTTAAAGGGTAGTAAAATGGATGAATAGGCCACATTCCTTCCAAGGAAAACGGGCATTAAGGCCTTGAAAATAAAAACTGGTTTAATAAGTGTGGGCTTACCAAAAACCCAACAAATATACCTCAAGAGTATATTTAAACCATAACACAAATCAAGGCAAGCATGTAACAAATTAGACATAATTTATCTATGTCATATAACTCTCCAAAAATATTTATTGCTACTCACAAAGTGCAAAAATTAATATTTACGCATTATTCGTATTTTTTTTTAGAACCACAAAAATACTCACAAATGACCAAAAATCGAGAGATAAATTCTTAAATGATGACAAACAGTAAATTTAGCCCTAATATACCCTCTGGAATTAAAAAAAAATTATGTGTATATAAAACAAATTTTTAAAGCTAATTTCTTTATAGAAAAAACGTTTAAAAAATAAACAGAATACACACAGAGGATATAAAGGTAAATTTAACACCATATAAAACCTTCATAAGTCAAAACAAGACTACACGCGCCGGCGGTAGGGTCAGAACATGCCGGAAAACACCCTCACGCGCCTCCATGCGCCGCCATGCGTGTGGGGCAGCTTCTGAGTCTTCTAGGCAGGCGCGTGTGAAACCGCGCGCGCGTGGGCGCGCGTGGAACCATCTTGGCTTGGGCTTTTGTGGCGCGTGGCGTGCGTTCCAGCAGCCTCGGCTGGCACGTGGACACGCGTGCGCGGCTCCAGGGGGCGGTTTGGCTCACGTGCGGCGCGTGGGGCGCGGCTTGGCGCGCGTGTCAGCGAGTGGCGTGTGACTAGTCATGCGCGTGGCTCAATCGGCGCGTGACACGTGTCACGGCTTGTGTGCACTGTTCATCTTCTTCGTGAAAAAAATTCTAATTTTTTCCAGCGCCGCCATGTCACGATGCCAACTTTTTAAGACCATATCTCTCTCGTTTTTAGGCCAAATAATGTGTACGATATATCGTTGGAAAGCTTATGCAACATAGATTAATTATGTACCAAACGATCATGATAAAAACTGAATATCATGCTCCGAATTTGAGTCCCAAAACTCGAAAAAATCACAGTTTTCTTGAAAAATAAAATTGTGATTTCTCACAAATCATGCATCCAAAAATCACGAAATTTTATGGAGTTCATCCTCAACCATAGGAGAACAAAACTATATAATTATTTTTCAGAAAACATGCTCAATAAATTTTGAATTTTAATAATGGGTCTCATTCATGTATCCGGAAAAAATTGCAACATGCACATAATTTAATCTAGCATGTTAAAGGCGAATCAACAAGTAATCATGCTCTGATACCAATGTTGAAACAATTACAACAATTATTGCGCTACCACGTAACACGTAGTGGGTTCGAAAACATACCGTATGAAGTCTCCGAATATTCCGACGTAGGATCCTTGTTGTTACGAGCCTCCAACACGCTTGATCTTTTTTGCAGGTACGAAAACGGCTACTAGAGTCGAGTTCTTCGTCCACGAACTAATTCCTAGAGCTTGGTGATTGCTATAGAGAGAGGGTTATTACTAATGACTTTTTTAATTTATTGGGATATCTCTAACCTTTATATAGAGATACAATTAGAGACTGGCTTTACCTCTAACTCTTAGGAGATAAAGATTGTATTTATCTCAAACACTTAAGAGATAAATATTCTCTAAATAACTGTATTTATTCAAACTAACAAATACACATTATCTGTTAGTGGGCGGATAATGGGTCCACTGACCCAATTTATTAACAGGAGGAATAGGGATAGAGAGACCACTCTGCTTGCCATGACTTAAAATTCCGGCATGCCAATTACGACCTGAATACGGGGCTCAAATTTCAACTCATTTAATAGTTTCTTCCCCTCAATCTACAGTGTGTCTCATGTTTATCTTTTTCAACCCTCAACTAAGACGTTAGTTCCATAATGCTAAGAAAGGAGGGGGGAACACCAGGTTTACTTAAGTCAAGACATGGTGTGAGGGTTTGGGGCTAAGGCATCGATCGATTGAACTTGGTCGAGAGCAATCACGTGGTGACCTTGATCAACTAGGGACCAGCTCATACAGGCCTTTTTCTTTGACGACCTTTTGGCTCAAATTGGAATAGGACAGCTCAGAGCAGTCAACTATCATATAGCATCCAAGCAAAGCTCTAGCAGTTAAATCATGATGATAGAAAATTTAAAGCAATAACAAAAAGGTGATATAATGCAACGATACATTACGGGTGGGCTAAACCAAAGTATTTCTCTTCTGCTAATGACATTCACACCCATTTGTTCCCAAAGGATTGAATAAAGCATCTTTTAGCAACCAAAGATTGTGAGTATCATAAAAGAGTGTGCGAGTTTAGCCGCACCATATATCGATCATTGGCTAAGTAAACTCACATAAGTACGTACTTACTGACAATAGATGTTTGTTATGGTTACATTAAGAAGAAGTAAATTACTTTTTACGAACTAAAAAATGAACAATACGACATTTGAATTTATTATTGCAAATTCAAAATCTAACAGTTGCGATGAACGGCCTATAATATGCATTTTCTTCATACTATAGTTTTGAAGTTCTAATAAAACAGAAAGAAATAGTTTTAGTTTCCATCCATTGTCTCAAGAGCCTTATACACAGTCAATTAAACTTCTAGCGGTATATGATCACTTGAAAAGGCAAATTGACTTTATCTTTTTCATATGGAATTATGAATGTATCTTTTGTGAAAACGCATAAACAGAATAATCTACTTTCCATTCTCTATATCCAAGTCTATTCATATACTTCATCCTTAAATGCTTGATTTACACCTGAAATTTTGCAATCGCCATATTCACTCCTAAAGTTATCGAATCTTTAGAGATTTACGAGTTCAGCCCCCGTTTGGAAAGGAATTATTTAAAGTCTACAAAGTCAAACAAAAAAAATCTATTTTCATCTCCATATATGCTTGTCCACCCCCTTGTTATCGTTAATAAATGTGAATGTTGACGTTTTAACTACAAAAAAGGGAGTGAAATAAAATATCAAAAGGTGAAAACAGACTCTGAAAAAAAATGATAATAAATGGGTTAACAATATTCAAAGTTCGGGGTTCAGCGTATTACCTTCACTCAATTTTACCCATCCGCATGATGCTGGTTGTCTTCATCCTCTATACTGGATCTGGCTTTGTTAATTGGTATCTCACTACTCTACCACTTCACAGGGTCCTAGTCTTACAGTGGCAATGAATAATATTTCTCTTGGAGGTCCAAAAGAAACAACATGCTCTCTCTTTAGCGATATCACGATACCAGAAATACGCGTTTAGATGGTAATTCACAAAAATCAACTGGACTTTGCTTAAGTTTTACGACATCTCAAGTGGGAAAGATCTTAAACAATTTTTCTTGGTAGCCAACTCTAGTCCTCTCCGAAGAAATACAATATCAAGTTTATACAAGTCTTTCTTCCTGTATTCTACTTTTGTTGTACTTTCTTGGGCAATAGCTTCCCTGTGGATATTATCAGTCATCGGGAATTATTTCAGCTCTTTGAACCAGTTATATTTTCTTGCTTTAGCCTAATACCGGCGAGGATTCTATTTCAAAGTTACTTACATAGTCTTCCCCTTGGTTTACGAGCGTGGCTCACGCAGCATCTTTTTTCAACAGTCAACTGAGACGTTAGTGTATCCGTGCTAAGAAAGGAGGTAAAAGCACCACGTTTGGCTAAGTCAAGGCACGTTAGCGTGGAAAAATAGACTCGTCTTTACGGCTAAGACATCGTTTAAGTCAACCAAACCCCAGATCACGCCTTGGCACCTTAAGACTTTTTGGCTTAAGTTTGAGGAGGACAGCATCAATGAGAAAAGCCTCAAGTACGTTTTGCTCAGACTAGGCCAAGTTTAGTCTTAGTTTCTAACTCGTTATATGTAGGAGAGGCAAAAGAATTCCACCTAGACGATATATTGCTGTATAAAAAGAGAATGCCCATAAATCGCCAAAAAGCAAATTATGGGCCAAGTATTCATTTAAACTGACCAAAGGATGAACTGTCGTCACTAGACATGCTGAGTTCTGTTCTTCCTTCCCACGGATGTAATAAGAGGAAATAGAGTAAATATTTTTATGCCCCTCAATTTCTTCTTACAAGGAAAATAAATGATTGCACCATATTTGGTATCAAAGAGTTACATGTGCAGGACTAGTGAACATCATTGTCAACATTTAATGAATGTATGAGTAAGCGATGCTGTGACTTCAGAACGCCAATTTAGAAGAAAATTTTCATAGGCCCGGACGATATCGTTTGCACTTTTAATCTTCAGTTGTCAAAATAGCAAAAACCTGATGCCAAGGAAAGTGGATTCATACCTACGTCGAGATGGCACAAAGGTTACAGTCGAGTTAGCTTCCAAATATGCAAAGTGAGAGACAATGATGGTGGAATAAGGGCAGAGAGCAAGACTCCCCAGACAGGCCGCGAGGGCTGGCAGTGCTGCACAGACAAGGAGAATACGAATAGGGCTGGCAACCAGCAATCCAAGCTTGGGTCAGCGTCAAGGGGTCCTATGTCAGGGGTCCAAAGATGTTTCTCTCTCTAGAATTCCAGAGAGAATGGGTTTTAGAGAGAATAGGTTTCAGAGAGAGAAAGTGAAAGTGTCAAATGAGAGAGTTCTGTTGAAAATGAAATCCAAGGTCCCCTATCTATAGGGAAAAGTGTGCCGGTGTCATCAATGTGTCATCAACTGACACGTGTCACCCCTGGGAGTGACACGTCACCAGGGGGTCCACAAATACCGATTCTCCATCGGACTGCCGGTTCCCAAACTCGCACTGCCTTGCCCCACACAACATCTCTCTACCTGTCTGAGAAGACTGAAGACACCGTGACGGCATGATCAGAGTAAGCCCGTTGCCCCAGCCACCGGTCCAAGCCCTTACTGAATCCCACAAGGTACGTTGAAAAACGCGTAGAGAACCTAACAGGGCGAGGGTTGCCCCTGTGACCAACTGCCAGGAGGACTAGGCGCAATGCCCTCCAAAGACATGCTCTTGTCCCGGAGTGACCCAGGGGTCATCGTCCTGGGGGCGCCGATGATTACCGGTAACGTGAGTGGACATGGTCGCAGCTCAGTACCTAGTGTCATGCAAGTCACCCCAGGCGGCGATAGCTTTGTGGTGATGAGCCTATCCCGCTACGAGGGGTCCTCGTGCCAGAGCACTACTAGCGGAGCCCCTCCGGAATGAAAATGGTGATGGCTTCTGTGATAGCGAGCCCATCCCGTTGCGAGGGGTCTTCATGCCGGAGCACTATGAGCAGAGCCCCTCAGAATGAAGGCGATGATAGCTTTGTGGTTACGAGTCTATCCCGCTGTGAGGGGTCCTCATGCCGGAGCACTATGAGCAGAGCCCCTCATAATGAAGGCGGCGATAGCTTTGTGGTAACGAGTCTATCTCGCTGCGACGGGTCCTCATGCTAAAGCACTACGAGCGGAGCCCTTCGAAATGAAGGCTGCGATAGCTTTGTGGTAACGAGCCTATCCCGCTGCGAGGCGTCCTCGTGCCAAAGCACTACGAACGGAGCCCCTCAGAATGCTGCACACTCTGAAAAGTGGGTCAGAGCATGTTCCACGTCCATGGCGGGGGAGCATGGTGTGGTGAGTGAGTGTGGTGCCCAGGAGCCTGTAACATGACTGTGGTGCACGGGAGCGGCGACGACCGTTGCGAGACAATACCTAGTGGCGGGGGCACATGTCATGGAAGTGGCGCATGGGCACGGTCATGGTGCCAGGGGCACTATAATGTGACAAAGAGTCAGGGGCACGGCTGTACCAGCAGAGCGGCGCATTGGTGCGGCGGAGTGAGTGAGGTGTCGTGGGCATGATAGTGTGACAGAGAGCCAAGGGGCACGGCTGTATCAGCGGCGCGGCACATAGGTGCGACAGAGTATGTATGATGACAGCGCGCGGCCAACAGGGGTCGCGGTGACGACGCGCGACCGCAGGCGACGAGTGTCCAGAATTCTGCGCGCAGGCAACGGCAGACGTCACATGACCACTGGTGATAAGCACCGCGAAGCTAACGAGTGGGCAATGACGAGTGTTGCATGGACGGCGCGTGGCTAAGAGCAACGGTCGTCGCGATGACGGCAGAGCATGGCCACGAGTGACAGTCGTCGTGACTACGGTGCGCGACTGCGAGCAATGGTCGTCGGTTGTCGAGGTAGGTGGCCGACCCCCTCAAGGAGGCCTACCCTTCAAGGTGGCCGACCTCCCTAAGGTGGAAAGCACGCCAAGGTTATTTCACGAGCAATTCACGTGACTTGAGCATGGTCGCTTTGACCGGCTTAGGAGTGTTGAAAAGTTGACCGTTGAATGTGCCGATGTATCATGAAAATTGGGACCCCCAGTTGGTCTATAGGTGTAGCCAAGATAGGTTGGGAACAAAACCAAAACTCATTTTAGGTTTTATTTGTAACAAAAACACTGAGATATTTGATTCAAGTGTCGTATGTTTTTTTTTCCTTCCACATTTTGTGTTCTATTTTGTTTTACTTTACTCCTATTCTTCCCCCTTGTGTCACCACCATCCAGCAATCATCCACCACCCACCCAATGTCACCCACTTCCATCAACCACAACCACAATGGATCCAAACCAGTGATGTGGTCACCGAGGCTTTCTTGATGTTAAAGAAGAGGATATCATGATTGAATATTCTAAGCTCCAAAGAAGAGGATATCATGATGTTAAAGATCACCACAGAGCTGGAGATTGATGGAATCGCCCGGAGCTAACTTGGACAAATTGTAATTTCCACAGTGGTAGTGTATTGGATCCAAGATATGAGCTATTTGTTCAATCTTGGATGGTGGTGGTGGTGGCTAGGTTCAAAAGGGTGGGTTTAGCTTTGGTGGCGGCCGTGATAGTAGTGCGCGTGCAGGTGGCAGTGGTATGGTGGTGGCCATGATGGTGGCGTGTAAGGTTCTAGTAGTGGTGGTCAACCGGAAAAGGTGGTTGATAAATGTTCATTTCATTTTGCTTCCAACAACGTTGAACTTGTGATCTCAGATTGAAACCGCTAACAATAGAATAAAATTCTTTGCATTTTTGGCTTGTAATCTGAAACTTTAAAGAGTTTCTAACGCTACTATAAGCCACACACGTTTGTAGATTATGGTTTCCTTCTTATGTTTACGTCTATTTGCAATATTTTCTTAAAACCGATGAACTTTTAGGTGGAGTGCAAATTGAGAAAATACAAAAAAAAAAAAAAGATAAAATCAATCTTTAACAAGCAGCCCGCGCATTGCACGGATAAAGCAAGCTAGTTTTAGTATGTGGAAGAAGTAGCAACCTTCTTGTCTCCTACAACTTTTTGCACAAAGGAAGATGCATACTTTATTCCAATTTACTCCCTCCATCCCTAATTAATTGATAATTTTTTTTTGTTGTCCTACACAGGTGTTTTTTCATGTTTACCCTTCTTACACTTTTTTTTAATTCTATTTCTCTGTGTACATTTAATCCTCCACCAACCTGTCTTTTTGTCTCATGTCCCACTTTCTTCCCTCCCTCTCTCTTTTTCTCTCTTGGGGTAGAATGAAAAACTTATAAATATGATTCCTATCCTAAATAGCGTGCAAGTCAAATATGATTAACAATTAATTAGGAATGAATGAAGTATATAGGAACAAATAAGAATGAGGCTAGATTTACTGTTTGTTTTATTAAATGCGTGCTCTTTTGTCTTTCAAAGATGCCTTACTGACATATTTTCAACCGGTCAGTAGAAAAAGAATAAAAATTTAGTAAAAAGGACTGTGAATGTGATTCCATACAAAACAAAAAGTTTTTTTAAGTGAAGCTCTTAGTTTGACTCACGGAACGCATTTGAGCCGCGCTTATCTTTGTGACTAAATTTAAAATGCAATCGGTATGGCTCGGATGATCAGTCTGGATCAATAACTAATGGATATCTATATATGGGATCTGGATCCCCTGCTGTAACCATGGGTTATAATAAGATGTTGTTCCCTTTGCTGAGAGAGAGGGAGGAGAGACAGACAGACAGACAGGGGGAAGAGAGAGTAGGAGGAGAGAGAGGGATGTAAACCATGATTACTCTCTCTCTCTTTCTCCTCCCCCTCTCTTAGCAAGGGGATAGCACCCCCGCTGTAACCCATGGTTACAGCAAGGGATCCAAATCCCTATATATGTAGCAAAGAATAATCTATGCACTTTGTCCTCCCAATTCCTCAACTTAATATCGGCTTGAAAACCAGCATGACCACAATATCGTTGTCTTGGCTCTACCACCATCACCATGGCACAACTATGAGTACCACGGCAAACTTGCCACATGAATAGATGTGGTGGTGATACAGCTATGATGGTGGTGAATTCGCTACTGTGAGTACCATAGTAATGAATTCCATGGCTCGAAACTGGAGCAGGGTCGGAAAGGGCAGAGGAATGGGTAGTTGGAGATTTGGATTCCATGGGGCCTGATCTTGCCAAAACCTGCAAGAAAGAAGAATAACACGGTTGCAAGAGTAGGCATCAAGCTTAATACAACAAAAAAAAGGCTTGCAGTAGTCGGCACGCAAAAAGAGGAAACAGTCATCAAGAAAGCATAGCATTGGAACCAAAGGCCCAGGCGACTAGCTTTGAGACCAGTGAAATATTTAGCTCGGTGATCTTGATCGAAAGACCTACCTAAAATATCCATGCATAGGATAAACAAGTAGGGGGAAAGTTGGTCCCCTTGCCTAATACCCCTTGTTGGGAAAATAGGTGTATTAGGTTGGCAATTTATTATTACTAGCTGAGTGCACATGTGATGCACATGAATACCAATATTTAAAGGGAGTTGATCCATTGACCGCGCCGCGATCTGGCCATCCACGCGCGATCTCTGGACGGTCCAAATATATATATTTTTTTAAGTTTGTCCGCCACATAATGTAGCGGATGATATTTTGACAATAATAACCTCAAACTTGAAGGAAATTCAGTACGTTACGGTGCTTGTCCGCTACATTATGTAACGGACGGCATAATGTAGATTGAAGCAATTTTGTTCTTTTCGCTCTGTGTGTGTGTGTGTGTGTAGTCCTTGTACTTTTCAAGGCTTTCTGCCCTCTTCAGTCTCATCGCTAACTCGGGCTTTCTACCCTCGTCTTTCTCCACCCCCATCGCTGAGCTCACTGTCGAGGAGCGCAACTTTATCTCCGTCGCTTACAAGAACGTCATCGGCTCCCTCCGCGCCACCTGGTGAATCGTCTCCTTGATTGAGCAGAAGGATGAGTAGCGGAAGAATGACGACCACGTGGCGCTCGTCAGGGACTACAGATCCAAGGGTGAGATCGCCCACCACCATACCAACGCACCTCGTCATCGATTCAACACCGCTATACCGTCGTACCGTCAATGGTTCACCACCAATACACCATCGCACCCCATTAGCAGTTCAGCATATGCTGAAGTCTTGAGAAATGAGAACAACATCAGTGGTAAAAGTTCTAAAATTATTTGTGAGTTTGGTATGATTCTAGAGTTTAGGATTAAAAAAGTGAATGAGGTCCTTTTATCTAATAGTACATATTGAACGTTGGATTGGCAAAGGATGGTGGCGGCGTGAAAGAAGGAACATGTACTTCAAGGGGGAGAGAGAGAGAGATGAGATTGACTTGGAGATTCAAAATGGAGCGGCAAAGAATGGGTTTTTTTTCCTAAAGAGAGAGAGAGAGAGAGAGAGAGAGAGAGTGAGATTGATAATGGATGTGGGTATTGGCAGATTGTCTGTCTCTTTCCTAAAATATCGTCTACTACATATTGTAGCAGAAGATATTTTTAGAAAATATAACATCTTGACTTGGAGATTGAAGGGTAAATTTGTCAAAAATATCGTCTGCTACATTATGTATCGGACGTACTTTAAAAAATTATGAAAAAAAAAAGATCTAGACTGTCCACAAATCGCGCGTGGACAGCTAGATAACGCAGGTAACTTAGCCCCATTTGCCCACGCAGTCAACGGATCAGATCCCATATTTAAAAAGTTCATAGTTAGAAAAATCAGTATGTATCACAACAAAAATCAAGTAAAAAATTAAGAGAAAATACATACGCAATTCAACATATTAGTTGTTAAGCAACTGGCATATAAGGATATTGGCGTAAGTCAAAATATTTTTTCATAGAAGGCATTCACAAACATGGAACAAGCATGACAGTCATCTTTTCCAACCACGTATATAACATGTAAAACTGAAAAATAACTTAATGTCAAAATCTAGCAAGCTATGAAACAACAATCTGCTGAGATCAAGAGTTACAGTTTCTCTAGATAAACCTAATGGCCAAACTATATTAGAGATAGAGATATACATTCCTGCAGTATCAATGTAGCTAGAGTGCTTTTTTTTTTTTGTAACCATGTCGCTAGAGTTTTGGACGTGTAGTTAATACCAGAAGGGTTTCATCTATTAAAGATTGTGATAGTTGTATTTTTCAAAGGCTAACTTAGGCTAAATGGTATATAATTTTGGCCTCTTAATGTCCATTTTTAGTTAATGTGAATGTTTATGTACTATTTAGTCTCGTTAACTTTTCTTCTTAGGTTGTAACCTGCCAAAGTTTTCTTCATTACATTTTCTTCCTGAACTTTGGTTTATTTTTTTGTGTGTCTTGTGAGTGTACTTAAATAAATACTTTACTAACATGGACTGACTGCAACCCATATCAGTTATATAAATATAGTTCTCCACAGTTGAGTGTGCCTTATCTCAATAATTTTCAAGCAGTCTCTGATTTGAATATTTGCTGTTATCCTTATCAAATTAGAAGAAGATGGCATAAAAAAAATCAAGTGGATACATGATGCCACTTTGGAGTAAGCATAGATTCAAAAGATAGGATAGAGGATGATTATTGTATCAGATTTGTGAAAGAATAATGTACTTTGCTTTTAAAAAACCGCTAGAAACCCTAACGATGCCATACAAATTTCAGAAAGTACGTTCAGTTTTATGAACAAGAAAAAGTATCTGGCTAGGACCTCAAGTACGATGCAGTTCTTATTTTGTTATAAATGAGTCATTCACATAAAATTTCAACATTTTTAAATGAAAAGTAATAGTATGGTAATTTCTCAACAGTAAATGATTTAAATCTTAACTTTGTTGGCTATTTTCGGCCATGACTATTTTGTTAAAATCCATTGAAAAAGGCTATAGCTAAAAGACTAGCGACGGAAATTTGTGGTCCATCGCTAAAAATTTTACTTTTACCCGTCGGTAAAAGTAATTTTTGTAATTTTTCAACTTTTTGTAATTTTGCAAAAAAATATGTAAAAAGGACTTTTAGCGACAAAATTTTCGTCGCTAAAAATTTTCCGTCGCTATATATCCATGGCTTAAAACAAGAGACCTTTTAGCGACGGAAAATCCGTCGCAAAAATTTGAAACCTTTCGCAACAAATTTTCGTCGCTAAAAACCATCACTGGTTTGCTTAAAATACTTAAGGCGACATAATTTCGTCGCTAAAAGTTCATCAGCAAAAATTAAAAAAAAAGTTATTTTTTAAAAATTCAAACTTGTTTCCTATACTTCAATTCACATGAACAATTAAATCAAGCAATCCATCGACAATTGACCCAAATCAACCAATCCAACTACAATTTCATTCTTTAAACTAACATTCATTCTTTACTAAATTTCAAGTCATACAAATAAGATTCAACTCATGTACCATAAATTAATACTCAATACTAACTTTTACTAAATATAATTGTCACATTGTACATATTCCAAAATAAAATTACAAGTTTCATTGAAATAAAAAATATAATCCAGAAACCTTACTCCAAAACCTTCACAATACTCCCAAGATAGGCACTCAAATCCAATTGTACCTGAAACAACATACACATAACTCACTATATAGCACGCTTAAGGGTGGAGGAACGAGGTAAGCGTGTTCAATTGCATAATCAGTAAATATACATGAGTAGTCTGATAATTCAAGTGATGTCATGTTCTTATTGCATTCTTGTTCTTCTTTTTTGTGCTTATTCTTCTTATCTCTCTCTCTCTCAAAGAAAAGGTATTGTTGGAATCTCACTTAAATAAGTGAGTGATCTTCTCTATATATGTATAGATACAAACCATTTGAGTTTATAGATATGATGATAATCCTATCTAAAATAGTTATAATCTGAAAGTTAAACAAAAGGAACTTAAGTTTAAAATACAAATATGTAATGAGAAGATAAGTGGATAAGTTGTACATATACAGGCTTCATATCACCATTATATGGTCGCTGATAGGCCCCCTCAAGCTGATGGTGAGTGGCAGCAAACCTAAAGCTTGTCACAAAGAGTAATAAAGCGGTCAGAGGAAAGTGGTTTGGTGAAGCTGTCCGCAACTTGGGCATGTGTTAGAAGAAAGTGAATGCGAAGAAGGGTTTGAGAGACTTGGTCACGAAGAAAATGAAAATCAATTGGTTCAAGCGTGAAAGATGGGGTTGGCAGGCAAGTAGGTGGCTCTGATGTTGTCACGCCAAAGTGTAAGAGGTTTGGGTAGAGAAACACCAAGCTCATGAAGAAGAGAACGAAGCCAAATGAGTTCGGTGGTGGAATTTGCAACAGCACGATATTAAGACTAGGTGGATGAACACGCAACAGTGAGTTACTTTTTGGCAGACCACGAGATAAGACTAAGGCCAAGATAAATGGCATAACACCCGGTTGATCGACAATCATCAATATTACATGCCCAGTCTGTATCACTCAAAGCATGCAGGGAAAATGGGAGATTTTTGGAAGAGTAGGCCATAAGAAATGGTGGCTTTTCAATAACATAAAATTCATTTGACGGTAGTCCAATGAGCAATGGTAGGATGTTGCATGAATTGTGCCAGTTTATTAATGGCAAAGGACAAGTCAGGGCCAGTGAATGTGAGGTATTGTAGTGAGCCAATGGTTTGGCGGTAGTGAGCAGGGTCAGGAAGAGGGTGGCCAAATGGTTTTGGAGAGTTTAGGAGATTAAGTAATAGGAGTAGGTGGGGGTTTGGCATTGGTCATGGAATTTTCTGTAAGAGATCAAGAATGTAAAGGCGTTGGGAAAGTATAAGGCCAGTGGAGATGTAACTAATTTCGGTGCCAAGAAAGTTGCTTAGAGGGCCAAGATGGAAAATGCCAAATTCGCGACAAAGGCAAGAGAGAAGAGTAGTAATTAGGGACGAAGAGCTACCCGTTAATATGATGTCATCCACATAAATGAGTAAGTAAAGTGTGTGACTGTTGCGATGAATGATAAAAAGACTGGGATCAGTTTGAGAGAGATTGAAGCCAAAGCAAACTAAAAAAATTAGAAAGGTGCATGAACCAAGCCCGAGGGGCTTGCTTGAGACTGTAGAGTGATTTGTGTAATTTGCAAACATGAGAAAGGTACGAGAAATCAAGGAAACCAGGGGGTTGGACCATGTATACCTTTTCAGAGAAATGATCATGAAGAAAGGCATTGGAGACATCTAGTTGGTGAAGTGAACAAGTATGAGAAAGAGCGAGAAAAAGTAGAACACGAACAGTTGTTGGCTTGACAAGGGACTCAAGGTAGCAGTGTCGTCAATACCTTCTTGCTGATAAAAACCTTTGGTGACAAGTCGAGCTTTGTAACGTTCCAATGAACTATCAAGTTTTCTTTTGATCCGAAAACCCCACTTACAACCAATACATTCATGGAAGGATGGAATGGCACAAGGGATAATGTCTGATTGTTAGCAAGGGCAGTGAGCTCGTCTTGCATGGCGGTGCACCAAGGAGGAATTTTGTTGGCTTGGGTAAAACTGATGGGTTCAATTTCTGAAGAGACAGAGGAAACTAAAGCTTGGGGAAGGGGGTGTTTGGTAGAGAGATAGGCAGACTTAGGGAGCTTGCATTTGGGATGAAGGCGAAGAGACACGGGGTGGGTACGAATGGGAGCTGGATGGTGAGTCGAGGTAGACAAAGCAAAACGCAATTTGGAAGGTTGGGGAGTGTGATTAGGGCATGTGACATTAGGGTGAGTATAAGGAGGTGAGGATTGAAAAGGTGCAATGGAAGCAGTAGAGTTAGGAAGGGGCAAGATGGTTGTATTAGTGGAGGTGGCAGGTGAGGAAGGGTGATTGTGAGAAGAATTGGTGTTGAAGAAGGAAGCTTGTGAAGAGGGGGAGAGAGAGAGAGAGAGAGAGAGACCTGATAAGACACCACCAGAAAGAGTGCTTGAAGGGGTCCAGCGAACTACAAGTAACTCGGCAAAAGAGGAGGAATGAGATTGTGTAGGAGAAGGAGGAGAAGATTATGTAAATGGGAGAAAAAATCTCCATTCAAGCGAACATGATGTGCAATGTAAATGCGGCTAGTGGCTTTGTCTAGGCAGCAATAGGCATGCGAGCATGAGAGAGAGTCTTATGGTGGGTTGTTGTGTTGACAGTGTTATGGTGGTGTTTGTGCATGCGAGAATGAGATAGAGGCACACTCAAGAAAGAACGAGGTATAGTTGGCTGTAGCATTAATACAAACCCGTTTATGTGGTGTGCATTCGTCGCTATTACCTAATCGCTGATAGTGGTTGATTTTGGTCTACCGATTGTATGAGGCTTTATTCGATTGAATTGGATTTTGGTGACGGAGGTGGGTAATGGCATGGCGGGAATGGCATCATGGCGTGGTGACTGTTTGATTTATTGATGTTGGCATCATGGTTGTTGGTGTTAGGATGATGTTGTGGCGGTGTCGTGGTGGTGTTGAGGTGGTTATGGAGTTGAAAGGAGAAAGGAAAGACAATTGGGGAGATGGGATATAAAAATTGAAAAAGTTTTCGCTGCTACTAAGTGCAAATCCCATTTAGCAACAATTAGTAATCACTGAATATTTTTAGTAACTTTTATTTAATAACATTAAGAAATGCTCTTAAGAGTTGTCTCTAAGAAAAGTTAGTAAAAATGTCACTAACTACATTTAGAAACATTTGTAACTATCCTTTAACAGTGAAGGTAGCAACACAAATTTATCCTAAAAAACTAGTGGTATTCCATGTGGAAGTCACATAGATACTACATGGACACCATGTAGATGACACAGGGTGCCATCTTGGACACAATAGGCGAACTGACCATTTTGCCCCTAAAAGGGCAACAGACAAGAGGTCAATGGTCATCTTGACTGTCATTTGATGCTGAATACCATCATTATCATGTTTTATAACGGTGGACGTGTGATGCAAGTGTAGACAAACTCCTTTATCTGACGCTAGAAATAAGAATTCATGATTTATCAATTCCATCGCGACATAAAGGAACTTTAATTGCTAACTATAGTTCTGCAATCAGCATTGATTCATTCTTTTTTTAAGCTCATGTTTTTCCCTTAAGACAAAACTTAGTTTACAACCTCAATTCTAGCATGAGAGCACAAAATTTCACATAATGGCCATTAACACTAAATGTGACTGGCGGCAAAACTTAAGAAACTAAATTAGTGCTTGCTATAGTATTATCGTGTAACAAATCCTATATGTGTAAAGCCACATCATTGCTAAACATTTCATGTATAATTAGATGTGAGTGATGGTTATTTATTTTTTTTAAGTTCGACTAGGTACCACTGTAGGACCTCGAAAGAACCTCTCTCTCTGAGAGAGGCGATAAAACCGATACACTTCTCCTTGCTGAAACTCTCTCTCGCTCTCTTTCTCTCTCTCTCTCTCTCTCCCCCTACCACCGCCAGTTTTCCCAGTGCGTGGTGCCGTGGTAGATTAGATCGTTAGCCTAGGTGTTAGTTTAGGGTTTTATTGGGGATCTTGGTGTCTCCAACGGACTAGCAGGCATCGTCGTTGTGATGGATTGCTCTCGGGTAGTTTTTTTGTCTTTCGTGTTTTTCGGTGTAGGTGATGGGTTCGCGATTGAATCTGGGTTTAACTGTTGGGGTCCCTGGGTTCTATGGTTGGGTTTTGGTTAGTGTTCGAAGTAGCAAGGGTATTTGGCCATCGGGTTTGTTCTTTGTTTGTTGCCTTCCATGTTTATCGTTATGAGTTGCGGGTTTTCTCTCTGTTGGGGTTTCAGGTGCTGAGATTCCATGGTTTTGGGATAGATTGGAGAGTTTAGGCTATGGTTTTTCTACTAGGGTTTTTTTCTCCCCCTCCCCCTCTAGTTGATTCCTTTTATCCCCTTACCTTAAAAAGGTTTGTTGGTTGTAATTAGCGACGAATCTGTGTCTGTGCCTTGGTAGTATTGATTTAGGTCGTTTTGCGCAAAGCTGAGATGGAGGTGGTCGTTGGTGGATGATGGTAGTCTGCGAATTGATGGACTATAGTGAAGAAGGAGATTTCAGCAGGGCACTAGTCTCTTTCTCGGTTTTTAGTTGTCACTTCGATTTGGGATATCGAATGGTTGCTGTTCAGGGTACACCGCGGCTCGACAGCAGCGAGATGGCCAAAAAAGGCGGGGATTCCGGCTCCGGCATGAGTGCACGAGGCAATGATGTAACATAGGGACACATGTCTGGTTCTCAGGGTGGTGGTTGGCAGTGTGGTAGAGTGTTGTGTTTTTTTTATTGGAAAATTTTGGTAAATCTTATTGTAGTTAGTAATTATCTTGTTTTAGTTGCTTGTTTTTTATTAGTTAGCTGGTTTTTACTTATCTACAAAACAAATTGTCTTATTCATAGTAGGTTTTTATGTATTTTATAGTATATTCTTAGTTTTGGTTAATGATGTTGTAAGCTTTTAATTTATTGCAAATGCTACCGTATGGGGATGCCATCTGTAAGTCTTTTACTTACCTATCTGGGTATGTTTTGTATCTCTCTCCGTTATCTTGGTATATATTTCTACTCTTCACTCAAAAAAATAGTTAATTTTTTAATTTCTTTGAGTGAAGGCAGAGAGATTTACATTAGTATCTAAGTATACACTTGATAGCCTTGTACGCCCCTCCATGCATAATCCATGACAAAAAAACAGCTAGGATGGGGGATGTTGCTTAACAATCAGCTACGCCATTAGCGAACCTTGCGGTAACAAAGAGCTAGGGTAAGTCTTGAGCATTGTTTGGATAGGCTTAAGTAGTTTCGCCTCAGGGCTGTCATCAATACGTGACTTCTAATGACTAATTAGGCTTGCCACAATCGCTAAATAACGTGATTATATTTTTGGGAAAAAAAATTATTTTCGGGAAATACGTTTTACTAAAAGGTGTAATTAATTATATTATTTTAACTCATTTTTATTTTAAATGATTTCTGGCAGTTATATTTTGAATAAATGAACTGTGACAGCTGTTTTTCGAATAGCTGTGTCTTTTCAACAAACATCTCTTGAGCTCTCTCTCTAAAAAAAACTATCCCCTTTCACTTTACCCTATAGGGATGGCAATGGGGCGGGTCGGATGCGAATCTGCTAAAATCCGAACCCGCCCCGCCAGTCATTAAACTTCGCCCCGCCCCGCACCGGGTTTTGTATGTAAGAAATCATAACCGATCCTACGTGGATGTAAGAAACCCGAACCCGCCCCGTTCCTCTCTGTAGCACATGAAAAAACCCAAAACCAAACAGCCCGCCCCTCTCCTGCCCTGGCCCTGTTCTGCTTGGTTTTAGCTAACCTTGGATTCACGAATTAAATCGGAGATAAAGAGAGAAGGCAACGACGCTGGTGTAGCCGTCGGCAGAGCCATCGCAAGACAAGTCTGTGGCCATGCGGTGTTACCGTCGCAAGACACCGTGTGGTGGAGCTGCCGCAAGGTCGTGGCCGTATGGTGGAATCGCCGGAAGTTCGTAGTTGTACGGTGAAGAGTGGGTAGATCAGTAAGAATGGCCGACTTGCCGTGCCGTGTTACCATCGCAAGACACCGTGCGCTAAAGCTGCCGCAGGTTCGTGGCCATGCGGTGGAGTGGCCAGTAGTTCGTGGCTGTGCGTTGGTGGAGAGTGGAAAGACCACTTAGGAGTGGCCGACTGGCCGTGCGGCGGAGAGTGAGTGAGTGGCTTGAAATTTAGGGTTTGCCAAGAAAGAGCATGTATATACTACATGATGGACGGCTAAGATCAAATGTTTTATTAGGGTAAGTATAGCGGGGCGGGGCGGGGCGGGTCGGATGGCAGAGAATACCATACCCGACCCTAACCCGCTGCGGGTTTTTGAAAAAAAATACCATACCCGCCCCATGATCCGGTCAAAGTCAAAAAAACCCGCTCCTACCGGATCGGGGCGGATTAGAAATCCGCGGGTTCGGAATTTTTTTCCATCCCTACTACCCCACCGTGCAATAGTACATGTGGGGGCAACGGCCGGACTCCAGCCTAGTTATAATTGTAGTTTCCTTCTTGTGTTAATGTCCTTTTAAGGAGTGCAACTACGGTGTCCGACGGCGAACTAGAGGGTGGATGACGACGTTGCAGAGTAGGCGCCTTCTCTCCAATCATGATCAGGGATGGCCACGCATAGATTCTACTTTGTTATCACCGGATCTAGTTAGATCCAAGTAGATCTTGGTGATATACTTGATTCATTAGATCTAATAGATCTACTCATTGAGACGGTCGATGGTTGATTAGTACCTTTGCATGAATGAAGAGGATTTCGATGTACAGGCTAGATATATCAGTACCAGTGACGGCCAGAATTTCATCGGTGACAGTCGTATCAGCAGTGCGTTAATTGGATTCAGGCTGGGGTTCTAGATTTTCCTACATAACTCAAATTTGTAAATGTCGATCCTACCTTTGGCATTTTTGGTCATTAAGTGTAGGGAGTAAGGGCTCCAATAGCAGGCTGTAGGGGGGATCTGTAGTTACAAGGTACAGTGTCTAGGGTTTGATGTGGGTGCACCGTGATGTTCTTGGCGAGGGGAAGGCAGAAGGGACAGGGCCTCGAGTGGGTGTGGGGTTTGTTGGGTGGAAGAAGGGAAAGTTAGGGCCCTAGAGGTTTTTATGGGAGGGGGTTGTATTATAGATTAGCCCATTGCGTGTGCTAGTTGGTTTGTTGCCAGTCTAACCGCTCGGTGTTGAAAATGCTAGTGGAAAATCATGGATCATCCAGTGTTGTTAACTACCCTTTTACTTAAATAACATCAACATGATTCTTTTGGGCTTTTTTTCCATTTATGTGCCTACTTATTAAGTTTTTACAATCGTTTTTGTTCAAAATTTTGTGGGTATTATTGGCCCAAGTTTTGTAAACTGTACAATTCTAGAAATTGTAGAACTATACCTAATCAATATACATACTTATTAGGCCTTAATTTTAACTATTAGCACCTCAAAAACACTTAAATATAACAAAATAAAATCTGATGAATGTGAATACGAAAAACATTAAGCACTAATACTTCAAAAATAAAAATTGTTTCTTTCTTATTTATGGAAGCAAATGACTTAATACTTAGAAGTATTTTCAAGCCATCGAAATAATAGGAGAGTTAAGAAAGTAAACCTCAAGCTATTATACAAAGCACATTCTCTTATAGATGCCCAAAAAAAAAAGAATCAAACCTAATATTGCTAAAATTTTAAAAGTACTTTAAGATATTAAAATATTAGTTTACTCCACAAATTAACTAGTATGTGAGTAAGAGTTTGTGAAAATAAACGTTATAGCTCATAAGCTCAAAACTATTTATATACTCTTAATCAATAAATGAAATTATTAGGACATAAGTGTGACTCTAATCACCTAAGTATACTATATAACACAAACTCAATCGAGAATCTACAGTCTATTTGAAGAAAAGAATTATCATCACTATCTAATTGTTTATCTCAATCTTTTGCAAAGTTTGTATAGAACACTCTGATATTTGCACAATAAATTTAAATAACAATTTATTGTAGAATGTACATATTAGGTCTTAAATTTGACTATTAACATCTCAAAAGTAGTTCAAAACAACAACATATATAAAATATCATCAAGGTAAATTACGAAAGGTAAATCACAAACTAAAAGATTTCTTTTCTTTTTAATTGTTTAACCTCAGTATTGCATAATGTTACATGGGGTAAGAATAGTCACCACTTTTTAAACCTTTAACCTCACTCATGTGCAAATTTTTGTAGAACACTCTGACATTATTATGATAAAATAAAATAATCATTAGCACTACAATGGACGCATATTTCTAAATAGAACGTCTTACAAAATCTTCAAAAATACATTAAAATGAATGTGGGAAAATCGTCAAACATGACCTTGAAGGAAAAAAAAATTAAATAGAGATATAGCCACTAGATAAATTTATATTAACTCTTATCAATGTTAATTTTATATTAAAAGGGTGTTTATTTAAAAGTAAGTAAAGTAGCCCCATGTGCTTCCACTTCTGTTTCAAATTCTATTTTCATGGCACGTATTTAGTAGGTTATTTAAGTTTACATAACAATTTACTAAATAAGTAGTTTGTGCCTTTTTTACCTTCTTTATGATTTTCAATGCAGACAACATGTAATTTCTATACAAATTAATAATAATAATCAGCAATATCAGAAATATCTATCAAATGAGAATGTTAATCAATGATGTGAGCCATAAAGTGTTACAAAAAAAAAGAGATGATGTATAAGCTAATTAGACAGAATTTTGGTAAAAAGTTCATTCAACTGTTAGTAAGTAAATAAAGTAAAAAAAAATAGTTGTGTTTGATTTCTTGAATGTTTAACTTCTGGAGCTCACTTTTTCTGTACAAAAGTAAAATTATTGCTAACATTATTTTAAAATAAAGTAAAATTACTATTTCATGTGGAATAATTGATTATGTATTGCATGCTTTACTTTTTGAATACTTTGTTATGTATACTTTAACATTAATGTTACAAATAATTCCGTATACACAAAGAAAATTGAACGATTACAAAACTATATTCAAATGTGATTTAACTATGATTTTCTACTTATGTCTTGCCCACCAAATTTCACAAATCTTAATTCAAAGCCAATGAAAAATTTAAAAGAAATAAAATATTAGTTTTTTTGTTTTTTGTACATGTGTAAGTATGATAAGTTAGGCATGAACAAAAGTTTTTTCTCCGTTTGACATTTCTTTTATTCAAATCACATAATGATATGTCATTTAAAAATGCATGTTAATTTTGTTTTCTTCATTTGGGTGTGAATAGTTTCACCCATGACTATGCAAACCATATTCACTAAATTATGACACATTACAATAAAAAGGATACAAAGAACCAAAAAATTATCGTGTTAGTGAAAATTAGATATACTTTTACCTTGACAATAGTTTTAGATATAATCTATTAGCATAGTAATGCACCAAAATGAGATGCATTTTCAATAATTTACACAGTTGTCATCAATATGATTTTAATCGTCTTAAATAGTGGGCTAATTTATACATGAAATTTATATACATGAGTGATGTAAATGCAAGAAAGAAGCCAGTATGGCATACCTGAGTCCGAGTCTTAGTGTTCATGATATTCAAGTCCACCTCATGCGACTGCCAGAGTAGCCACATGCCACCAGACCCACCAACTGCGAGTTGTATTAGATGCTGATCATATCAAAGAGAATGGATAATAGCCTACGATCGTACAGAATCTAGTTGCATCACACTAACAAGCAACAGTATCGGGTGATAACAGCGATGCAGGTCCAACAACACAACCCGCGCTAGGATTCTCGTAGCGCTCCTAAGGTTCAATGCCAGAGTTCTCATGAAGTCCATCAAAAACTGTGGTGCAAAGTGCGGTTGTCCGTGCTTAGAGGTCCTCATCATTGTTATTAAAATGGTATTAAATTGCATTGATCTTTGAGAATGCATATTACAACTTATATATACACAGACCTACCTGAAATTAAGCCTATGATTTATCTATAGTCTATACATTAGAAACTAAGAAATGTAAGGAAAGGTCGACCCTATGATTATTGTGTTCATAACGAAAGGTCAAATCTGCACATAAGAAAAGGTCAAATCTCAGATCTTAAAAATAATCTTGTAATAAAGTTATGAGGAAAATGAGAAATTGAAGGAGACAAATTTTTATTAAGCAATTTATGTTAGTCAAGACTCCTCCTCAAGTTGGAGCATAGAGATCACGAATGCTCAACTTGGTCTTTAAATACTGAAAGTGATCACGACCGAGAGATTTGGTGAACAAAGCAGCAAGTTGATCATGAGAAGAAGTTTTGACGGTACGGATCAAACTAGAGAGTAATTTTTCACAAACAACGTGGTAGTCGATCTCAATGTATTTAGTGCGTTCATGGAAGACTGGGTTAGCGGTAATGTGAAAGGCAGCTTAGTTATCACAATGAAGAGGGAGGGAAGTCATCAAAGGTATGCCAAGATCACGTAAGAGGTAGAAAAGGCAAGTAATTCACAAGTTGCAACGGCCATGGCACGATATTCGGCTTCAGCAGAGGAGCGAAAATGGTGGTTTGCTTTTTTGTCTTCCAAGAGATAGGACTGTAACCAAGAAAAATGCAATATCCTATTGTGGAATCTCTCATCATTGGGCACCTCACCCAATCAGAATCATAGAAAGCTGTTACTTTGAGCTCAGATTTGGAAGGGAAAAAAATGCCTTGGCCTAGAGAACCTTTCAAGTAGCGCAGTAACGATGAGCAGCATCAAGATGAGGCTGTCTAGGCTGATGCATGAACTAACTTAATATATTCACAGTGTAAACAATATAAGGGCGAGTGGCAGTGAGATGAGGTGACCAACTAAGTGTATATACGGTGATGGATTAGAGAGTACTAGACCTGTAGAGCTTGGCAGTTTTAAGTGTTGCTCCATGGGAAACTCGGAGGGACGAGCACAAATGAGGCCAGAATCATCAAGAATGTCAAGAGTGTATTTTCATTGGAAAAGATAGAGACCACGAGAGGAGCGTGCAACTTCGATGCCTAGAAAGTAGTCTTTTGTGTGAAATTGGTCGCAGAGACGAGCTTTAATATGTTGTATGAAGGTTGCATTAAAACCTGTAATGAGAATGTCATCTACATGAATGAGAACAAATAGTGTGGCACCCGTTGGTGAAGAGTAAATAAATAATAGTCAGTTTGAAACTAAGTGAAGTGAATACTTAGGATATCACTAGAGAACTTAGAAAACCAATTGTGAGAAGCCTGCTTGAGTCGGTATAGCGATTTTTGTAGTTTGCAAACAAGATTCTCCCCCTTGCGACGGTAACTAGGGGTGGAAGCATGTATACATCAGTAGCAGGATCAACATGTAAAAATGCATTATGGACATCCACTTGATGGATGGGCCAGTTATGTGCAGTAGCAATAGTAAGGAGAACCCGAAGAGTGACGAGTTTGGCAACAGAAGCAAAAGTGTCATGGTAATCAATGCCCTCAATATGGGTAACAAGGGGCAGATCCATTAGCACATCTTTTGATTCTGAAAACCCATTTAGAGCCAATGGCTTTCTTATCAGCATGTAAATAAACAAGGGACCAAGTATTGTTTGTCGTTAAGGCTACAATTTTGGATTGCATTGCATCTCGCCATTCTTGAAATTTCATGGCTTCGTGAAAACTGGTAGGCTCGTGAGTAACATTTAGAGCAGTAAGAAAAGTTTTGTAAGGCAAAGAAATATGATGATAGCTTAAGGAATGAGCAAGAGGATGACATATACCTTGTTTGGCAGCCAAAGATGAATCAAAACGGGCAATAGACACATAGTAGTCTTGAAGGTAACCAGGGGCTTTGAGTGTGCGGGTAGGGCGACCAAGGTCATGAGGAACTAGGGGTATGGGAGTATTGTGTTCATTATTAGGTGGGAAAGAATGAAGAGAGGCCAAAGGGTTAGGGTTAGGTGTATTAGGGGAGGCAGGTGTAAGAGGAGGTATGTCTATGTCAAGTGGTGGTAAAAGAAAAACAGGGGGAGGGAGAGGAGGTGGTAAGAGAGTGATGTATATGATAGGGAAAAATGCTCTCATGGAAGGCAACATCGCGGGTAACATGAAAGTGTTTAGTGGAAAAATCATAGACTTTGTAACCTTTTTGACCATAAGGATAACTATAAAAATTTCAGGGGAAGCACATTGATCAAACTTGTGGCGGATGTTAGTGTTACGCCCAAAACAAAGGCAGCCAAAAACTTTAAGATGAGAGAGGTTAGGTTGTTTCCAGAAAAGGAGTTCATAAGGGGTTTTGTTATTAAGGAGAGGGGTTGGGAGACGATTTATAAGATATGCAGCAGTAAGGACACATTCCCTCCCCCCCCCCCCCCCCCCCAAAAAAAATTATAATGGTAGGTTAACTTGGAATTGTAATGCCCGAGCAATGGTTAGAAGGTGGCGATGTTTACGCTCCACAGTACCATTTTGTTGGCGAGTGTAAACACAGCTAGATTGTTGACCGACATCTAAAGAATGGAAAAATTCATAGTTGTCGTTATTAAAAAATTCATAGGCGTTATCAGAGCGAATTTCGTGGACAGATTTGTTGAATTTTGACCATATTAAAAAAAATAACAAATTAGAGCGTTGGTTTCAGTTTTGTGATTCATCAAGTAAACCCATGTGCTACAAGAAAAACCATCAACTATAGTAAGAAAATAAAGTGCACCACTTAGAGAACTGGTACGATAATGACCCCAAATGTCAATATGAATTAAATCAAAGCAAAATTTCATACTAATCATACTGATCGGAAAAGGTAACCAAGTTTATTTGGCAAGAGGGCACACGGTGCAAGTACATTTATTAGAAAAAGAAATAGTACTATCCAATGCTTGAAGTTTACGAGAAACGAAAAAAGCAGGATGGGCAAGACGCTAATGCTATAAATCAAAGTGAGAACCAGGAAATGTCGTGGATGCCAAAGACGGAGACAAGTCAAAAAAATAAAGACCACTGCGCCTTTTACTCGTCGCCGAAATCATCTTCGTCTATGAGTCCTAAAAGGTACAAAAATCATCAGAAAAAGTGACGATGTGTGGAGAATGACTGGTAAGCTTACTAACAGATAACAGATTAAATTGAAAGGATGGAACATGCAAGAAGTGTGAGTTTGGATAATATGGGTAACGGGTACATGAGACCCGTTGGGTAAACGAATGAAGGAAGATGACGGAGTGTGGGAAGAAAATAAAGTGATATCTGAAACCATATGATCAGTAGCCTCAATATCTATAATCCATAAAGGATGAGGAGAGGATGGAGGGAAGAAAAGAGAAGTACATGCAAAATTAACTAATGGTTGTGAATTACCAGTTGGAAGCAACGTTAAAAGTTGTTGGATTTGATCAGGAGCGAGAGATGGAGATATATGTGTGTTGTTGTCATCATATGTTACAGCATTTGGCTCAAAAGAATGCCCATAAAGAGAGTCGGGAGGTGCTGGTGCTCGAAATGTTTGCTGATGGGTATTACGGCTACCGCAATTTGATGCATTATCATTAGTACAAGGAGGATAGCCACATTGTTTGAAACAACGACTGTCGGAATGGCCGTCTATGTTGCAATAGTTGCAATGATAACGAGGACGGTTATTGTTGTCATGTCGAGAAGTTGAGTGCAAAGGTGAAAATAGTGGCTTATGTGCTCCTGGTAAAGTGGGACGAGAGTCATGAAAAGTGCAATGTCATTCTTCTTTATGGGTGCTGGTGCTCGTTCTTCTTTCGTGAAGAGATTGTTGTCTTTCTTCTTGCAAAATCAAGGAGTAGGCTTTTGCCATAAATGGAAGAGGATCCGTTAGAAGGATTTGGCTTCGAACAGAAGCATACGATTCATTAAGTCCCTGTAGGAAATCCCTGAGGGCATCACTGTCAAGAAGTTTCGTGTGGGTTTTCATGGTGCCACAGGTGTAATTAGGTGGTGTTCGATATGACGAGAGTTCGTCGCGGCAGGCCTTGAGTGTGGTATAATATTAAGACACCAAATTTGTATTTTGTGCATTATTGGAGATGGCTCGTCGTATCTTAAAGATACGAGGCGCGTTTTGCTGAGAAAAACGATCCCGAAGATCAACCGAGACTTCATGAGCGTTAGTCGTCCAAAGTATGCTATTGGCAATGGCAGGAACAGTAGAATGAATAAGCCACGAAGTAACTATAGAATTGCAGAGTGTCCAAGAAGGTAGTTCTGCGGAATCCGTAGGGGGTTTTTTGATGTTGTTGTCGATGAACCCCAGTTTTTTTTTTGCTTCGAGTGCCATGATCACTGCACTACTCCATGTGGGGAATTATCGCGGGTGAGCAATTGGGTGACAAAGGGCGTTCCTGGCTGATCAGAATTATGGAGATAATATTGGGAGGTTGGATCAGAGGTGGCTGGGTTTATGGGAGAAGCCATGAAGACAATTGGACGGTTTTGTGACTTCTGTGTAGAAGTAAGATTTTGGTGGAAAGAGGTGGAAAGAGGGCCTGCTAGGTGTTTGTTGAAATATTGCTTGAGAGATTATTGGATTTTTGGGTCAGTGTTTAGAGAGCCTCTGATCCCATATTAAAATGGTATTGAATTGCATTGATCTTTGAGAATGCAGATTACAACTTATATATAGACGGACCTACTTAAAATTAAGCCTATGATTTATCTACACGTTAGGAAACTAAGAATGTAAGGAAAGGTCAATCTATGCATAAGGAAATGTCAAATCTCATGTCCTAAAATTAATCCGGTAATAAAGCTATGTAAAAGGAAAATGAGAAATGGAAGGAGACAAATTTCTATCAAGCAATTTATGTTGGTCAAGAATTGTACGGCATTTGGCGTGGCATGAACAATCTGCGAGTATGATAACCGCTTGCTCCCACTGCGAACTCAAGATAATGTTGTATCTGGTCCACCCGTTGGCTCATGACACCGATCGCTGCTGCAGAATTATGCTTGAAATAAGGGTTAAAAAACAAAACCTCCGTCTCAAAACTAACATTCTTCTTGAAGGAAAATTAGGTTAACTGAGCTAACAGTAATTTGGACGTTCAGATTTTGCAGAAGTCGACATCGCATGTTTTACTAACTGCAACACTGCAATCGAGTCAGATTGTAAAGCCTTCTAGGCTAAGTCACAACGTACCTGCTCATAGTTTCCCCCAAGCTACAGCCCCCATAAGCAGCGGCTCTCTTAAATGGCAGTGCCTCATTCCTCAGAAAATTGCAGTCGCCTTGCAGGGGTTGGACAACTCGTTTAGTGGCGAGGCTAAGAATCCTAGATAAATATTTGCGAAATTCAGGCGCCCAATGTTGGAAAAATATAGGCTTTGATTTGTATTTTCTACAACAAAATATTAGCAATATCAAGATATTAAACGTAGCAAAATAATTGAAAGTAATTTTATACGAACTCTTGATAAAATTATGTAATCTAAAGCAGTAAAAGGATATAAAATAGCTCGTCCGTGAGAGTCGTGACAGAGTCACTGTCCTAAAGACATTATCGCCTCCCTACGTGCAGGTGTTGACGGCAGATAATGTCTCCAAGATAAAACCCATTGACGCAGCTATGTCTCCTCCATGTGCACGTCCACAGGAAGACGGTATGAACAAGTCTACGATCACATTGCCCAAGTATAAAATATGAAAATAGCTAAAGAGGAAAAACATTGTGATAGTAAAGAAAAAAACACTAACTGTGGAAGCATAGTTGCTTCTAGTCTTCTATGTCACACCCCATGACCTTATATACTTGGTCAACCATAATACATTTATTGGCTACATAAGTAAGATTAAAAGCCTTTGTAACTCATGGAATAATCATAACCATTCTCAATAATGCCAAATAATAAAGTATATTATATACACCATAAACACATTTGAGTTAATAATATTCATTATTGCATTTGTAACTCATTTCATAATTTACATGTAAGTAAATACATATAGCCATAAATTGCAATATAATAATAATGCTATAATGTACATTTTATTTTATTAAAATATTCCAACAATCCCCCACTATTTTAATAAAATAAAATGATAATTTAAAATACTTAAAAAAATCACTGATGAAATGTATATAAAGCTCACCATTCCAACAAAATCTGAAGCATTTAAAAACTTCTCAATGAAAATCATGATACATTCATAAAACTCCTTTATTATTATATGACTATTTTTTTTTCTTTTTCTTAAAATAAAGCCATGGTTATTGAACATTATAAACTCATAAAGTAACAAAATAGAAAATACATAAATAAGATGGACAACTTGTATTGTGCAATAGGTGTTGGTGCCTTCCGGGCTTGAACCAACACTTAGTGTTGACAACTTCCATTTGAGAGAACCGTAATGGACTACGCCTTGAATTAGGTCCATTGGCCAAACTTCAGTTATCACACACACAATATTGATATGGGACTTAGTTCGCGGGTTAGCGCTTTTAATGGCCATGCGCTCTTATCTTGATTCTCGTGAGAGTCTTTAGGGAATGGCCCATGGTTCCCATAGTCGCGGCCTCACGACCACTCTCACTTAGGTGAGTCCTCCAAGGGTACGTGTGACATGTACCTCGCGAAAATATTTGCCTCGGGCTCATTCAGGGAAAAACCCTTCCTGGACGTCACACTAAGTAGCACAAGCACAGTACGGATGGGGAGGAGACACTCTCCTATTAATAAAAAGGTGCTACTTTAATCACGAGTCACGCTCTACGGGTTGTTTCTACCCATTGAACCTTCTTCATGGGATCTCCAATCATAAAGGATGGGTTACTCCCGCTGGTGACTCCCTGTGGGCTCACCCCATCCGCCTCAGGTGAAAAAGGATCTAGCCTCTGGCGCTAGTCCCGAGGCAAATTGCGCAATATTTATGAAGCCTCTATAACTTATTTTCTTCTCATCGATGAAGTGTCACAAATCTGCAGAATTTTAAGGGCCCAATAGTGCACATCAAAGCAACATTATGGATCTCATCAAGTAAATCACGTTTTAGTGGTAACATCCACTTCGCTTAGTATCAAAGATGATACTAGCTAGTCAGTAGCCTCACTACTAGGAATCAAACCTTTGATTAGTAGTCTACTACTAGGAACTAGTCTTCAACATATTGTGACCAGTAGTCTTTCACCTACTAGGAGCCACATTTTCCTCAACATTCGTCACGCTTCGCATTACATAATCTCGTATCGATAACAACATCATAAAAATCCTCTGATGAGTTTCAAGAATTTTGATTTCAATTCTCAAGCTTTGAAAAGGCTAGATAAAACCCTTTTGCAAATATGGTTTTGAATTTGCAATCTTATTATAAATATTTGGTATCCAAGATTTAAAATATAAAAAAAAATTCAACACACCTAGTATTCTAGAAATCAAAACTTAGATACCATTTGAAATAGATATAAATACCACAACTCTAAATATTAAAACAATCATCAGAAGTCATAGACTTCGGTTATCGTAATTTAACATCGTTACTAAAGTATAATTTCAATCACTAGACTTGAGCAGCACTTTGCATATATATATATATATATATATATATATATATATATATATATTTGTTTTTTATATTCCATGTTTTAAGCTCAACTATTCAGAACAACCATACATGCCAAGAGATCCAATCTAGCAAAGCTAGGTGCAAGGAATAAAAATTATATGCGTGAGATATATATTGTATAATCTCACTACACGTACATGCATGCGACATGCTAAAATAGACTTAAAAGTAAGAACATACTATAGATAGATGTTCTTTATGTCACTAATCCCTCTTTTTTTTATATATATATATATACATGACTCAAGAAATCATAATTATCTTCAAATCATGTACCCCCACATTTCACAGTCATGTATTTATCAAAGAATTTAACATTTTTTTTTTAAATAGGAATCCCATAAACTGGCTTTAGGTAGTTTACCAAACTATAACTCTATGTGTAAAATCTCAAAAATTATATATATATATATATATATATATATAGATATATATTTAAAACCAAAGCCATGTGACGAAAAAGAATAAGTGTAGGTATTTTCGAAATATGCTGCTTACAGATAAACAAAATAATCTACAAGTAAAGGCATCCATATTATTGTCACTAAATATTATGTCTTGAAAAAGTCATAACATGGTATCACTATATCTAAACATCAAGTTATAATTTAGTATAAACCTTTTAAAAAATTATTCAATTTATATCCGAAACGCTATCAAACTAATATTTTAAAATTTGATATCCACAAAACAAAGAGCTAGATGAAAGTGATAGATCATGAAACATCCAATGCAAGTAAGAGATCTACACTCATCATACTTAGAAAACGTTTATCCCTTTTTTTTAGAACATTTTTAAGGAAAATGTCCCTTTTAAATTATTTTTAGGTGGTTGTGAAAACGGAATTGTCACGTAATTTTTAAACATTACAAATTGAGCTCATTAGCCCAAAATCAAAGTCCATGAAAAATTCACACAAATATTTCATACAAGACTGAGTAGACACATATTATCCGGTAATAGTGCCTTGATACGAGAAATCAAATCAATTACATTTTTTTTTTTTACCATCACGCTACCAAAAATTAGTAACTCAAAAAATCACTTGCATGTAACCCACACTATGTCACATATTGTCAATTCAAATAAAGAGTCACAAACAACACAAGATCTATGCTAATACAATTTAGCACAAGCACAAAGTAGTAGATAATCCTTAAATTCCCCTTGCAATATGACTGCATTTCATATTAGTTGATTAACTTGTGAAACTACCAACTCTCCATAATTTTACATCTTTGTAGGGATGCTACTCTCTTTATAAAACTTTTAAAAACTGTTATTAGTCTTCTAATTGGCATACCGAAATAAGAATCCTAATAGTAATTAAACACAATGGAACCTCATGCGGTGTATAACCCAATTTTTTTATTTCATACGTTTTTATCGCTCATAACTCATAAAGGTATTGCATATTTTCTTACTTGTTTTATTTCTATATATATGCAAGTATCAAATATTTAAATAGCTGATTATAAATTAGAACATACCTCAATGTGATATGAAAATATCACTTTCTCATCCCAAATTTATACCATTAGAAGATTTTCTTGACCAACATAATTGATCTTTTGAGCAAGTAGCCAGGGTCACCATTCGACCTTGGCATCCCCTGCTTTTTAAAGCCTTGTACCTCTACCATTACACAGATATACTACGCAGTGCATCTGCACAAAGGAAAAAATCCAAGCAGTGCCTTGAACATCAACACTGGCCTTTCCATTTAATATGAAATTCAATCTCCTTCCAATCTTGTTCAGGGTCAAATAAGTGGCCCAACATGCCAGGCTCTGTTGATGAGTTGATCTGCCGTTCTTTTTGGTTTCTTCAGCCATGCCTTTGTCTGTATCCTTGGTTTCGTTATTGTCCCTCTCCTTTTCCGGCACCAAAGCTGAAACTTTAGTCATCAGTTCTTTGCAGGATCAACATTCTTTCCGGCCCACCCAGAGACACCGTCAGCAACGGCAATAACTCCCCATTAAAGAAGCTCACGAAGAAGGATGAGTTCCAACAGACACCTAAAGCGCACAACAAAGCGATACTTCGGCACGTTGTACTTGTTCTTATCTTGATTGATCAAAACGAATCCTGGCACGATAGTCAGTCTTTCCGTTTTCTCCTTCTCTTAAACTTAACCTGGTACCGCTTGTAGTAGGCCTTCGACTTTTGGAATTTAGCAAACACCATTGCTGAAGATGGGTGTGACGAGAGAGAGAGGTGCTAGAATGAAGTTTTCTGTAGCCTCGTTTTTTCGCACAAAGAGGAGCAAAAGGTTGTGATGGAGCTGAAAACAGGAATTACCATTTCCAGCTTCCAAATCTCTCTTCACTCTTTCAAAAAAATAAAATTTTAAAACTATACAAATCAAAACCAATAACGTCTTTAGTTGTTGGAAAAATATAGGCTTTGATTTGTATTTTCTACAACAAAATATTAGCAATATCAAGATATTAAACGTAGCAAAATAATTGAAAGTAATTCTATACGAACTCTTGATAAAATTATGTAATCTAAAGCAGTAAAAGGATATAAAATAGCTCGTCCGTGAGAGTCGTGACAGAGTCACTGTCCTAAAGACGTTATCGCCTCCCTATGTACAGGTGTTGACGGCAGATAATGTCTCCAAGATAAAACTCATTGACGCAGCTATGTCTCCTCTATGTGCACGTCCACAGGAAGACGGTATGAACAAGTCTACGATCACGTTGCCCAAGTATAAAATATGAAAATAGCTAAAGAGGAAAAACATTGTGATAGTAAAGAAGAAAACACTAAGTGTGGAAGCATAGTTGCTTCTAGTCTTCTATGTCACACCCCATGACCTTATATACTTGGTCAATCATAATCCATTTATTGGCTACATAAGTAAGATTAAAAGCCTTTGTAACTCATGAAATAATCATAACCATTCTCAATAATGTCAAATAATAAAGTATATTATATACACCATAAACACATTTGAGTTAATAATATTCATTATAGCATTTGTAACTCATTTCATAATTTACATGTAAGTAAATACATATAGCCATAAATTGCAATATAATAATAATGCTATAATGTACATTTTATTTTATTAAAATATTCCAACACCCAAAACTTTGTACCAATACAAATTTTCAGTTTGCTTCCTTGAACAATAGGAATTAGTAGTACAAGTAAAAAGGATAAAAATTGAAACAAAGTGCTCACCATACGCGTTGAGTGGCTTAGGATTTCTAGCTTTTTAGGATCAGACTGTCTAATGATGTTTTAGACTCGTATAGTGTTGATACAACTCAAAACCATGCTGAAACAAGAAGTGCAGCTGTGCCTTGCGTTGCTGTTGTATGAACAATTTTGCAACGTTAATCCCTTTGACTGCTGATAATTTTTTTCGAAATTGAAAGTATGATGTAATGTTCGAGAGAATTACAAATCAGAGCAAGAAGCGCTCCTGTGAGTGAATATTAGTAGTACTTTTCTTCTTTAAAACGACAATTTCATTAACTAAGGAGCCAAGATACAATTAAAATCTTCTCGAATGCTACAACTGCATACTACATGTTAAAAACTGAATTTTTCTCTATTAAGGTCTGCGCCGCATTCATCATGCATGCACGCCTTTTGGGGAGGAATGAAGAAGCAGAGGGGTCGAAATCAGCAATGCTTATGACCTTAAGGATATTCAGCAGCTCCTGCATTGCCATGAACTGTCCCTCCCGGAAGCTGGAAATTTTCGTCAGGTCACGGCGGAGGAGGCTCTTCACTACTACTCACTTGCCCTGTTGCAGCTGAATTATCCGGGGTAGCTCTCTGAAGATTCAAACATAGACACAATTACAGGGGCATTACCCATTAAAAAAACTATTGCATAATTTACTAGCATTTGTTCAGTTCACATTCCGATAAAAAAATTTCCCCTCAATTGGTCTTTGTTAAGGATATGACTCAACCTTATTTGTAAAGTTCAAAAACTTCATAGGGTTGATTAACACTTGTCAAAGCTAATGTTATCCTTTTGGCAACGCTTTTCACTATTCTTCACTAAAAGTTGTGTCAAGCTATAATCCTACACTTGTCGCTGAAGCTGGAGACCTCTTTATTGGCATTTTAACGGTGGTCCTGGTCTATTCTTTAGGTTGCCAAAAGTTTAGTAACATGACAGAAATTCGCAAATAAAAAAAAAAAAGGCATAAAAGGCCACAGAACCTGATTTCTTGCTAGCAAGTCTTCGAGACTAGCAGCCAATGTATTAGATGCACTTGCCTCTCGTTGTCTTGAATGGTCGAACGGGTGAGAAAAGCTAGGAAATAATGGTTGTAGTGGAACTATACCGGAGGAACCTGCTAGTGAAGATGCCAGCGGAAGATGGAGCGATTGATGCACCGGATAGGGCAGAGTATTTCCCGTGCCATAAAATAGAGGCAATCCTGCGGCTGATGAATGGGAAATAGCCAAGGGCCGCATTAGCATCAGGGGATTACGGAAAGCAGTGGTAATATGACTAGGCATTAGGCCATACATGCCTATCATCCTTGGTCCCGTGAGCGGCTGCAATGGAGAGAATTGTGGTGGTACTTGCATTTGCGGTAACACATATGGGACTTGGTGTGTTGTAGACAACATCTGAGGCATTCAGAAGCCGTCAAATCATATAAGCATGATAACATAGAAAGTTTTATCTAATCGACAACATTCCAGATGTGACAGAGAAAACACTTTTTGTTACAATGACAAGTAAAAAAGCGAATGCCGTGCTAAATATCTTTGACATCATTTGAAGCTTTACTCGTGACACATGAGAAGTTATCGAAATTACTTTTAAACTATCCATGTAAAGTATTTGTGAAATGCCAATTGAGGATCATACTGATCCTTCCATTTCGAAAATGGGGTTGCAACCAATTTACTACAACAACGCTGTACAGTGCACTAGAAGAAAATTTTGATATGGACATTGGTAATTTAGTTTAATGTTTTTCAAAAATCTAAATCATCAAAGGTTTTAATATTGGGATTGCACGTGAGAAACCCTAATGCTTTACCTGAACTTGAAGCTGTAGGGCTTTAATATACTCAATGGCGTCGTCTAGCAACGAAGGTGTATTGCGCTGTAAAGAGAGAGGAACACTGAGGAGTAGCTACAACGATAAAGCAAGTAATTCTAGTGAAAGAGTGATAAAATGTGCTGAATTTAGTATTCAATAGAAGTCTTCTTAGTGTGACCTCCCTTAACAAGTTAATAAGAGGTGCTATTAACCTCCATAGGTTAGGTTTATGGCTCTGCCATTAATTTGGTAATTTCTAAAAACCAATAGTTGGTGGCAAAATTCGTCAAAGCATGGGACAGTATTCAATTCAAATCAATGAGCAATGGTTGAGATTTCGCTTCTCATGTGTCGCTTAACTTCTTTCTTGAGTAGACAAATGCATGAAATGATTCAAATTGGGTGACGGTATACTCGTAATGAAAATTTTTATTTTTTGATGGGTCTGAAGCAATCTGCCTTAGTACCATGCATGTTTCCGAACAATCCTGTAAAATGCTAGTTATTATTTTCGTCATGGGGGATTACATGCTCAACGGAGCAAATACTGCCCCAAGAAAAAAATTATCACTCATCGAGTTATCGTTTATAAACGAGCAACGCAGAGATGTTGCATTTTCTATGAAAGTTTAACTGTAATAAAGAACAAAAAAGGAAAAAGATTAACCAAGCAGGCACAAACCTTACGGCAGTGGGGTATCAGTCCCTGGAGAACCTTCAGCTTTTCTTTAAACCGATCTCTACGCTTCTGTTCATAGGTTCGTTCGAGGTGAGAAAAACAAATATATAGAGGCAATTTTACTGTGCAGCAACAAGATTCTACAACGAATAATCAACACTGCACAGCCCGAGCAGCTAGGCAACCCAAAAGAAAATTGAAAACAAAACGATGTACCCCAAAAAGAATGAACAATATACAGGAAAAGCTTTGGCGGCTGTTAGATTTGTAGAATGACAGTCACTTGTCACTGTATAAGAGATTGTAATTGTCACTGTATAAGTAGCAACCAAATTTCAGTCCGAAAGATAAACCTTCCCCTTAAAAACAAAGCAGCGGCCTTTTAATCTTACCGGTGAGCTGGTTTTTTTTTTTTGGTGCAACACCGGTGAGCTGGTACCTTGACCCTTGTGCACATGATGACAAATATTTCAATCATGTAACATATGAAAACAAATATGTCGAAACCGTATGCTTTGCACGTAGTCACAAGAATTTATTATTTTTAATGATGGGTTTTCTCACTCTTTATGCACCCATTCACTTGTTATTGATTGACTAATAACTGTCACTAAAACTGAGAATTAGCAACAAAAAGAGATTAAGGAAGCATATAAGTTAGTAAAGATAGCATTTTTTATAAATTAGTAGTTGCACAGAGTTCAAAAGTGAATAAAAGATAGAAGAGCAAACTGTGGGATAATCTTATAGCAACTAATACTAATATAGTGAATAAAAGATAAATTTGACTAGTATTAGACATACTACTTTGATGCAAAGAAATCTTATAGCAACTAATACTAATATAGTGCATGTACATTACACATATGTTTCTCCAACAGAAAGCACCTATTCCTTGGGGAACCATGTATGCAGAGTTTCTCGATGCAACTATAGCATTCTGGATTTTATCTCACCCTCTCCGAGACATTACGCGCTTCAGCGGAGCGCTCTCTTCTTCGCCGCCAATCATCAAATGGCTCAGCCATGAATTTTTCCTCTTCGTCTACTGCCTATACGAACGCAAAAGAAAATTTGTCAAAGGCACCAACAATCAAACAAATTTGTAGAACATCAAAATGCAGTACGATTAAAAATCACTAGATGCATGTTACTATTGGGGTAACAAATGGTATTTCTTCGCTCTGAGTGACTCGATGCTCAAATATGTCCTCGAGTATGTCCTCAGCACTTGGACTATATTTCCTTTTCTTCCCTGACAACGACGATTCTCCCTTCTCTAATATTCCACGTGAAACTTGTTGCTTAGCCACATTATTGCTTGGGGTTGCTTCCTCTGGTGGTACGCCTTCAAGCTCAACATTGGATAACATCTTAAAAATATCAGAATAGTAGGTACCAGCTGCCGCAGTCTCAGTTATCGGCAATGAGCATGCAGGTGGCTGAATCCATAAGTTCAGCTCAGGGATTAATGGGGTGCCACTTTGGTCCCTGTTGGAGTCCTGGTTATCATGATTATGTTCTGATTCAGCAGTGAAGTCCCAATCCTCCACTGGCTGGCTCATTTCCAACACACAGGACACACCCACACTACCTGAAGTATCCCCTTTCCAAAGGTTGAGGAGAGAGCTTACAAATATGGGGTCATATGATGTACTAATCGATCCGCACAGAAGTTAACGAGTAGTTTCAAGGCGGTGGGAATTCCGTCTGAGGACAAGGACAGCTAGATGTTTCCATATTTGGTTACTTGCATCACGGGAAATGATAGATGGACTGTCGGGAAGCAAAATATACGCAGAATGCAGATAAAGTGATGCAATACAATACATATTGGTCTTCAATTGTCCTTTTGTTGTCAAACATATCTAATCGAAAAAAACACAATTAAAGTTCCAAATGAAGGTATAGGAAGTAGGAAGAAGACCAGCACCAAGTTACTTGGTTGAATAAACAGACAAAAGTTATGAGAAGTTGCCCTGACATGCTACTTACTAGACCCCTCTCGAGGGTTATGTGAACTGGCAAGGTTTTAACACCATCCACTGCTGTAGAAGATTGGAGAAGTAGCCATATAGCTAAAAGCTCACTCATAAGTGGACGTTTTAATTACTTCAATTTCTTTTCTTCTAACTGTGTTTTGTTTAACTCTGTGGAGATTATAACGCGTTCGTCGGCGAAATATTTAGTTGGTAAAACGCAGAAGCTCACTTACGGTCGAAGCTCGTATATAAAAGTGCAGTTAAACTTGTCCTGTCTCCAAAAATATCATTAACGGTATCTAATAACGTATATTTGTTACTAATGGGAGGTTTATAGCCTCTTTTTTGCAACAACACTACAAAAAAAGTTCTTCCATAGATTGTGGACCACGTCAACCAAGCTACGCTTTTAGTTGTGGCTCTTTAAAGGTTCAATTGACTCATAAGTAAAATGATCAGTAGCTTCTTTTCGTATGATATATTCAATGTATTTCGAGTATCATACGAATCTTATATATGTTGTCTCTTATGATCTGCTGAAGGTATCTTAAAAAAAAAAACCAATAACCATTTATGACGAAGATTATTTATTGTTAATGGGAGCTTTGTTACTACGTACAACCACCTTGTAAGAAAACTTCTTGCATTAATATATCGATCTCGTCAATCAAGCTTGGCTGTTAGTTTTGCCTCTTTAAGGTGTAAGTCGACTTGTGAAATACATAACCAGTAGCTCTTTGTTTGTATGATCTACTCGATAACATATCCCGAGCATGGTGCGCAAGTTTGTTCTTTCACTAAGCAGGAGGTTATATAAAATATTGGTTCTATATGACCAAGTTATAGTAACAGGTGTGCAACATGCTGTCGACTTAAATCCGAGTGAGTTGATGTTTCATAGGTAAGTTTTCTGATGCTTGTCGTTCGGTTTTGACTGTGGTGACTAAAGGTCGCAATGTTGTGTCGAGGATTTGGATTTGAAGTTTACATCGATCGCTTGCAACGGCCGAGGTTCTTTATTTTGATAGCAGATATGGCTGTCGATCAGGAGAATTTTCCACGATTTGATCTTCTCCAAGTGTTTTTCTTTAATTATTGAATGGCTAACTTATTTTTTTAGTGCCGAAATGTTGTCATTCGATTGGTCAGTGTAGTCAAGTGACAAGGTTTCTGCCTAGCTAGTTACCAATTCTAGTGGGTTCAATTTAACGAATCCCAATAGGAAGGTCCTCAAAATTCTCCCCTAATAACCTCGCCAAGGGTCTAGTCCTGTAGGCGATAAAGAGCTTCGGATCTTCGTGATCTGGCCTTAAAATGCCTTTCCTCGGTCTCCATGGGCTTCGGTTATAGCCGTTAGAGGACTATAAGTTGTCTTCCTGTGCAGTCCATGGTTTTGCCTTGTCTGGGAACTTGAGATTTCATGCACTTCACTGCATCAACATCTCACGGTTGCTACTTCATTTGGTATCCCAAAACTTTGTCAACCTCTATGTTCAAATTTCTCAAAGTTCATCTTGGCCAAGTATTTGCATCACCTGTTTGCATCGTCTCTTGTTGTTCGATTGATGTCGCCTTCCTTTAGTTAACGAAAATTACTTAGCAAAAAAATTAACTTATTAATTACTTTAAAAGTTTAAGCTGTTACAGAATATACTCAACAACGTTATCATGTTTAACTATCCCCGAAATGCTTCAAATTTGGTTGCACGTGAAGAGATAAGTCTCAGAATTATGAACAAAAGTGTACCACCACCAAGTACACAAATAAACAAGTTGCAATCTGCCGTATAGTAAAGCTTGAGTTGAATAGACAAGCAAGAAGAATCGAACTCAATATATTGTCAAATCAAAAGTTTGATACCACGTTAAGTTGTCAACTATGTACTCTAAAAGCTTACGCGGTTAGAGAATATGCCGATCAATTTTATCATGCTCTGTAACACATTTGAAACTCAAAACAAATTATGATTGATTAGAAGAAACTCCAATGTTTTCCTTTGGATTCATGAAGAAACTCGATCGTATCGAAGAAATTATAAATTGACAAACAGAAAACACCATATCTGTCGTTTTTTCTCCGGACAATAGCTTTACCTTGCAGGGAAGTTTTTCTTCTTTCGCTAAAATTAGAAGCGTAAATGAATTACTTCCTCAACAACATCTCAGCCATGTTGCTCCAGCAACAAATGTCGTCCTTAGTTGAGAACCAAAAAACCTCGCCCCAATCACATAAGGAGACCACATAGAAACTTGTACCCGCATAAAAATGCAGATATTTTCCAAGCAAGTTCATCCAAGAACTAAAACCCAGTATTGACAAGCTGCGTATCCGGCATGAGAAAATATCCAAGCCAAAGGCCCATTTGCTGTGTACGTAATGTGGCCTTCTTGAAGATTTTGGTGGTTCTGCGGAATATATTAAGAGTTTATCCGGTATTTAGCTTGCGCTTTAGTTTCTCAACCAATGACATTTGTGCTACAATTGAAACTATCATGCTAGCTATTGCCTGGTTATCTCGACATCTCTGTCATCCAGGATTTTTTTGGTTACTCACTCAGATTTGCTAGTACAGATGCAAAGACCTGGGGCACGGAGTGCTTTTGAAGGTCTTTTGTGTACCATAACGAATCATAGCGCGCTGTGAGGTGCATTCCATGCATATCGTGGTGGCACTGATAGTGTTTTGCTGCTTTCTTCGGCATTGGGGTTTTCTTCAACCAACTCAGGTCAAAGTCTGGAGCAGAAATGGTTTGCGGGTGTTCAGCCTGCTCTACCTCCCTGCTATGCGCTCTTGCTGATGCAGTGCCTTTGTGGTGTTTTGTTTTTTGGCTGTCATGTGGGTTTCATGTGCCTTCTCCTCATGTTGTATTTTTTGTAAATGCTAGGCAACTATTTCTCCGGATGTAAAGCTAGGCATAATGATGTACTTATTGTGAATATGTTTATGTTGGTATATACTTTTTATATCTCTCAAAAAAAATCTGGATTTGCCGGTGACTCTATTTATGCTCCATTTGGAGTCTCTCGTGCATGCCTTGTACAAGTCAACACCAAACATTGTCCATTTGTGTGGTGAACATGTTGGATATTACAAGGTGACCGCACACAAATATGGCGCTGCTGGACACCGAAACCAATGGAAGCTCCTCAGAGCGCTCATCTGTACTTTTTCGAGACAGGTTATATTATGCACTAATATTTTTTGCGCGCTGTAGGAATTTTTTTACGAGCTTAGCATTAGTATCTGTCGTTTGCATGAAGTACCCTACACCTAAATTTGGATGATGGCATGTAATTTGTGATTTTTAATGACCATATTATTCAAAAAGGTGAATTTTTTGGAGGTCTCATCTGTCTGTAGGGAATATTTGGGTTGTAACATTTCTTGAGAAAATCCGATGGAAAAAAGAATCAAATTATGGCATGGGGATATTTGGATAGTAGCATTTCTTGAGAAAACCTGACGGAGAAAAGAATCATGTGGAGGTGAAGGAACCCATGGAGTTCATTGTTGGTTTTAAGGCTACACAAGAGAGATTGGGAGGGGGGTGGTTGCTGTGACAACACTTTTGGAAAAAAAAATTCAGAACTTTTTAGATAATGGATAAACATATTTAAAATATTTACAAAAATGTCATTATATTATTACATTAATTAATTAGGGTTTCATTCTGTTGTGTTTTTTACTCTTTGTGTCACTGACTGTTATAGTTTTTGTCTTTCTCATATTCATGTGCCCTATTTTCATTCTTCCAAATTTTAAATCTCCAGTTTACCCACAAAAAAAAACACAAAACAAAAACAAATAATAGGTCAAGGTTAGTTCTTTCTTTCTTTCTATTTTTTTTTGGGTTAAATTTTTATAGTATGTTAAATTATATATGACTATTGTACTCATACAGTTGATAATCACATTAGTGATACATATATTCAGTAAGAGTTAAGTTTTTTTCATGTAAGATTAGTAATTTATTGTTAGTTAAGTAACTCACTACGAATAATAAAACTATACGCTAGTCGTCAAATTGAGCAATCTATGTTGTACTCAACGTATTCAATAGTAACGCAGTATGTTTATTATTAGTCATGTTTTAAGTGAACTTTAACCTTCTGAATTTTTTATGTTAAACATTAAAAAAATTTATGATTTTTGGCATCCCCAATTAGACTTTTTAAATCTGTCCCTATTGAGCGAAAAGGATTTTTTCGTTGATTCTCAATTTTAAACTGGTATGGGACCATTAATTAGATGTAGATAACTAACCAAATTTTTTGTTCTTTTTTTTATTATTATTGTAGTTCTCGTCAACTGCAAGTGTTTGTTTAACTGCAAAATTACGTCCTATTGTAAAATGATTTTGTCTTTTGAAAATCGTAAACCTGTTATTTATATAAAATGGATCAGTTGTCTGAAATAATATAGTTCAACTAGTTAGATTGTTGGTTACTTACTGAGCACATAGAACCTCAACCCTTACTTAAAATTTCAGGTTTGCCGATTCTGCCTTTGTAATTTTTAATGGGAAATGTCGTGGACTTTTAAGGACTCTAATTGTTTATTTTCAGAAAGGAGTTGATAAAACATTCCTAATTCCTAATTGTTGTATATGAAGGATTTGTAATGAAATTCCGAATGAGTACAATGAAATACTTTGTGGGTTAAGGTTTGCTTTTGCATCATGGCCACCCACCCACTAAAGCTCCTCCTGAGCTTAGCTTTAGTTTCCGATTTTGACTGACATAATACACTTTTTCAGGCTTATTGTTAGAGGTAGTCTTTGAATGAGACTTGAATACTTTTCCTTGATTTTTAGACCGAGCAGAAAATATTCTGCAACATAAAAGAAAGAGTGAGATTAGAAGTAAAAAATGGAAAAGGTGTACCAACGGTATTGTGCTGTACTCCAACAGCAGAAGCATTGATGCTTGAATGTCTTATGAATCAATTTTGTCAAAAGGTTAACATGCAATGTATATATGCTTCATGGTTGGGCGTGTTGGATGTCGAAGAAAAAACAAAAAAGTGATTTGGGTAAACATATATCGAAAAAAAAAAAGTGATTTGGATCAAAAAAGTAGTTTTTTATGTTTATGTTTAAATCTCATAATGAGGAATCAACTACGTAACTTTGGGAGTGATTTATGCTTGTACTTCAAAAAAAAAAATCTAGCAAGTTTTCACTTTGACCGTCTCTTATCAAACTTGATGGGAGATTTTGATGGAAGCGACCAAAGTAAACGAGGTAGTGCTTCCCTTTCTGATGGTATCTGACTTTCAAATAGATGGCATATTCTAATTCATGCATTTCAGCGTGTGAATTTACGAAGAATAGCATCATCGGTCGATAAAAGTACAACGAGGCAGCACTGGTAGATTATAGACCTAGCTTTCACCTCCCTACTCATTCCCTTGATGATCTCCGACGAAGTTAATGGCCGCAATCCGCAACGGACTGACAATCTGATTTATTGCCAAGAACAAAACTCATTATACATTTCAGCAGCTATCCTGCACGTGAACTTTGGTTATACCTTCAATCTGTCAAATTGTGTGTCAACTGTGCCCAGCAACCGGTCATTTCTTGCCTTTTGGCAGCTTCTCTGTCCCTTCTCTTGATTTGTGTGTATATTTCATCTAAATAAGCGAAATTCGTAAAAGGGCACTTGGGGGTATGCATGACTGTGGTGGAGACCAAAGATTGACGAGTGATGGATTATTAACTAGACTAGATAGGGATTCCGTTTTTCCGAAATTTGGAGAGTTGGGTTCATGTATTATTTTCGATTGTTAATCGGAGTTCTAGTACCGGCACCTCCAACTTTCGCAGTTTAGGTGGTCCCTAGAATGCCGCGTCGTGTGAATATCAAGCTGCTATGTGGTTCAGTTGTTTCACCATTAAAATTTTGGACAGCCAGGTTGCTTCTTGGCTTCAAAATAAGCCACCAGTGGCTTTTGTTGTAAGAATATCCACGATCTTAAATGTGTGGCTCAAGTGCTTGGCCAAGTTCAGTATCATCCCTTCTTGAGGGCGAAGTTGGTCTTCGCTTCGGCACAGTTAGATTCAGCGCATTGAAACTTGCGGCTACGGAAGTCTACAGATGAATTGGATGGACTATCTTTACTTTGTTCTATAAAGTATGATAATTCGGTAAGGGGGATGTCAATCCCGTGCATTGGGGTGATGTTTTGCATGTCATCAGTCTTGGGCAGGGTCCTCATAGTGGTGCTCGGGAGTGGTACACTCCATTAAGGCCTTTGGTTTAACGTCCTTGAGGGTGGGATATGATCTATGCTGCCGAGTTTTGCTTGACCAAGGCTCTCCTTGGCTTGACTTGGTGGATCTGCGTAATGCTTGCTATCTATTAGTATTATCTTGTTTTTTTTTCATCTGGGCGCGGGGTTTTGGCAGTTCAGGTGAGTATTTGATTTGCAGTCTCAATTTCTTGGCCGAGATCGACGATTTGAAGACCCAAGGGGAATAGGTGTAATCTATGTCATCCTTTTCATTAGGGCCTTGAGCAAGTTTTGAAGCATGACCTTGGTATCCGCGATTCGTTAGTCAAATGTTTGAAAAAATTTAGTGATTCGCATGTGAGTTTGTCCACTGGATCCGCCTTATTGGTCTTACTTTGTTCAACTAGTGTTAGCCCCAGTCTTGTTCCTTATTGAGTACCTTACACGAATGACAGAATAGATAGATTATACATTTGTACTTCAATTGTGAGGACAATGCCACTCTCTTATGTCTTACTTTAACGTACTTTTAATTGCAAAGGTATCTCATGGTAGTGCTATTAATTCCTGCCTTAGCTTGGTGGCGCGCTTTGGGTTCCTTGAGCTAATATCTAGCTGTGCGACAGCTTTTTTTTTTTCCGGAACATTGGAGGATTATCACAGATTCGGCGGTAATGGGATTTGGGGAACGGTTAAATTGCTAGTATGGTTCATTTCTAATTGTTATACAAGAAGAAAAAAAAAAACAAAAAGAAACTAGACCTAATAAGGTGAGTTTCTTGATGTTACTTTCAATTGGATTTGTTTCTTTTTTCTATTAGGGGGTTTCAAAAAGTGAGGCATGTCTTCTAGGTGCAAGATTTGCACTGTCTATTGAATGTTTCACACTTCTTTTTTTTTTATCGATGTTGTTCTACTCGAAAAAAAAAATAAACCAAAAAAAGGGGATAGGAAACACGTCAAGCCTTGTGGCATTTTAGCATCACGCTAAAAGTGTAAGGGGCATTCTCACTTTTTTTTTTTTTGGAATGAGTAACATAGTTTAAACCGTCAATAGAGTCATTTACGACACTTTTATTGTTTCATTTATCATTTTTATTATGGTAAACTCAAATCAATACAAACTACTCGCTACGTCCTTAATTAATTAATCGTGTTTGAATTGTTCGCTTATTTAGGATATGAATTATATTTTATAAATTTCATTCTATCCCGAGAGAGAAAGAGATGGAGATGGAATGAAGTGAGGGATTGCTGAAAAATTAAATGTAGAGAAAGAAATAGAATATAGATTGAAAGAAGGGTAAACATAAAAATAAAAAAAAACACTGTGAAATCTTTCTTAATTTAGATAGTGTTCAATTTTTTTGAGATAATCCAAAATAAAAATATGATCTCATATCTAAAGACGAAAGGAATATGTTACTCCATCTGTCCCACATGTTTTGATCAATTTTCTTTTTGGGTCATCCCACAAAAATTACTCATTTCTAAATTAAGAAAGATCTTATAAGTACTTTTACATATTTATCCTTTTTACACCTTTTTTTATGCTATTTCTCTTTCGACATTTAAATCTTCATCAACTCATTCTCTATCTCTTATACTTTTTTATTTATTTTTCTACCCACATTTAACACTACATTAATTTAGCATCTCTCTCCTGACCCACTTTCTTTCCCTTCTCTCTTTAAAAGGTGAAACGGAAAATATACAAAATATCACTTAAATCTTTAATTTATGTGTAAATAAATTGATCAAATTATAAGAAACGAAGAGAATATTATAAAATCACACGGCAAAACAAAATATCCGATGCTTCACTTTTCCGATGGAGCCCATAGAGGACGCATCTACCTCCAAAACGGCGTACATATGCAAAGGGGGGCAAGACACTATCCTCGACGACTTTAGCACCACAAGACAAGTGCGAAGTAGGCAAAAAAGTATCAGTTAGACCCATTATCACTCCTCCTCACTTTATAGGTCTAGTAGATAATAAAGTTTTACAAGGATAAGGGCTGCTCAACCCAACCAAGCATAACCACGGGAGAGGGAGAGAGAGAGAGAGAGAGAGAGAGAGTCATTGTTGAAGCCAGCGCAACATAACACTGCCATAAACAAGAGAGAGGGAGCAGATGGGGCGGGAATGGAGAGAGGCGGCAAGGCGAGATGGCAGCAACGACGGTTTAGGCGCGGCGGTGATGATATTTTGGGCGGCGCTAGTAGCCCTCTCTCTCATTTCAGCTGTTGTCCTCTCCTGCGCTGATGGTGCTTCCAAGGACAAGGCCTCGGCGACTAATACCGACGCCTACGGCGGCGGATGCACTGCCGGATGCGGTGGTTGAACTCCAAAGCTCATCAAACTTTACTCTCTTTGTATAACCACAAGAATCATCATATGTATCGGTCAACTTTTTACACTTTTTTAACACAAGCAGTTAGATACAGCACACCAAGATACAGCCCCAAAGGATCGGGCTAGCATTTCTTATCGGTTTGTTCTACCCACAAGGTTAGATTTGGTGCGTAAGCATGCGTGCTTGACCATCACTAATTCACAAAGTATCAGACATACCCTTCTTAACCATCTGCTTGCCCTAATCTGTTTGTTTTACCCACAGGTTCAGTGTGTGTTTGTGCGCGTGTGTCTGCGCGCGCGTGAGAGAACGTGCAGTTGTAATCATTCTTTAAGGAGTAAAAATCGCACACAATTTTAAAATTACAAATAGACTAATAAAATCAAGCGAAACGGAGAGGGGAGATGTGTTCGACATTGTTCGACTATCAGCTCTTCAAGGTAATGTTAGTCTTGCAATACACACACCCCCCCCCCCCCCCCCCACCCCACATATCCACGCACACGCACGGACAACACAAACATTGTTAAGTAAACACAAACAAGATGGGCAAGTCGATCATATCTTTTCCATTCATTCTCCAAATAGTGCGTCTTCCAATTTACATCGTATGTCAATGGTGTTTGTCTTGCTTGTGGATGTGTGCACCGCAACATAATTACACAGAGTCAGGGAAAGGTTAAAAAGGGAAGGTTGAACCGTATGGATACCCCTAAATGATACCAGGTGGTTGCGTATAGAGAACCTAACATCAGGCTTGAATGATTTGATCCCGGCAATCCATCCAAAACAGTTCAAACATTGTTACTTTTCCACTAGATACATTGCATGGTAATATCATTTTCTCTTCATCAGAATTTGTTCTTTCATAACTTCCAAAATCTGTACATACTGGATTTGAAGGGGCATCCACAAAGCAGTGGCAATCCCCCGCTGTCTGCAATGCATAGTGCAAGCTTATATTCCTTGACGTTTCCTAATTTCAGTGGACGATATATCCATGCGAAACTTTTCCATGGGTATTGAGATAAACATGTCTTTCAGCTCTTCTGGAATCTCTAAATCTTCAAGAACCTGGTAAGACAAGTAATTTGGCATGCAAATTAACAGTGGCATGATAAATGGAAGAACTAGCAGGGTGCTGTAAAATGTATGCAGCCAAACCTTAAAAACACCATCAACATTTCGTCCACCCACAAGGAAAGTACATCCAGTATTTTTGCATCCAAGCAGTATTTCCAGCATGTTCCCGTAGTCCCCACCGTAGTACTTTGGCTGGAAGCAACAGATATAACTCGTAAGATGAAGTGGTATAATTGCAGTGTATTTCCACAGAGAAATAATTACATCTATTTTTCTTTTTCGTTTTTCCTTGTTTTTATTTTTACTTTGTCATTTGGTACTAGCCCAACTTATAATTGAGAGACTTTCTGATGGTATTATCATGCAACTTTTTGCCATCATGTTAGCCAATCACAACTAGTGTTTGGCAAAGGCTTAACTGAATGAGAATCACAATTTTTTATAGCATCATAGTTTAATGTTGCATCAATCCGTCGCTAAGCGTGGAATGAGTCTCTCTATAGTCTATAGACATATTTTATACGGAATCTGGGATAAGTGATGTACTATTTGCACCACCAGAAAAGGAAGTGAATGAAGCATATATGGATATGGATATACACGAATTGAGGATACTTGTATTTATGCCAACGCAGCAACTCAACAGCAGTTTCCAATGAAATGCCTAAAAGTTGTAAAAGAAAAGGAGGAAAGATGAATAAATAATCTGATGGAGAAAGATAAAGAAGGAGATTTCTTTAACAGAACAAAATCTTAACCACGTATAGGACAAATGAACATTGACACGAGAGAGAATTCAGGAAGAACTCCAGCTCAAAGCTGTCAAAATTTGAATCCTACCATAAACAGGACGAAATAGCCGTCGCAACTCCCACTTCCTTTAGTAAGGGGGTGCCTTGGCAAGTTTGAGGGTAAAATAGCCATTCTTAAATTAGTAGTACCCCTGTTCCCATGATTTTGGTTTTTAGGAATCTTGAATTCAACCTTCAACATAATCGCAAGGCAAGCCTCAATACAATATTTATAAAGGTGACGGCACGCTCAATAGTGCCACTATTTGTCATAGAGTGCATAGTCCCTCATATAACCTAGTTGTAGTTAGGTGCCTGTTTATGTGCACGTCTGTGCCTGTGTCCGGTGTAGAACTGCTTTTAGCAAACAGAAAAAAGGAAAAAAGCAAAAGAATACATAATAAATAAAGAATAAAAACATAGCCTCACTGTGAAGGCCTTCCAAAATTTAGTTTTAACTACTAGCTAAACCCAACGAAAGCAACCAAAAGGAAAAACCCAGGATACAGTAGTCAGCTAAAGCAAGCACTAAGGTGGAATATTAGCAATATCAGCATCTGTTACGCACTTTCTGAAGGTTCGGCATGCACAGCTTTGAACCATTGTTGAATGACAATCACACGAACTAAAACTCTAGGCACTTACAGAATGCAACAGACTGCTTGCCTTCTCACTCATATACCGGCTATGTGCTGTATATGAACTTCTGCAGGAGTTCCCTATTTTAGTTATAAATACTCTGCAAAGCTTATCCGTATGTACATGTACAGGTTACTTTACCCCTTCTAGATCAAAGTAAAAGGAGGAACTGCTAGAAGCGGAAACCCACGTACACATGATGTAAAAAATAACAGCCAAAGAAAACCCACCCCAGAAGAGCTAAGCAGGGCCATCAGTAAAATGTATCAGACAAACAAATTAACTATACCATAGTCAGGCGCCGATGCAACTACGTGGTGTGGGTTCTTTTCTGTCTTTTGTTTTATTTTTAATAGAATTCTTGTTGATGCCTCCTATCGATGGAAGATTACAGGGCCTTTTTAATTAACTACAAGCCTAGTCATTCCAATATACATACATGATATGTTTTTATAATCATTTTAATTGTTAGACTAAGACTTTGATATTTCTTTGTAGGCAACATACTTTTTGTTGTGGAGAAAAATAAAAAACAGAGGATCATCCAATGTTATCCACAAACACCAAAAATCAGTCTATACACGTCTCGCTAACTAAATGGAGTGAAACCAAGAAATATTGCAAAGGTCAAAAACCAAATGAGAAACTGAAAGAGTTCAGGAATGTGCTTTAACATGATGTTTATCCTTTAAGTCGAACAATGGTTGGCACGTGGCACTTGAAAGTTTGTTTGAAATTTCCAGTAGTTTCATTGGTAAGTAGAGTAACCTCTACCCAAGGTAGTCCATTGCAAGTGCTTCTAACTTACTGCACCCACAACTAGGCATGACTTCTTAGGACATCATACAAATTCCACCAACTATGAAAACCAATCAAGTACAAGAAAATCTTGGACTACAGGTACAAAACAAGAAGAAATACAAATGCACGTGTCTTTTCCCAATCAATCACAAGTTCTACGTTCATGAATGGCATAACAGATCGTACCGAAACAAACAGAGATCACAAGAGCATGACACCTACACTGCAAACATATATAATCAAGAAAATCATACTGGAAGCAAGAACTCTAAAAAGATTCCAAATCTCGTTTTGGTGGTTTGGAAAGCCTTACATTTACAAGCCTCGCTGCCGTGTCTGCACCAATTACAAAGGCGCTGCCCGGAAAAAGTTCTGCTTTCTTATAAAAGTAAGGCTGATTGGAAATTATTACCGTCTTTCCTGCATATTAGATAATAAACTCATGAATGCTCACTTCACATAGTATTGAAAGTTCACTGGCAAAAATATGACGAGGAAATTAGTCTTGGAGTTTTTTCTCTTATAAGCAGCTCCATAATAGTATGAATAGCCAACTATTACTGTACCGAAACTATTAACCACCAAGGACTGGCAGAGAATATGTACAAAATTATGGTGAAAATCTACATTATACAAATCCAGTTATTAGCATATCCCATATAGTGCAGCAGAAACTCTCAGGCCATTGTACCTCATTTGGAGTTTGAACTCTAACCTGTTACATGAATTCTGCATTACCAAGTTAACGCTTTTAGTGGTGATCAATCACTTATACCTTGGTAGAGAAATGATGAATTTTTTGCATCAAGTTAAAGGTTAAGAAGAACCTCAAAGTTTCTACCTGTTGGTAGAGGACTGCCAAGCTTCAGAGCTAAGCACTACCTCAACATGATAAATCAAGTCACATCAAATTAATCCGTGTCTTTTTCTATCAGAAGAATTTTTGACACATTTAATATCTCTAACCAGGATGTGGGTACACACAACCAATGCTGACATTCCATTTTTCCAAAAAGAATTAATCAACTAAAGCATGCCAAATCGCTACCATGACCAGATAAAATTAGGTCAATAATTAACATCCCCCATGTTCCATACAGAAGCATGACCAATACTATATCCAGAAGGTACACTATATGTTCTAACTCAGACAACATCTAATGAAATTTTAGTGTCAGAAGACAACACCATGCATAAAAGTCTCACCAACTTTTTCAAATTGATTAACACGGTCTTTGATTTGAGATAGTAGCAAAGGAGGTTTGTCTGCATTTACAGCTGATATCTCAAAGCACGGATACCCATCACCACAAATGCTGCACAGATTTAATCAGTGATGAGAAGGAAAATATACCGCATCCTTAGCTACAAGCATAACATGTTTTTTCAAAGCGAAACAAGTATTTAAACTGAAAACATAGAACTTTACACACATATCTTGCATCTCTCGAAACATTTTACGTGAGAATTATTAATTGGTATCTGAAGAAAGGACATTCGTGATATCTGCAGAGATCCCTTGACTTTTGCATTCTCTGCAAGGGTGACGTGGTCAGACAGACTAAGGCCTTCAGTTTGGATGCTATCAGTTCTGCAATTCTTTTAGAGTGCGTTTGCCATTTGGATGAGGTAACTTAAGCTACTAGGATTCACATATTTCCAAATTCTAAAAGTCGAGGTCGTATTGAAACAACAATTGTGGTGACGGATGGTGACGGCTTGGTGGTGGTGGTGGTGGTGGTGGTAACGATGGTGGTGGTTGGAATTGGAATAGAAGTTACGACTGTGTTGGTTGCACTGGTGGGGGAGCTGATAGTGTTGGAAATGTTGGTGCAATCGTGGTGATGGTGGCACCACTAGTAAAGGTGGCGATGGTAGATGTGGCGGCAAGGTAGAGATAGCAATTGTAATAACCGTGGAATCAGTGCTGGCGCTGATAGTGTTGGAAAGATGGTATGACTAGAGTAGCAATGGTGGAGGTGAGAGCTGTGGTGGCAGTACTACTATACAAGTTGCGGTACTAGATATGATGACAAGGTGGGATGGCTTTGCTAAGAGAAAGTCGGAGGTGATGATAATAGTGGTATTGGTGAACTGTGGGAGCGGTAGAAGTGGCTATAATGGTAGTATCCAAATATTAAGGCTTCAAGATTTCCATATCGAAGATGCTTACTCAGATATAAGTGCCCATGAATTATAAGGGACTAATTAGCATATTCTTATACATATCTTCAATTTTTAAATGAAGACATTCTTATAGAACATATGGATGAGCATTTTTTTAAGCATGACAACATTGTTAGGCCCATTCTTTAACAGCTTAAGCTATTAGAGCAGTCGGTAAGTAACATGCAAGGTCTTAGGTTCGATTATTCCCGCTTGCACGTTTGGTCCCCCATTTAAAAGAGTGCAATTTGCACTCCATTTATTTGTGCACTTTGTGGTAGTGCACCTAGATTTATTTCCCATTGATTTAACTCTCCATCTGCAATTGGGGACTTGGACATGACAAGGTGTTAAGTATGATACCATTGTTGGGCCCATTCTATAACAGTTTAAGCTTAAGCTTTAGAGCATATGGTAATTCAACACAGATGAATAATTACGAGGGGATAGATCACGTACCTACTAGCTATTTCCAAAAGCTTTAAATGACCATCATGTAAGGGATTAAATGAACCCGGAAGAATGATTTTTCGTTCCGTAAGTGGCATATGTGCATCTGAAGCATTTCCCGTCAAGAATGAATTTATAGTCAAGAGAAGAAATGAGAGTCTCAACACATAGAGTTTGTTCAACTAACAGGCTAAACCATACCACTGGAAAATGGATAAACCTTGAAGCATATTTTCCCGCTTATAAGTTGTTCTAATTCTTGATCTTCGTGAAAGTGTTCCTCACAGTCATCAGCAACATCAGTATCAGTTAGCTGTGAACTGAATGACGCTTGAACATTGCAAGCATTTGCAATTGCCTGTAATGTTGATTAAAAACAATAAAAATTGAAGTGACATTGAAAAATGAAGTCATATGTTGTTCACAACACATCGCTAGTATGAGAAAGATTAATATATATCAAGCAGCTGAGAATTAGTAAGGACTAAGCTGCAGAAAAAAGTAAAGGCCTCGAAATTACAGAAAAGGAACATAACGAACTACAGGAGAACAAAAGAAAATAAGACTCGCATGTGGCTCCAATTTATAATAAAGTCCACTTATTGCACCAAAAAGTAGATAATTTCAATTGTTTCAATAGAACTACAAAAAAATGAACCAACCATCTAGTCCATATTTAGGCTGTAAATGTCACCACTGAGCTTCTAACAATTTACCTCACACCCGATGGAACATTCTACACTAATTCTGCCATGCACTTTCTCAGGCCCCATGTTCCTTTGATACTCTCTGGCATAGTTTGGTCTGGAAGTCTGGAATAGCCACAGAAATTCCTAAAGGCTCTCTTATCTTGTGGATGGTATATAAGACAAAATTAGAACCAGAGATAAGCTCAAGTCATTAGGTACTCTTAATGTTGACAATTGCAGCCTTTGCTCTAGAGGACAGGATACCTTGAACCACTTTTTGTTTTTAGTGTCCACATCTGGAAATCCTGCCTTCATTACTATAAGTTCCCACGCCCTACTCTTGTTCAGGAGGATCCCATGACTATGGCCATCATAGTAAGTCGAAGGCACCCTTTTACTGCTGCTGTGCATGCTATCTGGATGGCTCGAAACTCCAAATACGTTTTCAATATTAAGACCAATATCCTGCTCATGTGCTCATGCCAATCAATAATTTGGTGATGACTAATTACTAAAGCTCGCCAGTGAAAGAATGTTCCTCAAAGCTTTAGAAACTGGATTGCTTGCTACGCTTGGGGCCACGCCGCCTTGATAAGTTTTGCAGTACTGAAAAGCCTGGTTGTGTTGGATAGTATATAGAGGATTTGAGCGGTATGGTACTATGGTTCCTCAGATATCTGAATACTTCGTCACGCATTCGTTGAAAGGCAGAGCTTTCCTGTTGAACTGTATGAGCTCTTGCTCCTGTTGGAAGGTTTTACGAAATTACCTTTCCCATAAAAGCAAATTATCACGGAGAAAACCGCATTCTAAAGGTACAGCAAAGTTGGACAAATAATGCAAATGATACAGATATCAAACAGCATAATCTTCCATTTCAGAGATGCCATTTAAAATGTAGAACCCAAGAACCATGGCATTACACCCAAAAAAAAAATTGACTCTAACATGGTTTCTACTGCCAAAACACACACCTCGAGTAAAAACAGGCTTGAAACTCTTTCTTCCTCCTCTCGAGTCCGTAAACCCTGGAATTATAATGCTAAACATCACCTCTCTAAGTACTTCAACTAGCAGCTCCAAATGTAGATTCTACAAAAGGAAATAACATGACCCATTTTTACCTTTGACAAAGTAACTGTACATACGTAAAGCCGATCAGAAGTTCTTGTGGACAAGTGAAACCTAAACATGCAGGAAGAAGCTGAATCAAAAAACAGAAAACAGTACAGCAGAAACAAAATGAAACGGTGAAAATTAATTGCATGGAAAAAAATAACAAATCAATTCTAATCTACTTAAGCAAAGGGCAACATGAATTTTGGTCGGGTGTTAATGAAAAAGGAATAACAAAGGATGTAACTAACACAGCTACACGAAGGATCATATGAACTATTTCGGATAGACTTGTCATTCATATTCACAAGGGTCAAAGATAAATTCTGCTTTTAAAAACAAGATCGATCTCAATGGGCATAATATAGGAACTAAAAATTAACCTACAGAAGAGTAAGACAAGCGGAGTTACATATATATCAATCATCATTTTTCAAGAGAACCATAGCCTAAATGCTCAAGTGCTCAACCACGTTGGGACCAAAGAATCTGAGCAGAAGTTACAGAAAAATTTGGATATGTTTAAAGAATGTGCCCAACTAACTAGAAGACCAACTAAGAAGTCAGATCTTTTCTTTAAAGACAGCTTAGCCCTTATGAACAATAAAGTGAAGCTAACAAATCAGTTAGGTCTCCTAATTTAGCCATGTGCGTTCTGTCTTCAACAGCTTTCACAGAAGGGGTAAGGTAATTAGTGAGCAATTACAATCCAGAACCCTATGTTACATGGACTCGGTGTCGGTGTCGGGATCAGGTACATGTCCGAGTGTCGGACTCGCCTATTTTCGAAATTCTAGAATACGTGGACACCGTCCAAAAGTTGGACACGGGTAGAGATGTCAAACGGGCCGGGCGGCCCAGCCCGGCCCGACCCAGCCCGGGCCGGCCCGGCCCGTTCATGAACAAGGCTGGCCCGGAGGAAAGGGGCTTAGGGCCTGGGCTTGGACTAGGCCGAAAAATCTGGGGGGAAAGCCCGAGCCAGGCCAGGCCCGGCCCGGTTCTGGGCCCGGTTTTGGCCCGGTTCCGGCCCCACCCCACATGTTTGAATTTTTTGTTTTTCCCCCCTTTCTCCCCCCCCTTTCCTCCAACGGATATATTCCCCCAAAATTCCACTTTTACCCCCCCAACAGCAATATAACGGCTAGTTTGGGGGGTATTTTAGTCTAACTTAATTTTTCCAACTCCTTTAAAGGTTTTTACACTCTTACCCTCCCCAACAACTATAAACGGATAGTTTTTAGGGGTATTTTGGTCTTTTGTGAAGTTTCTAAAATCTATAAATTCACACCATTTCTCTCTAATTTTTCACACCAATCTTCTTACTCTCTCTTATCTAAACATTCTATATTTCTACAAGCTTTGCTACTATTTTCCTCTCCAATTACTACTCTTGCTAATTACTACTAGTATTTACTAATTAGTACTCTTGTTTATTAATTACTACTCTTGCTAAATTTTAATTACTAACTACTACTCTTATTAATTTGTTACTCTCTAATTCTTTTGTCTAGTAATTAGTAATTAGTGAATTTTTATTTATTAATTACTATTACTAAATGCTTTTTAATTACTAACTCTCTCCAATTTCAGAATTACCTCAGTGATTAATATTTGTTACTCGTTCATTCTTTTAATTGTTATTTCTTATTACTACTCTTATACTTGTGTATTTAGTTACTCTTACTAATTTTATTTCCAATCTAGTAAAAAAGTTTAGCGTGAAATATGGCTGGATTATTGAAGAAACTGAAGCGTGGATCATCATCACGAAAAACATCATCGCAAGCACAAGCGCCAGCGCCACGGCCATCACAAACACCAATCCAAGCACCAACACAACCATTCGTTCCTGGACGAATGAGTACAGGCTGTATGATAGATACCCAAGCCAATTGGGAGTTCAATCAAAACATTCCAGATTTTGAATACACGCCTGATGAAGACCCCCCGCATTATAGTCAAGGACGCAGCTCGGTTGGCGAAGCTACTACTCCGTGGCATAATCTTAACCCTATGCCTGGTCATGATGAAGAAGGGCCGAGCAATGCCTCCGGTAATGAGCCAGAAGTCCAAAAGGGGAAAAAAAAGAAAGCCGAGTGTTGGAATCATTTCGATGTAGTTACGGTGGACGGCATCCGAAAAGCTCGATGTAAGTACTGCGCTAAATTATTTTCGTCTGGTAGTGGTAATGGACATCTTAACAGGCATTACCCTCTGTGTGCACCTCGACAAGGCCACGTCGAACCTACCCAAACGCAGTTATCTTTTGACGGTAAGTTATTTGTTTATAATCAGCGAGAGCAAAGAGACGGTCTCGCTGAATTTGTTATTCACGATGAACAAGCCTTTTCTTTTGCCGATAATCCTAAGCACTCTAGATATATGAACACATACGTTCAACCTTTGTACAAAAAGGTTCATAGAAACACAACTAGATCCGATGCACTCCGACAGTACAATGCTGCTAAAGCACGCCTTATCGATTATTTCGATAAATTTGACGGTAAAGTTAGTCTTACTTCTGATATTTGGCAATCTCCATTTACTTTTGTTAGTTATTCTTGTGTGACCGCTCATTGGATTGATGCAGATTGGGTTATGCACAAGAGAATCATCGCTTTCGAGCTCTTTCCTTTTCCGCATGATGGAATGAACATTGCTACTCTTATATTAAAAGCATGTACCACATTTAAATTAAAGGATAAGATTATGAGTATTAGTTTTGATAATGCTTCTAACAATACAGCTGCTGTTGATGCTTTAAAGGAGAGCCTCAAACCTGTACTTTCTGGTGAATTATTTCATGTTCGTTGTGTTTGTCATATAATTAATTTAATTGTTCAAGATGGTTTAGCTGCTGCAGGAGATATTCTTGTCAAAATGAGGGGTATGACAGCGTATGTTAATAGCTCGAGTCCGAGAACACAACAATTTAAAACGTTGTGTGTTGAATATAATATGCCTCGCAGGAGAGCAGTTACAGATGTGGTCCACAGGTGGAACTCTACATACCATATGCTTTTACACATTCTGGCATACCGAGAAGTCTATACGCATTTTCTACTAACCCAGTTCCCAGCCGGCTTGCCAACTCAAGAGGAATGGCAGATGGCCACATACCTAGCTGAATTTTTGGAGGTATTCTACACGTCTACCAATTTATTGTCTGGTACGTACTATCCCACCTCTCCTCTCGCTGTAATAGAAATTCTCAAGATGGCTACAATGTTAACAAAATGGAGATATATAGGACCCTTTAAGGAAATAGTAAAAGTGATGGATAAAAAGTTTAATAAATATTGGAGTAGACTGCCTGTTATTTTTGCTGTGGCTACTTGTTTAGATCCTAGGTTAAAGTTGCATGGCGTGAACGCCTCGATACAAGAGATATCGAAATTAATGTGCTACACAGCAGAGGAGACAACCGCACTCACAGCAAAAGTGAGCAAGAGGTTTGAGGAATTGTTCAACCTCTATCGTAATTCTGCTGACGTGCGCGGGCGAGCTACATCATCCACTGTTGAGAGGTATTATGCGCCATACCTTAAGGGCTTTGAACATCTAGTAGCAAGACAACTACCAGGTGAAGGTACTTCTAATTCGGCAGGTTCGTCTACTTTTTCCTCTTTTAATGAGATTGGTGTATATGCAAATACTGATCATTATTCTGATTTATCAATGCAAGAACAGGTTAATTTTAATTTGTTAAATTTTTGGAAACAAAATCAAAACATGTATAAAACTTTATCCCAAATTGCACGGGATGTACTGCCAGTGCAAGCCTCCACGGTTGCTTCAGAGTCGGCATTTTCAGCCAGCGGGAGGGTTTTGGATGACAGGAGGAGTCGTCTTAACCCCGAGTCGCTCGAGCTATGTGTATGTTGGAAGGATTATCTTGATGCGAAATACCGCGAGCAAGATAAACCGATTGATGATAGGAAGAGCAGTGACTCGGATATTGAAGTACTTCCGGATGATTAGGTAATTTCTTTTTATTTTCCTTCTCTTAAGTTTTAAGAATAAATTTTTTCACAAAATATACTTTTTTTCCATATATATAAAATAAATTTTTACAAGCAAGATATATATTTTTTCGTATATATAAAAAAATAGGTAACTTCGCCTGTTTGTTTACAAGCAGCCGGTCCCAAGCCCGGATAAAAGGAGGAGGGCCTATGAACACATTTATTTTTCTATACTTGTTACTAAAGATCGTCTCGGGAATTAACATGTATCAATCCCGGGTTTTCGGCCAATTAGTTTGAAGTAAAATATCAAATAGTAGAAACAGTCTCTCTTAAATAGTAATACGGTGGCACACGCGATGCGTGTGCAAGAATAAAATTAATAGTGTAAATATTATTAAAATGTAAATTTATAAAATTAAACATATTTTTTTGGGTAGTTAGTTACCAATTAAGATCCTTATTTTGTCATTTTTTATAATTTTTCTTAGAATGTCACTTGTCACCACTATAAATAGGCATATATAACACCCAAGAAGGTATTTTACGACTTTACCCTCATTTTGGACACGTGTCAGCACCACAAACACTTTCAGTGTAACACCAAAAGGGTATGACACCAAAAAAGGACTTCCCATTATAAGTAGTATAGATAATTGTTATGTGTTCAGATTTTATTAATAAAGATCACCAAGAAGAGTAAGAAAAGATTTAACATATAGCAAAAAATAAAATGAGAGACAAATAAATATATCTATACATACATACATATATATGAATATTACATATAATGAAATAAAATGATAAAAATTAGATTTGTCAAAATTTGAAAATTGGACATGCTTAAAGATGAAATTTAAAATTGAATAACAAGAAAATTTAAAAAAAATTAAAAAAAAGGGCCCGGGCCGGCCCAAGCCCGGCCCTAGAAATTGGGCCTAGGGCCTGGGCCTGGCCTAGGATTTCTCCTCAGCCGGCCCGGCCCGGATGGCTGCGGCCCAGGCCCTATTTCGCTTAAAGCCCGCTGGACCCGGGCCGGGCGGCCCAAGCCCGGCCCGTTTGACATCTCTAGACACGGGTACGGGGACATAGCTAAAAATTTTAAGATACACTAAATACTTTAAATGAGATTGAGTATTAAATATTTTTTTTATGGGTATATATAAATTTCACATAAATTATATATAATTATTGTCTAGAATAAACAGGTTCTTTCATTTTTTATTGGACAATATACATTTTATTTTGATTTAGATATTTTTTATACTTTTTTTTATAAGTCAATATCAAAAAGTTCTAAAAGAAAAAAGAAAAAGAAAGGCTGTACACAAGAACCATCACCCACGTGACCAGCTCCTGCAGAAGGTACTAAGGCTGTCAAAACTCAAAAAGCAGACAGAAGACCCACTGCCCATGTGACCAGCTCCTGCAGAAGGTACTCTCTCCCTCTCTTCTCTTCTTCTTCTTCTCCTTCTTTTCTTCCTCTTCTTCTCTTCTTTCTCGGAGGTTGATGGCAATATCTTCTTCTCTTTTCTCTCGCATCAGAGATCTTCTCCTCTCTCTCTTAAAAACTTTCACAGCTTCTTTTTTCGATCCTTACCGTCACTCTCTGGACGGAATGTCGACGTGGCGTATCCGTCCGGCAGATGACGGATCCGACACGGCTCCCGTACCTGTGTCGGCGTCGAGTCATGTCGACACCGCCCCTTCACCCCAAAGTGAAGGGTCCATGTAACATACCCAGGACCCCAACATAAATATTAACAATCAGTAAAGTATAATTCTGCATTAAATCATGTCAAGCGTAAGTAGGCTAAAGTCAAAGAATTCGACAGATGAAATTAGACATGGAGAAAAATGAACTTAAAGTTGCCTAGTATGTATCAGTACGTAAGTAGCAAGCCAAAAAGTACACATACTTTAGTAAACTAAGATATTTTCATAGAACCAAATAAAAACGGGAAGAAACTCTAAATGAATACAAAATGTTTCATATTCGGAGAGTACATCCTCCTTGCCGTTCAGAGTTTTTCTTTTCCTTTTTCCTCGGTATACAAGGCAAGAGTGTCTTTTCAACTGTACTATGCGTCATGCATTCTCTCTCGACTTCAGTCTACATTGTTGTTGCAACAAAAGCCCAACCATGTTTCAAAATTAACAAATATGAATAAGATGAGTTCTCATCACAAGTATGCTTAAGTTCAAAGGACATATAAACAACATTAATCCACTAGCTAAAGAGTGAACTATCTACCCTAAAAGCCTATCATTGCATTAGGTGTACTGGCTATTATCAAAGCACAACTGATTCATGACAAGCGAAACCTGTCGCTTAAATAAGAATTACTTCACCAGCAGTAACGTCTCCTTACCTCAACCAACAGAAATTGCATAGAGAAATCGTCACAAAATCATGTTAAATCAAGACGGAAGAATGATTTATCATACCTGTGCTCCCCAAGTTTTGGGTGTGTGCTAGCCAAAGAACCAGTGAACCCCACTCCTAGAACTCTACGACCTAATCCATCAACGAATTGAAGGAAATGGTTTAGCCGAGGTAATTACACATTCCAAATATACTAGTGTGATTAAGCTATGTTCTCAACAAGCACTTGCATAGTTTTAACGCAGCTACAAGTAAAATTCCAGTCAGTGGGGTTACATATGTTCACCTATTATCATCCAAAAAAGTACCGTAGCCCAGAAAGAAATTGCAGAGATTAATTAGATTGAAACAAGAGATCACACATATGCCAAATGGTTAACTAAAGAGTTCTCCTGAGTAAAGCTAAGCAAATATATAGGAGGCTCTACTAGCCTTGAGAAAGTAGACCAGTTCTACTTATCATCAAATCACTTGCTATCTCAAAGGACAGCTTATGAATGGAATAAAAATAGTCCCCACTGAGGAGCGAAACCAAAGCTGCACCAACTAAGCTTAAGATAGCGAGTGAAATATTAAGAAGCAATTCTACGAAAGATCAAGGCAACTTTGAAATAAAGCGATTGCAGTCTTGTATTCCACCCTCGCGTTATTCATCAGCCTAAACCTAACTTGATTCTTTAAATGGATCCTACTCCACCTAAGAACCCTTCCAAAACTCAACGTACAAGGAATTAGATAGAGTTTTCAACCTTAGCCCTAAAAGTTGATTCCCAAAATGATGTCAGAATGCCAACTTTGATATGATAATAATTCTAACTGTAACAATTAACTGTTTTTAAGCAGATGAACTACATCGAGCCATGTCATTTTGAGAAACAACTTTTGCGATTAAACTGGGGCGCCAATCACTACTCGCAAGTTAGACATCTCCACCATTTGAACAATCCACCTCCCACCTCTTCCAAAATTTTTGGTAACTCTTACCTTTCTCCACAGCTTCCATCTCCAACTTGAAACTCCCATAGTCATCCGGCCATTATCCTAGTTAAACACCACAAATATAAGACTCCTTCCGTTCTGTATCGTAACCAAATATTAGCTATATACTCTTGCGCTTCATAATTTTTGTCCCCTTGAATTTTAGCAAATTCCTAGGGTAGAACTTGAACACGTAAACATAGAATCTACTTGTCAAAACAACGCTTACTTGATCCTTGTTTACTACTCCTATTCAGAGTGAAAGTTTTGATGTTCAAATTCTAACCTATAAGTTCGCAAAAAGTCAACCGAGGGAGTACAATATGAATTCGCACGCAAATATTGCTTAGGTTAGCGTCGGAAACCTGGATTAGATAACTTAAGAGCCCGATTATATGCCGCTAAAGCCATATCCTCCGCATGTTTCCGACTCGTGAACTGGACAGGTACCTATAAATCAATCACCAATCTTAATTCCATTGACATGAATATAGAAAACAGAGAAATTCGAACAGCGTAGATTGAGTGTTAGCGTAATGATTGGATCGACCTTGCCAAGCAATTGGATCATGGACATTCTGGAGTAAGGAATGACGGCTTCGAGCACGGTGTTCGAAGCACCGGGAACCGACATCAACCACCCTAGGGTCTGCTGGATAGACATACACCATCGTCATCAATTTGATCACGTACATGTGTGCGAGGAGAAAGAGAGAGGGAGAGGGACCTGAGAGGCTCCGCCGGAGATGTAAAGGACGGCCTGAGAAGGGGCGGAGTGGATTGCTTCTACTAGAACTCTCATACAACCATCACCCATCGCTTCTGTTTAGGTTTTGTTCAGTTCGAAAGAGATTTTTCTGGTTCGAAAGCAAGTGAGCAGGGGGTGTGGCTGGAAGGGATTCTTGTTTTGGACCCCAAAAGTAGGAATTAACGTTTTGCTGTAACGGTTCAAACGCCGTGGCAGTCCCTCGTTATATAGTAATATTTGCGTATACATGGTTGGTTCTGATCGAATTAAGTTGTAAGACATAATAATAATTTTTAGCAGCGATGACTTACCGATCCGCGAGTCAATCTTCTGAATATTTTTTCAAAATCGATATAGTCTTGATCCTTTGAGTATTTTTTGTCTATATTTCAAGACTTTTTCCGTTACATAAATCTACTGCTCCTACGTGAATCTATTCATACTCTTAATCTGATCAAGTATAAACTTTTAACACTTTGAGATTACAAAACTTCAGTTAAAGAGCAGTACACTCTAAAACTTTCTAAATCGATTAAACGGGGTATGATGCAGTTACGATAAGGTTGTTTACTTAAGATGGACAATATTTGAAAGAGATAACTAAAAAATTGTTTGTGTACGGTGCTGGAAAAAAAAATTGATACGACATTCTTGGCTTTTGTGTTTGGGGTCTTCAATCATTAGCCTTAGACACATTCATCCGGTGCTACCACGTGTGTACAGGCATATTTATTTTGGGTTAATTATACACGGCACCCCTGAGATTTACCCTAAACTACACACAGACCTCTCTATCTTTGAAAATTACACTTCGCTCACCCAGGTTTGTACCCGCGTTTCACGGAACCCCACAAAATTGACGGGGACCCTAACTCCGTCTAAAGATTCTCTGACACCTTACTTTTTGGATTTTTCATCCCCAAACTGCCCTCCCTTTCTTGAATAAAACCCCTCTTGCCCTTTAGGGTTTTTCTTCTTTTTCTTCATTCTCTTTCTCTTCTGCAGACCCATTTCTTTTCCTTCTTCCTCCATTTCTTCCTTCACTTCTGTTGCTGCTAGAATATTGATCAGGAACCACGGCTGGGAAATGGACCTGCAAAATAGAACACGGAGTGACCACCGGGGATGTTCCGGTGGAGGCGGCTCCGATGCTAAAGTCAGAACGTCGCTACTAGGGTAGAACTCTGAATAGCAGTAAGTGCACTGAGTGCTAGTGTGTGAACTTGTCTGCGTACCTGTGCTAGTGTGTGAACTTGTCTGCGTACCTGAGGGTAGTCCCCTTTACATAGGCATCAACTGAAGAGTCCTGGTTGATTTACATGTCTATGCAGATAATCCTTAGCCCCGATTAATTGGGATTACGTTAGGATCCTCATAGAATATGAACTCTGCCGACACGATAACCTTGAAATCCAAGATAAGGTTGACCTGAGTCAACCTTGCCACGTGTCGATATCTGGTTGGGCGGATATTTTCAGCTATATCATAATGCCCCCCACTTTTTTAGCCAAAATGCTTTGCTGAGAAAGTGTATCTCGGGTGTCTTGAGACACGCATCAAATTTTTCACGGACCTTTTCTCGCTCTTGTAAGCACAAATAATATTTTCTCCGATCTTTTTGCTGACTAAAAAGTGCCCAAAGACCAAAATAACCAATTATTTGAAATTGGCTATTTGTTGCATAAATAGCATTCTGAAATTATTCAAATTCTTCTGGTATGTAAGCCAATTTTTCCTTGAATTTTCTGCTTGGACCAAGGCCTGCTCGGGAAGCAGGCTCGGACTGGCTTCTCGGGAAGCCTGCTCGGATAGTGGGCTCGGACTTGCTGTCCGGGAAGCCTGCTCAGATCAGCTGTTCGGGAGGTGGGCTTGGACCAGCTGTTCGGGAAGTCTGTGCGGGCATGCTGCGCGGACGGCCTTTCCTTGGACGCGGGCCTTGTGCCTGAGAGGCCCACCTGTGTTGAAGTCCAAAGCCTAAAAATAATGGAGCTTCCAGGAACGGCTAGAGAGAATCGAACACTTGATCACGAGGGTGTAAGGCGCACGAATTACCACTGGGCTGGTAGGCCAATTGTAATTGGTTACGAGCACCAAATACATTTAAACTTACTTGGGAACTTGGAAAATCCGTAAATTCTGGTAGACCTGGCAAACGGTTCGACCCGTCGGGTACAGGTAAAACCCAGTTGGGTCCGGATAAAAACGGATCGGGTAATTAATACCCGGGTTTTTTCGGGTACGATTTTCTGAGAACCGTACCCTACCCTAGCAGGTAGGGTATTACCCGCGGGTAAATAATTAAAATTCTCATTTTTTTACAATTATTTTTTGGATATTTTTTTCCCTTCATTTATTATTACAAGAACAACCACCATTTTCTTATTAAAATTCTTACAATTATCACTTCACTGATTTCATTTTCGTCACAATTATCTCCACTCTCTTCTTTACTCTCACTCTGTAAGATCCATCACAACAAACAAATATATCTCTTCCAAATCGAAAAAAAATTACCTAAAATCTACAATCTATACAATATTAACATTAACAGTGCCAATTACACAGCACAAAATAGAAAGACAAGATTCAATCTCACTTGTGTTGATTCCATGGATCAAACAATTACATACCAAACAAGTACCAAAAAATATCAAAAAACAAAATCTATTAACAATAAATTTTTTATACGATTTGTGACGGTGGAAGTCGATCTGATTTGTGACGGTGGAAGTCGATCTGTGACCGTGGAAGTAGATCCATGATGGTGGAAGACCGGAAGTGGCCCATGGAGGAGGTCATGCCGTCAGCGATGTCGCTGTCGATGTGTTAGAGACTGAGAGGAGAAAGGACGGTGGAACCTTCGATCTGCGGCGGCGACAGATGTGGGCTTTCCGATCGACAGCAGAAGAGTGATGTGGTTGAGTGGCCTTAGATAGAGTGAGGGATGAAGGGGTTGACGGTGGTCGCTGGTCTCGGTCACCGGTGAATCTCGAGTGAGGGGCTGCGCCGCCTTGAGTCGGTGTGAGATTGAGAGAGAAGATGAAAATGAATGGTTAGAGCTAGGGTAAAAAAGCATCTCCTTTTATATATAGCCTGAAAAACGGGTATGCGGGTAAACCGTATCCAACCCGCATTTACCCGAAAATTACGGGTCGGGTCGGGTACGGGTCAGATTTCGGCGGGTATTGAATATTGGTACCCGTACCCGGTATTTTGGACTGGGTACGGTCCGGGTAACGGGTACGGTCTCTTTTATGCCAGGTCTAAATTCTGGTCAGGAAGCCTGCTCGGGAAGTGGGCTCGGACTTGCTGTCCGGGAGGCCTGCTCAGAAAGTGGGCTCGGATATTCTGTCCGAGAGGCCTGCTCGGGAAGTGGGCTCGGACTTGCTGCCCAGGAAGCCTGTGCGGACGGCCTCCCTTAGACACGGGCCTTATGGCTGAAAGGCCCACTTTATTCTTCTCTCTTTTTTTTTGTTCGGTCATGCTGTGCGGGCTTCGGCCTGATGGTGGGAAGGCCCATTGGCTTGCTGCTCGGGAAGCAGGCTCGGACTCAGGGCTTGCGGTGCGGACCTACTGCGCGAACGGCCCAATTTCTCTGCTTGGACTTGAAGTTATGTAGTGGCCTGTTTCCTTGCAAAAATGGAAGTTTTCTGACGCTGCTGGGAGGTCTTGAACTCCTGACCACGCGCACGCATGAGGCAAGGCCTTCCGTTGGGCTGCTTAACCACTTTTGGCATTTCTGAGCAGAAAACTTATTTAAATTATCAGTTCAAAATTTGAAAGGACCACAACTTCTTGCTTGGACCTCCGTTGATGTGAATTTTTTTTTTTTGATTCCAAGTGCTTTCTCGAGCTCTATCCATTGAAAATCATATTTTCTTCAAAAGAGTTCGGATGCAAGCTCTACTCAAGAAAAACTCTTTAACTTCCACGCAAGAGCTTTCCTTAATCAAACTCCCTAGAGCTCTACACGTATGGTTGGCTTGCCCCAAAAAAAACTTAACTCGCCTAGGCTGCTCGAGAACTCTGCACGGAAGTGCCTGCTCGGGCATCCTTCTAGGATGCCAAGTGCTGGTGCAAGGTGCTTAAGCACCCTGCTCGGATGCTCTGCTCGGGCACTCTACTCGGACGCTCTGCTCGGGCACTCTGGTCGGGCACTCTACTGGGACACAGAGCTTGGGAGCAAGGTTCCTGAGCATCTATTCGAATGAGCTGCTCGGGAATCCTTCTAGGATGCCAAATGCTGGTGCAAGGTGCTTAAGCACCCTGCTCAGACGCTCTGCTCTGGCACCCTGCTCGGATGCTCTGCTCGGGCACTCTGCTTGGACACAGAGCTTGGGAGCAAGGTTCTTGAGCATCTATTCGGATGAGCTGCTCGAGAATCCTTTTAGGATGCCAAATGCTGGTGCAAGGTGCTTAAGCACCCTGCTCGGACGCTCTGCTCGGGCACCCTGCTCGGATGCTCTGCTCGGGCACTCTGCTTGGACACAGAGCTTGGGAGCAAGGTTCTTGAGCATCTATTCGGATGAGCTGCTCGGGAATCCTTCTAGGATACTAAGTGTTGTTGCAAGGTGCTTAAGCACCCTGCTCAGACGCTCTGCTCGGGCATTCTGCTCGGACGCTCTGCTCGGATGCTCTGCTCAGGCACTCTGCTCGGACACAGAGCTTGGGAGCAAGGTTCTAGCATCTATTCGGATGAGCTGCTCGGGCATTCTGCTTGGGCACCCTGCTCGGATGCTCTGCTCGGGAACTCTGCTCGGACACAGAGCTTGGGAGCAAGGTTCTTGAGCACCCGTTCGGACCAGCTGCTCGGACGGGTGCCAGAAACTTAAGCTCTTGAGAACCTTTATGATGTAAAATTCTAGAAAATTATCTGCTCAGGAATTCTGTTCGAATGACATCGTGCTCGGACACTCTGCAGGGCCATGCTGTTCGGGTGACGAGCTTGACCATCATCTTACCCGGGTAGATGCTAAACTTCAGGCTCTTAAGGGCACATGGGAATTCAAATGAGGCGATCTAATCGGGTGACATATTCAACTGGCATCGTGCTCGGGAAGACACCAGAGACTTAAGCTCTCAAAAAATTTAAAATATAGAATCCCATCGCCATCATTTTTCTAAGCATTTTGATGCCCCCTAGAGGGGTTTGACTTGTGTGTTTTTCACCTCTCCTTGGGAGGGTGCTTATGCAATTGTGTTTTTAAGCTTGTGCTATCCACATCTTGCATTTTATTTTTCTTTAGCGCGAACCCTTGTCATCACCTAAGGGCTGGCAAAGAAGCCTCGCACTCATGCTTGGCTGTATTTTGAATGAACAAAACAGGGTGGGACGACGATCCCCCACTTGATTTTGCCGTTTCTCGGGCTAGAACTAAAGCTAGACCGTGTTAGGTGAGACTTGTGTCTTACCCTATCACCTTGGGTGATATTTTTGCTTGAGCAACCTTCTTAGTTTTACTTTGACGCGAACCCTTATCGTCAGCTAAGGGCTGGCAAAGAAGCCTCGCACTCACGCTCGGCCATGTTTCGAATTAACAAAACAAGGTAGGGCGACGAACTCCCACTAGGTTTTGCCATTTCTCGGGCTAGAACTAAAGCTAGACCGTGTTAGGTAAGACTTGTGTCTTACCCTATCACCTTGGGTGATATTTTCACTGCCCCCTGGGGGGGTGTTTTATGCAACTGCGTTTATGAGCTTGTGCCCATCACATCTTGCATTGTGTTTTACTTTGGCGCGAACCCTTATCGTCAGCTAAGGGTTGGCAAAGAAGCCTCGCACTCCCGCTCAGCTAGTCTTTGAATTAGCAAAGTATGGTGGGGTGACGAATTTCCACAAGGACTTTACCATTTCACGGGTTAGAACTATAGCTAAACCGTTCTAGATAGGACTTGAGTTCTACCTTATGTACACCTCTTCTTGGGAAGAGTGTATGAGAAAGGCATTTGGGCTCTTGGGAGCCAAGTTAATCTGCAAAAAGCCATAGACGAGCACCCTGCTAGGGCAAACTGCTAGGGTGACATATTCGCGCGACGCGCTCGGGCGCTTTGCTCCGATTGGCCTATATTTAGTAGTTCTTGAGAACTTAGAAACAATAAGAAGAGGTTTACTTGATCACTGCTTGAGCAAGAGTTAGCAATCATCATAGTTATGCTCAGAAAAAGACTCAATAGCTTGGGTAAAACATTGAAAGTACAATGGTGACTAATGTCGTCCTTGTTATTTGCAACTGAATACTTGAATACTACTCTAAGAATTCGAAAAAGAATCCTAAGTCTTACTTCAGAATGGGCAAAGTCTAAGCCTCTCGCCCTAAAAAAAGAGCATATTTCTTTGGGGCAAGGTGCTACTGATAGTAGCGTCAAAGGTTCTCTTTTAGGCCATCTCGGAGGTCCTCGATGATAAAGGCTTCTTTATTTATGGCTCGACATGATGCCATGTAGCATTGTCGGGCCACTATCTGGTCGCCTTTGACTTCCCCTACTCTATGTTCTGTAGGGAACTTCATCTTCAGATGATACGTGGACACCACTGCCTTTAACTAGTTCAAGGCTGTTCTCCCCAGTATGGCATTGTAAGCTGAAGGAACACGAACAACCACAAAATCTAGCATCAACTTAGCTTGAGTCGGAGGGGTGCCAATGGCGACTGGTAACGCAATGATCCCTTCAACTGCAACAGGGTGATTTGAGAAGCCGTAGAGGGGTGTATCCATCTTGCGCAACCGATCAGATGGGATGTTCATCTTCTAGAAGGCTTCATAAAAAAGTACCTCGGCTGAACTCCCATTATCAACTAAAATCCTTTTGACATCAAAATTACCCACTTGGAGTGTGACAACCAGCGGGTCATCATGGGGTGTTTTTATATCCCCTATCTCATCCTCTGAAAAGGAAATTGTGGGCACCAATGTCGTCTTCTGTTTCTTACTTAGGGACTGGCTTGTGATGCATACTTCCCTTGTATAGGCCTTGCGACCCCGTCTAGAAGAACCTCCAGCTGCAATGCCCCCAGAGATTGTGTTAATGGTGCCCGCATTCTCTTGCCTCTCTTCTCTTCCTTCTACAACCGGAGTCGCTTCTCTTCTATCATCTCTGCGTGCGATGTACTTCTTCAAGTGTCCACGCTTGATGAGGGCCTCAATTTCACGCTTAAGCAATTCGCAATTGTTGGTTGTATGGCCATGATCGTTGTGGATTTGGCACCACAGACTTCTGTCCCTCTTGCCTGGGGCTGATCTCATTCTGTCTGGTCGATCTAGAATTTCATTATCTTTTATCTCGTGCAGAATCTGTGATGGTCGGGTGTTCAAAGGCGTCAAGTTCTTCATGTCGAGTGGCTCTCTGGGACGCCGTTCGTCGCGCTTTGAGCGTTTGAAATTCCTTATGCTTCCAAGACTGTCCTCACGGGAATGTCTCCCCTGCTCTTGCTCATTGCCGTTTCGATGCCCCTTGTGCATTTCCAAGTATTCTTCGGCTTGGATATACTTGTTGGCCTTATCTAATAGTGCGCTCATGCTGCCAGGGGGACTTTTGTTGACCGCGAATGCAAATTTGGATGTAGGTCGGAGGCCGCGCAAAAAGGCCGTGTATTTTACCGACTCATCCAAATTGTCGATCTCTAACGTCGCTGCTTTGAACCTCCCTAAATAATGTGACATACATTCATTCTTTTCCTGCACCACGTTGAGAAGGCTCGCGAAGTTTTTCCTTCTAGTGCGGCTACTCACAAAATGCGTCTGGAAAATATCAGAGAGTTGAGAAAATGAGTGAATGGACCTTGGCTGCAGGGACTTGAACCACGCATGCGCAGCCTTCCTCAAGGTGGTTGGAAAGGCCCGGCACATGACAGCGTCAGAGACTTGGAGGAGTAGCATGTTCGTCTGAAATTGGTAGACGTGCTCTCCGGGGTCCCCATTCCCATCATACAAATCACATTGCGGCATCCGAAAATTCAGAGGGAGTTTTGCTTTCTCAATTTCTTTGGACAGGGGGTATCCAGAGTCTTCCCTTGGGGGAGTGAATTCCTCCGGGCGGGGCACAGAGGTGGTCTTGTGAGAATTTCGCCCTTGGGGACGCACTTTTCGTTTGAAGGCGTGAGCTCGTCCTTGGGGACAGTGCCTTTGGTCCGCACCGCGTCGATCTCGGATTTCTCCACCCATGACAGGGGTGAATTCGTGCTGTCCTCTATTGACGTCTCGCGTCGGAAGCATGAACCACTTCTGGTGACATGTTTCCCTGTTTCTTGTTCTGGCTGATAGCTAGGATCAGTCTCTGATTCATGCCTTCGACTATAGTCCGACCTTGAGGTAAGTCTAAGACGAAGGTCGCTGGGATTTAGGCGTGTCTGATTAGTTGAAACCGTCGGGGCTACCTCTTCAAGCTTTTTCTGTAAGGTAGTGACAACGCCCCTAAGTTCGTGGACTTCTTTGGTCAGATCTGCGTTCGGAGTGTTAAACAGCTTTCGGGTCAGGCGATGGTGCAAGTCCCCTCTTTTTAAAAGAGGGGTCGGGGAACGATTTCCTTGGGAGCTGTTAGTCGTATTCGGGGTGACTGAGGTCACATTAATCCGTTCGTTACTGGAATGGTGTTGGGATGGTGTTGGTTGACGCCCTCTTCGGCGGGAGCAACTTGATCTTGCTCGCCGATTTTGGACGGAGCGACTGGCTGCAGGAGCGTCTGAAGATGATTTCCTTGCCATGTTCCCTGTCGGTCCCACGGATGGCGCCAAAATGTTGCTGCTAGAATATTGATCGGGAACCACGGCTGGGAAATGGACCTGCAAAATAGAACACGGAGTGACCACCGGGGATGTTCCGGTGGAGGCGGCTCCGATGCTAAAGTCAGAACGTCGCTACTAGGGTAGAACTCTGAATAATAGTAAGTGCACTGAGTGCTAGTGTGTGAACTTGTCTGCGTACCTGAGGGTAGTCCCCTTTACATAGGCATCAACTGAAGAGTCCTGGTTGATTTACATGTCTATGCAGATAATCCTTAGCCCCGATTAATTGGGATTACGTTAGGATCCTTATAGAATATGAACTCTGCCGACACGATAACCTTGAAATCCAAGATAAGGTTGACCTGAGTCAACCTTGCCACGTGTCGATATCTGGTTGGGCGGATATTTTCAGCTATATCAACTTCATTCTTTCCCTTCTAACCAAAAAATGACAAAGAATCTATAACAAAGAACTCATCAATTCTCTCTCTCTACAAAATTCGATCAGAACAAATCAGACCCCAATTCTCTCTCTCTCTGATTCCAACTACCGGCATCAACGACACCTCCTACACCTCCGCCGCCGCCTCCTCTCCGCCGACCGCCACCTCATCGCCAACATCCTCCGGCAAGCAGCCTTTCTCAACGGTGCACAACCCCTAGGGCCCCCGCTTTCCGCGCGTGATACCCAACAGCGCATCATACGGATCCTCGAGGATCGGCCACGGGTCGTTTACGCATTTGCCTTCGGGCTCTTCTTCGCCGTCGTCCGATGGTGAGAAAATGGTGGATTTGACGGCACTAACAAAGCTACAACTCCAATTTATTTGAGAACAAAATCAGGTAAACCCCAAGCCATACAAAAATTCCCGTGCTTCTGTGTTCTTGAATATGCACTTCATGACTTTAACTCGGATCATGCTGTAAATGGTAGTGACAATGTGCCGAGGGTTTTTTGAGACAAGCTTTGAAAGATCCTATCATTTCTTTCACATTAAAGACGTAGATTGTGGCAGCAAGCGACCCTGCTTAGCCAAGCTAAGAGGTTAGCTCCTTGATAGTTCTGGACAATCTGTGAAGACTCGTCCTCTTAATTCCAAAGCACATAAGGAAGCTGGTTACAAATGAGGACAATTGTCCAAACAGAGGAGTAAAGGCAGGTATAGAAGAGATGATCGAGACATTTCTGGTGCTGTTGACAGAGGACGCAGTGTCCTCTGTAATTTTGCCCATCTGTTGAATTTATTTTTGATTCCGAGCCTCTTATGACAAGCCAGCCAGAGAATGAATGGTGTTCTAAGAATTGTGTCTTGCTAGTAGGAAGGCCTCTTTGATGGACTCCAGCGGCAGTGCGCAGTCCTCGAGGCCCGCATCTTCAGATCGGGGTGGCCGAATCTTTTCCAACAAGCCCGCTGCAACTTCGGCTGTTGCTTCCATACTTGAACCTCGCCTGAAACCTTAACCCTAAAATTTTGAGCTGTGTAAAACGGAAATGAAGATAAAAAAATATGCTAATTATATTAGAAATATTCTTAGTCCCTCCAAAATCCAAGACGACATTGTGTAGTTAATATACAAGGGTAAAAATGTCTTTTTGCGTCCCATCGTTAACACCGTCAAAGAAATAGAGCGGGGTGTAATTTTCAAAGATAGGGGGTCCGTGTGTAGTTTAGGGTAAATCTCAAGGATGTCATGTGTAATTAACCTATTTATTTTTTACTTATGTCATATAAATACCTACGGGCAACATTTTTTCATTCTTTGAGCACACTCTTCTGATCTTTATAGATAAAAATATGCAAATGAACTTATCAATTTGCAAAAGTGATTATGGCATAAGATGGTGGGTCTCTTTTGTCTCCTTTGTGAAAATTGGGTTTGACAAACGTTTGTCTCCTTTGTCTTCATTTCTATTTTTCCCAAAATATGGAGAAGATGTCGATTTGGAAAGAAGAAAAAAATAAAACTACCTTGTTTAGATATTTTTTTCCTCAAAATTATTATAAAAATAATGATACTTAGTTAAGTGCTGCAGAACCCGGTTCCACTTCAGTAATTAATTAAATATCACTACTAAAAATACTAAAACACATTAACACATCAATATGTCAGAAAGAGTGAAGTAAATTGTAATAATATGTCTGCAAGGAATTGGTGTTTTAAGTCTCGAAATTTGATACTTTCAAAAAAACAAAATCTAAGAAAGACAACTAAATAAAGAGTGAAGTTTATCATATTCGTTTTTTGTTTTCATTTTGTGTTTTCATTTTCATGATTTTCGTATTCAGTAAAAAAATACGCACCTGTACTTTTCTCATTTTCAACCAAAAAAATGAACCACCTTGGAGGTGTTTGAGTGAAAACTAAAAACACCTTGGAGGTGTTCATGATTCTAGAATATTATCATTTTCTTATATTGGGTTAAGTTTGAGTGAAAAACTAAAAACACCTCGGAGGTGTTTTCAATTTGTCCATGTTTGAGTAATTTTACCCAAAACGAAAACAGAAAATGATAAAAATATACAAAATAAATAAATTTTTTTATCATCGTTGCAAAAAAAAAAAACGGATATGATAATCTCTCAATGTTCAATCTCTCACCCACAGCACATTAAAATATCTCTCTCTCTCTCTCTCTCTCTCTCTCTCTCTCTCTCTCAAGTTTTTAACAAATGGAAAGGACTGAATGATATCAAGGACAAGGAAATAGCTCCCCCCCCCCCCCCCCCCCACCAATGGTTGGCATTATGAAAACCTGACTTGAGATCCTTTTTTTGGTTTGGGTTTAACTGATTTCCCGTTTTTGGCGGGTGCTATTAACAATCTATCCCAAGTTAGTTTTTCAAAATATTCATGAGAAAAGGATTAAGAGTTAGTTTGTTTGTTTATTTATTTTTAAATTTTTTTTGAGTGGAGAGTAAAAATATATGTCAAGAGCAAAGATGAGAGATACAATATTCCCAGATAGGCAAGAAAATAGACTTACGGATGACATCATCATCCGATGAAAATCGCAATAAAAGGATAAGCCGACGGGGTGATTGATAAAACTGACATTTAAGTGCTGAAAAAGTTAAATACTGAATTTGTAGAACTGAAAAATTTAAGTGACCGAATTTTTACAAAAAAATAAGTAAACATGTTTAGTAAACTAAAATTAAATATCTGAAAATTGATCTATTTATAAATTTATCCATTTTATCAAAATCATGCATTTATTTATGTACTTAATAACTTTTTTTTTGGGGCCAAAATCGTGTTGGAGGTGGTGGTGACAGTGGCAGTGGCCGTGGAGTAATAATAGTGCTGCTGCTGCTGGTGGCGACAGCGGCAGTAGAAAGGTGTCAATGGTGGGGATAGTGGTGCTTGAAAACGTGATTTCGGTAATTGTGGTTGTACTGATAGACAGTGACATAACAGTCATGGTAGTTGTGGTAGTACAGTCGATATTTAGATGGTTTTGACAGTCGTAGTCATAGACATGGTGTTGGCGGCGATGGTGTGGTAGAGATGGCGGTGTCCTTATGGTGGTGTTGTTGGTGGTGGTAGTGGCTAGGTCGTGATAATTGTGATAGTAGTAGCAACATGGAATAATGATTGTGGTGGTTGTTGTAGGATGGTGGAGGTGATGTTACCAATAAATTAATTAGGGGAGGCATCATGGTAGCAATTATCTTTTTTTATGAAGAATTATGTTAAATAATTTTTAATCATCTCATTTAGTATTAAGTAAGTCCACCTGACTTAAAATTTTAGCCTAATTTTTGTAAGAATTAATTTCTTAAGTGATACGAAATTAACCGTTATCAAATGTGTTTAGTTGAAAATCATTGAAAACATTAAGTTTTAAGTGCTTAATTGCGTTATCAAACACACCCTACATCTACAAGCGACAAAATAAATTATTATAAAAGCTCAAACCTACAAATGGAAATACACACACACACATGTGTGTGTGTGTGTTAATGAGGAGAATAAAACAACAAAGTTGAAAAGCAAAAAGGACTAAGAAATTTGTTAGGATCAATTTCTGCAAACAAAATGAAGGGCATGCTTAGTTTATGAATAATCCTTGTTTTGTCCCGTAATTGTAAAGAAGGCATGAAAAGAAAATAACAGGTTAGCTCAACGATGCTATTAACAATTCATCTTGATTTTTTTAGTAAAGAAGCAATTTTATTTCTCACCTAGAATTTAGAGCAGATCTTGTTTTGTACACACTCTCGTGAAATATGTCACCAAAAATAGTAATTTGTTACTAAAACAAGTCAAGGGGTTGGTCATCGATGATATTTTATTGACTTTTGGTTCTGGGAGTCTCTTTTGTCATGGTGCTGCCTTGGGCTGTCATCGTGTTATTTTTGCACTTCCTAAACTTGTAGTATGTACTATGATTCATATGATTTACATAATTATTACTCTATTTCAAAAAAATAAAAGAATAGACTACAACAAATATAGGATAATACCACATAGGTAAACAATTGCCCATTGCAAGAATCAATTTCTTTTTCCTAAAACTAACAAAAGCCAGATCAACTTAACTATGAACTTGTCCAACTTTGTGGATAACAATTGAAAACGCTAAACGTACTATATTACAAATCACCGGAATTATTTCTTTGTCTCCAACGAATGTTCTAGCGAGACTTTTAGATTTTGATGATGCTTTGTTCATTACATTGATTGCTTCTATTTGACTACGACAAAATTTAACGTATGTAAATATTGGGCTATACTCAAAATAACAATTCTAGAGAGAATAAATGGACTTATCTTTTAGCAAGTGAAGCATTGAAGCTAGCCTAAAAATCAATAACGTTCATATATGTAAATAAAATTTTGTAAAAACTCAGACGCTTATCAAACTTCTATATCTCGACGGTCATGCCGACTTGATGTAAACACGGTACACAAGATAGCCCGAGTCACGTCATCTCGTACGTTCATACCGTAATTTGGCTCCCTGAGAGAGCTAGTCCACAATAATATGAAACACCATGTACCGATCAAATACTCCCTCCGTCTCTTAATAATTGATTATCTTTTCTTTTTGGACAGTCCCATAAAAATTAATCATTTTCAAATTAAGAAAGATTTTGTAGATATGTTTACATATTTACCCTTTTTATACTTTTTTTATTCTATTTTTCTCTCCACATTTAACTTTTTACTAACTCATTTTTCTCTCTTGCCCGATTACTTTAGATTTTTTTATTTTATTTATCTCTCTACATTTAACACTCTACCAACCAATTTTTTCTTTCACGGCCCACTATCTTCTCTCTCTCTCTCTAAAGGATAAAATAGAAAAACACACAATACATAACTAAAATTTTTAATATCCGTGTAAAGTAAAAGTGATGGATATTTTAAAGACGGAGAGAATATATTGTTATTTGAAGATGGGTCATTAAATATTTTCCTTGGAAATGGGGTAGAAAAAGGTGTTGACGTTGGGAGGGGTTAGGGGTTGAGCCGTGGCTTTCAAGAGTGATGACCACAAAGGAGATAGGACTGAGGGCCAGCTTCTGTTTATAAAAAAAGCCTGGGCACCCAAAAGTACCCAACACAAAGTCACACTTTGATTTTTATATCTATATAATAATAATAATAATAATAATAATTCAAGACCAGACCTCGAACAGCGAGTCCATTTTTCTGTTCCCACTTTACACTTGGGGGTTTAGTGAGAGCCTAAGGTGGTAAGCTCGTAGCTATTATGACAAAACAGCTACTACTTTGCTAGCTCACATGTCAGTTTCTCTCCAAAATTTCTCACCCACTTCTTGCTCCAAAATACAGCCACAATTCAAGCCCAGTCTTGACGGATTCATCACAGCTCACAAAGTCACAGGCGCCAGTGTAGGGAGGCCCCACATGTTCACACGTGGTGTCCCTTCGTTAAGTGGCATGTCTTACAGGGCCGCGATTGATTGCACTCTGATTGTTGAACTTTCTAGAATCGTAAGACCCCCACCGGCAGTCCATGCGCAAGTTTACGCGACTCCTTCCTTAACAGGTACTAATACCAAACTATTCAAATTGATTTGAATCGTTTAAATAAAATTAAACTGACTTAATTTTAACTGTTTAAAAATCGTATCGGTTCGATTCTATACTTTTGAAACCGACATATGATGTGTTGATATACTTTTAATAAGTTAGTTGATAATCTCACCTACATAGTATTAATTGAACAAGTCTGAAAAGTTAAGTGAAAATAAAATAGTAAGAGTAATTATAACACAAAAAATTGGTGATCAATATCTCTTTTATATTACTTATTCTTTCTTATACATTAATGACAAAAGCATATTGAGTTTTTATTAAATAATATATCTGGAATAATATTTATATCTTATGTTAAAATGAGCAAAAGCATAACAAGATTGTTTGCAATTTAGTAAAAAAATGTAACTTTAAATTTTAATTGTATATAGATCCAAATAGTAGTGGGCAAAGGAAAAACGTATTCAAATTGGGACAAATCGATTGAAACTGAATAAATCAAACCGTTTAAACTGTCTAAATTGAAGGTATCTGGTGTGATTCGGTTCATAAATTTTCAAACTGAGGGGTACCGATTTGACCTCCAAACTAAATCGTGCTCATCGTTGCTACTTAATTTGAATACCTTGGGTCTTTCTATTTACAATGTAAAAAGTTTTGGCTAACTTATTGATTGATCTTGGCTCCATCAATACGAGGGTTGAATTTTGCCTCCCAGGAACTAACAAAATAAAGCTTAGGCTGGTAAAATTGTTGGGTTGGGATTGTTTATGGACTTTGGTTGAGTTTAAATGAATTCAGTTCGTTTGATCGGTTCTTAAATGGTTTAATTATAAAAATGATCCTTAAAGTTTGATCTTATGTTTTACATAGTCCTTTAGCATTTCTTGTTGATCTTTTAAAATCATTTTCGTGATTTAAAAAGTCTTGAGCTCATAAAATGAAACTTTTGAACTTGTAGTCCTTTGATCGATGGCAGTTTCATAACTTCAAGACTACTGGCCCGATGGCCGGGACATGTAGCGGACATGATGCCTTACTTACAATGAGTGCTTCATCCGTGAAGAACTCGTTTGAGTCCCACCACCACCAACAAGCCCAACATTAGAAACCCGCCCACCAGCGATGATGATTCGCCTAAGGCTTCCTCCTCTGCATCTTCTGCTCGTCACTTTGGCCATTAGATGAGTGTGTGTACATTTGTGTGTCGAAGCGAGGTGAATCTGTGTGCGTTTGTGTGTAATCTGTGTGCATTTGTGTGTCACGAGGTGAATCTCTGCGTGCATGCACGATCTCGTGTGTGATACATAAAATTTGTGAAGAAAAACTTCATTTAATGGTGATACCATGTTATACAGGTTAAACGTAGTACCACCACCCAGTAAAAACTAAGCAAAAAATGTCGGTTGGACATCTCAGACTTGTAAGCAAATTAACACGTGAGAACTACACTCAACAAGTTCACCATTACCTCGGCCTAAGATTCTATCGTTGGCAAATTGAACTTGCTATCCAAATTCACCAAATACGAGTTTCGCCTCGAGGTTTGATCCACTATCACCGTCAAGTCACGACTCGTAGCATCTAGGTGGATGACGAGATCGTCAAACCCAAATTTTCACAGGAACCACGGTGAGTCAATAGAAACAGCAACCACGAAGAGTGAGAAAAGGATAACAATAAGCGTCCATGGATGATGGATCTTGGCCATCTCAGCCACTATCACCAATATAGTGCTTTTCCACTGCACCGCGAATCTAGCACAACCACCACATACGCCAAGAAAAACCATCACATGATCCAACACAATCACCACCGCCCTCACAGTTCATACCACCAAATCTATAACCGTCGGCAATCCCAGTTCGTCGCTCACTCAAAAGGTTGATATTCGCTACTGTCTGGCCGCTGTTGTTCACCAGAAATGGATCAAGGATGTTGTAGATGTTCACAAGGACCAAGGAGGGTGGAGAAGACTCCAAAGTAGTGATTCCGTGCAATTTGATTGGGTGGTAATACCACGTCACCGTATCATTGTTACATTGAAGTCTTTCTCGATTTTGTGAATGCAAGCTGTTATAGTTTGTTTGCTTGTTTGACCGGAAAATGTGGTTAAATAAGGGTTATTGTATCCAAGAGAAAATAAGTTGCATTAGGGTTTGTGATCCAACATTTGTTAAGAAAAGGGATTCTATATTGTACAGAATTATCGTTGCAACAGCTTTAGCGACAAAAAGACATCACTACCAATGTCTTATCGATGTTGCTAATATTTATAATGATAATCTTTTGTGGCTAAAATGTATTTAGGCACATTTTCTGTATTTTTTTGTAGTGGTGACAGTCTTTTGTCGCCAATATTTATAATGCAAATTTTGTTATCAAAATGCATTTAGCTCATTTTTTGCCACGTCACGATGCCATGTCAGCTGTCATGTTACCTCTATGGGATCATTTGGCATGAAGTTCGAAAACCTTATTTTTGGAGCAAAAGGATCTTTTAAATCATGAAAGCAATTTTAAAAGATTTCTAGAAATATTTTGTTCTTGAAGGACCATTTATATCATAAGGCCTAACGTAAAAGATAATTTTTTTTGTAATTTATCCATTCTTAAATGGGTCGGGTTCAAGTTAAACACACTAACGGAGCACCAACCCAACCCATTGTTTTTATTAGCAAACCACATTTTACACTAACAATGAATTCCAATCAATTTTTTTTCTTTTTGATTTGAAAGAAAATCATGTGAGGCCCACCAGGAAACAATTCATTTACCACTCTGTAGACTTGCTGACAACGCAGAGCATGAAGTTATTTTTTAAGTTAAACAAGAAGAAATGATGATAATATTAAACATGTGTGTGTGTGTGTCTGTGTGTGGGATACTGTAATAATTAGGTACACAAGTAGACAAGTTACTTTTCACGGAGAACAAAAATAAATCAGTGATTACATCGGAAGAGTTTAAGTTAAAGGACATATAATTACTTGGGAGCAATAGGGAAGAAAAACAAAAGATCAAGATCCAAAATGGTGGTCTAAATCTTTTGAGGATACTGCAATAGCTGCTCTGATGTATCCTTAAGTATAGTCCAATATTATAGCCAGCACCTCAAATCAATCAGGTTCGTAGTTTTTTCTGTTTTCGGAGACGATTCAGTCCGGTCAAACTGCTGCACTGTCAAATTCGGAGCTGAATTTGTTGCAAGTGCATGAGTGTCCATATCATCACAGGTTAAAACCCATTTAAAATTGGGTAACTAAGGGGTTAATGAGTCTCAATGCTCATCATAGTCTCACATGTTGGCATGATCACCAACAGTCAATGGGGTCCATTCCTTGGTCTCTTATTGGTGTAATCCAAATCATGATCATCATCCCTTAATGGTCCAAGACTACCAAGGCAATCCTGGCTGTCTAATGTACAGACCATCATCACTTTCAATCCTGACCGTCCAAAGGATACTCAGTCGTAAGACAATCTCATCTGACGATAAATTGCAAAGGCTGAAGGAATTTCAGTGATATTATTGGATTCTGTTACCAACTTCTCTCTCTCTCTCTCACTATTACTTTTCCCTAATCTATTTCCCCAAGGTCTTGTTAGCTTCGACACTTTTTTCCAGTATTCCATACTCCATACTGTCAATTCACACACACAGCCACACACAGTTTCTTTTTCTCTCTAGGATTCCATTGCTGCTCTAAGCTTTGTTCTGCTAACACCACTTGGTTTCTTGGTGGAAATAAAGGTAATTTCTGTGAAGCCCATCTTTCACTTTCCATTCCCAACGGCTAGTTTTCTTGGTCTTTCTTGAGATGCTGCCTTTGCTTTTGTTCATTCTTGTTCTTTGCAACTCTAATTTGCTAGTGGGTTCTCTGAATGATGAAGGCTATGCACTTCTATCACTCAAACAGTCCATTAGAGAAGACCCGGGAGGGTCTTTAAACAATTGGAACTACTCTGATGAGAACCCTTGTTCTTGGAATGGGATCACATGCAAACAAGAAAAAGTTGTGTCTGTTAGCATTCCAAAACAGAAACTTTCTGGGTTTCTTCCTACTGCTCTTGGAGCTCTCTCTGAGCTTAGGCATGTCAACTTGAGGAGCAATAGGTTCTTTGGGAGCTTGCCTGTTGAGCTATTTAGAGCTCAAGGCCTCCAAAGTTTGGTACTTTATGGAAATTCCTTTTCGGGATCTCTACCCATTGAGATTGGGAGGCTTAATTACCTTCAAACCTTAGATTTGTCACAGAATTTCTTCAATGGGTCTTTGCCTACAGCATTAATCCAGTGCAAGAGATTGAAAACCCTTGACCTGAGTCGAAACAATTTCACTGGTTCTCTCCCTCTAGGGTTTGGTGCTAATTTGGTTTCCTTGGAGAAACTTGATCTCTCGTATAACAAATTTGGCAGTTTAATCCCAAGTGACTTGGGAAATTTGTCTAATTTGCAAGGAACTGTTGATTTGTCTCATAATTTGTTCAATGGTACAATCCCAGCTAGTCTTGGTAACCTTCCTGAGAAGGTTTATATTGATCTTACTTATAACAATTTGATGGGGCCAATCCCACAAAATGGTGCTCTTATGAATAGAGGGCCTACTGCTTTTATTGGAAACCCGGGACTTTGTGGCCCTCCCTTGAAAAACCCTTGTACTCCGGATTCCCCAGCTGCAAGTTCGCCTTCATCGTATCCTTACTTACCGAGTAACTCTCCGCCACAGAATACTGGTAATGGAAAGGGTGTGAAAGGACGGCTAAGTAAAAGAGCGGTAATTGCAATTGTTGTCAGTGATGTCATTGGAATTTGCCTTATTGGTTTGGTGTTCTCGTATTGTTATTCGAGGGTCTGTGGTTCTGGTAATAGGAAGGATGGAAGCGGCTATGGTTTTGAGAAGGGAGTGAAGAAGGGGAGGAAGGAGTGTTTGTGCTTTAGGAAGGACGAATCGGAGACGTTATCCGAAAATGTGGAGCAATATGATCTTGTGCCGTTGGATGCGCAAGTGGCGTTCGATCTTGACGAGCTTCTAAAGGCCTCGGCCTTCGTGCTAGGGAAGAGTGGTATTGGGATTGTTTACAAAGTGGTGCTTGAGGATGGGCTTACCCTAGCTGTGAGAAGATTGGGTGAAGGAGGTTCACAAAGGTTAAAAGAATTTCAGACAGAAGTTGAAGCAATTGGAAAGCTAAGGCATCCTAACATTGTCACTCTCAGAGCCTATTATTGGTCTGTTGATGAGAAGCTGCTCATATATGACTACTTAACAAATGGTAACCTGGCCACTGCACTTCATGGTAAGTTCTACTGGCCCCTCTTGCCGAAATTATTATTATTTTATTATTTTTCTTGTTTAAGATGTCCTTATGAAGGGCTTCGCTTGTTGACCTAGCAGTTTCACTAACTTGGTTGCATTTGTTCTGGCAATGCCCTCAGGGAGGCCTGGAATGGTATCCTTTACGCCTCTGACATGGTCAGACCGGCTGAAAATAATGAAAGGAACTGCGAAAGGCTTGGTTTACTTACACGAATATAGCCCCAAGAAGTATGTCCACGGAGACCTGAAGCCCTCCAATATACTGCTTGGACAGGATATGGAACCCCACATCTCCGATTTTGGACTTGGACGCCTTGCCAATATAGCCGGAGGATCTCCAACCCTGCAATCTAGCCGAATGACGGCTGAGAAGCCACAACAAAGGCAGCATAGCATGCCACCATCCGAAGTTCTAACCGCAAATTCAGCTGTGAATTCTGGATCTTATTATTTAGCTCCCGAAGCTTTAAAGGCCGTGAAACCATCACAGAAGTGGGATGTTTACTCATATGGGGTGATCTTACTAGAAATGATTAGCGGAAGATCACCCCTCGTCCAAGTTGGTGCCTCGGAAATGGACCTTGTTCAGTGGATTCATCTCTGCATTGAAGAGAAGAAGCCATTTTCAGATGTTCTAGACCCGTATTTAGCTCCAGACGTGGATAAGGAAGAGGAGATGATTGCAGTTTTAAAGATTGCAATGGCATGTATTCACAGCAGCCCCGAGAGGCGACCAACAATGCGGCATATCTCCGATACTTTGGAAAGACTGGGAGATTCTATCGACTGAGAAATTACAGCAAAGCTACGAAAATCCGTTAATCAGTCAAGACTAAAGTTGTATTCGGAATGGTCAGACAACCCAACCTGATCATATATTTAGCATTTGGGTGGAACTACGAACGCAAGATCAGCAGCAATGGGAAGGGAAATTGATGTACAATGCAAGTGGAAGTGTGTGTTTATAACTTCACCAACAGGAGGATCCTCTAATATTTTCATCGTAGAGAAGGGCCAACTGCTAGGTGAGGTGTTTGTGACTGTTTTATCCTGTGCTGGCTTTTTTAGTGTATGTTTGAATGTTGTCGTCTTGCTCTTGCTCTTATTGCAGACCTTTTGTCTCGTTCTTGTTTACTTGTATTATTATGATTATGATCAGTGATCTATTCTGCTTCGCTCTCTTCTATTAAATGAGAACACGAGAGAAAATGGACAGTGATTCTTTGGGTAAGATTTGTATAAGCAAGTAAATCTTTTTCTTAGCAATGACAAACTTCAATAGATGAAAATTGGCAAATTTGCAACTGACAATGTTATGCCACTTGAAGATGTAAGACTTTTTCGTTTGCTTGAAATCATAATAATTTTATTTGAGAGAATGGTCTAAAATAATTGAACTTGTACGGAACCAAGCGGGAAACGTGATGGAATGCACTTGAGGCATCAAGGATGTCCCATGGATGGGAAGAATCTCATGTTACGTTCAGTGAGAGCCCGCCAAGGAGAAATTCCTACATCATACTTCAATCCTGGCATTAATTGGCAAGCAGTCTCTGTTAATATAAGTCTTGTGCTGGAGCTGGACCTTCTTGTTCGGATGCATTTTTGTCAAAATAACACAGCAATGCAATTAAGCTTACATTTCTAGTCTTATGCTGGAGCTGGACCTTCTTGTCCGGATGCATTTTTGTCAAAATAACACAGCAATGCAATTAAGCTTACATTTCTACTCTGAAGTCACAGTTGAAGAAGACCAGAAGAGAAGAAAAGAGGGGAGTGGAGTGTGGGGTCGGTTTGGGGTCAGGGTAATCCTTTTAAGAAACTACAGCCAACCAAAACCAGTGTACCTCGATCAGAAGACTGTACCAGTAGAAAGCATCACAACATCTAGGTACGGACAACTACGGAGTAAAACACTACTTGGCTTATGTGACAAATCTACACCACTGTAAGCTAGAAAATCAGAGGGGTTCTAAGTTAATAACTACTGAAACCCGAACGGGACATCGAACGAGTCAAGTCTCTGTTCACTGGTTCCCTCGTTCAAATGATACAAACATAGGTAGTGCAACGTTAGATGCAGAAGTTACCTAAAGATCCATACATTAGCCAATAACTTACATAAACAGGGACGATATAGACATGCATATACTGCTACAGCGTTAGATGCAGATTCATCAGTTACAAGTCATTGTCGCATCATATTACGTGCCTTCTGAAACGCTGCCTTGGCAGCAAGAAGCTCATCTTCCCTCTGCTGGCGAAGTTTCAAAGCCTCCTCTGCTGTCTTAGATGCCACCTCAAAATTCCGTTCTGCCTCCACCATGTCTTTGGATGTCTGAACGAAGCGAGTCTCGAGATTCTGATTTTCTACTTTACAACAGGAAAGTTTAGTCTCAATTTCGACCAACATGTTCCTAATACAAGAAGCTTCATCATTAAGAAAGTTGAGGCGATTTCTAGCGGCCTCTACACTAGCCAGGTACTCAACATGACGACCAGAAACATCATCCAACTTCGTTTTTCGTAATTTCACTAAATCAACAAGCTTCTGACAAGATTGGTCCTTGCTGATCGAGGAACTAATTTTAGCCAACGATGATGCACAGCTTATAAGTTCCTCTACCCGTTCACGAAAAGGTCCACAATCAATCAACAGACAGTCAAGAGCAGCAAAAACCGTAGTTGCCTCCCGAACCATAGATTCATGATCGTGAAAATCCATAGGCTCCAAAATGCGAAGAAGCTCATTCTGAAGGTTCACAGCTAATTGGGCAAACCCCTCTGACACAGCATCTGCTGTTCTAGTGCCCTTTAGTATTCCTGGAACTGATAGTTCCCAGTGTGGAATACTTAAAGGCCGAGCACGCTGAGGAGGCGAATGAGGTGATGTTTTGTTACCTTTGATACCCCCATTACTCTCAGGTGGGAAAGCAGAGTCTTCACTGTTGAACACATCCACATTTTCGGGAGCAGAAATGAAATCAAAAGAAGCGATTCCACCTGGAGAAGAGAGAAAATTAAGTCAACTACCAATGCATATGCTAGAACTTTTAACCTAACAAATAGCGGTGAGAAAAAGAAGAGCCGCCCACATAAGGAAAAGAACACAAAGATACAGCATAATACTATGCAAGCCTTCCCACCCGTGACCTAGTATACTATGTTCTTTAGAGCCACCAAACCCTCTTGGTAGCATGGAGTTCTGAGCAAATCCGAAAAACAAGAGGGAGAGAAACAGAAGAAGATAATAGAAAAATGAATAAATGAGCAACTTAAACACAACATGCCACAAGATATTAATAAGAACATCACAAGTGGCAGTGAAGATTCCAGTCAAAGAAGTTTAAAGACGAAACCAATGGATGCACATATGGACACCTGAAGTATTTCCAGCGAGAGAAATCTGCTTGCAAAACTCCACTTGTCTCTGATGAATGGCGGCCTTGGATGCCAGAACTGAAGCTTGGACCTCTTTCTCAGTACAAGAATCCATTGACTTCTCCTGCGTCAAGTCAAAGGACTTCATAGTAGAGTCAAGGACAGAACCATCAACTCCGACTGACCCATCTTGGAATTTTTGATGCTTCTGGAGGGGTTCATTTGATGTGCCTTCTTGTCTCTCCAACTCCATTAGCATTAGTTTGCCCCTCTTTGACTGGCAATGAAGGGCATCCACTGCAAGTGACTCATTATCTTCGTCCGGATGGTTAGTCCCCCCTATGTCAACCAAGTCGCTGTTTGCAGGTCTGATCTCATCCCAGTTGATCAAAGTAGACTGAGGGGAACTGATTCTTTCTCCTACATCATTGTCAGCTATAACTACTTCAGTGTCCAGCCACCGGAAAAAATCACAAGCACCTTGTCCCTGTAGCATGATGAGTTCGAAAAGCATGAAAGTGTTAAAAGCCTTCCAAGATTTGTATTCTCGTATAAACGACTGTTGCTTCTTCTTTATGCTTTACAGCCTACTTCAGTCAATGAAACTACTTTATTGGTCCACCAAGGACTCTACATGTCTGTGCGTGGTTCAATTGCTGCAAGCCTTCAAAAACGAATTAAGATTGTTCCCTTATTTTCAGAAGATTAATATTCACATACAAATGCACCACAGAGGGTAAAACCTGAGACTCATGTAGACACGACGCAGCGCCATAGGCAAACTGCCTCTCACAGGCAAAAGGAAACATGAGAAAAAAGCTGAAATTTCCCATCCAAGCCAGTAGCTGAACAAAAGCATTAGCCCAATATATAAGCTCTTAACCCACAATCGTAATGGATGGAACTTGTAAGTCGATAAGGTTCTCTTGTTGTAACGACCCGGTCCATGGCCCCACCACAAGGCAATGCTCCATCAAAAAGGCTAGCTAAAATAGGTACTTATGAGTTTATGAGCAGGTATTATCATAAATTATCCCACATCCAATGTGGGATATCACACACCCCTTTTTATACCTTAGCGTCCCTACTAAGGCCAATATCAACCTTAGTCACATATAGTCTCTTGCCTTTGCTGAATATTACCAGCAGCCCAACCGGAGGTTGGGATATGAACCTCCAGGAACCCGGCTGCATAACCTAGCCCATACCATCCGTAACAACCCGGTCCACAACCTCACTATAGGGCAATGTCTCCCTCAAAAAGGCTCGAAGTAGGTACTTCCGAGTTCATGGGCAAGGTTATACAAGGTCAATCAGAAATTACCCCACATCTGTGAACTATCATAATCTCCCATCTTTATACATTAGCGTCCCTACTAAGGTCTAATCTCAACCTCAGTCACATGTAGCCTAGAATCTTCATCTCTAGCCATTGTTGGATAATAACAACATCCCAACTTGGTCAGCTCAATTTGAGTCCTCCTTCATGTCCAACTTTTGACAACCCAATTGGATAGTCCAGCCCAAACTTTTGAGAACCCGGCTCTAATACCATCTGTAACAACCAGGTACACCGCCCCACAACATGGCAATCCCTCCCCAAAAAAGGCTAGCCAAACTAGGTACTTATGAGTTCGTGGGAAGGGTCTTATAAGGCCAATTGCATATTATCCCACACCTGATGTGGGATATCACGCTCAATGTCTTGGTGACCAAAGGACGGATATCTAGACTCCCCACCAAGTTCAAGCTTTGTGTTTGTTGCCGTGCATTTGAAATTTTTTTATCCTTGTTGACATATTAAGATTTGGATTGCCATCTTAACGAAGGTATTGCATGTTTCTTGTAGTCTAAACAAGGACTCGACAAGTAAAACGTATCTATGACATCTATGTGCAAGAAAACGGGTCAAATTACTTTCTAATGGTTCCTTGTCTGTAAGTTTCAATTTGCATGCAAACCATCGTGTTAGAATGCATGAGACAAAATACACATATAACACAATGTTTCAAAACGAGTACTACTTTATCTTTTTTTTTTCCTTCTTCTTCTTCTACCTTAAATTTCCGCTTTCTTAAATCTGACCGGATGACTCTTACTAAACTCAACCAAAGTACCAAATCCCTGCTCCATATGCCTGTATCCACTGTAGAATGGACGGGGGAACCAATATTCAAGAAAATAGCATCTGGTACGTATTTTAGACTATTACCATCAAAATATTGCATATTGCTTTCAGAGAACATATACCACTTCATTCTTTAAAATACTGCAGCTTTATGTCAATTCAGGGGATTGAAGATGTCTATCCCCAAAATGTTAATGGTAAACAATTTTAATTGGCAAATAGAAGGGATACATTACAAGCAGTCAGTTGAAAAAAGGTGGATAGCCCTCTTCCTACAAAGACATATAAGAGACAAGTTGCATCTCTCACCTCTGAAAGAAATACTACATTACCAAAAGCGGAAAGTTTATACATCAAAAGCTTTTGCATAATACCTTCCACAACCGAACACATGTTTCTACTTTGAATACAGACATGGGACAGAAAAACGTTATGTCAGCTCAAGTTTGGCCAGGCAATTAAAGCATTCAACCCTCAGTAGCAGAATTCTTCAATCCTAGTCACGCTCCCACCCCGGAACCTTGCTCTCGAATCTCGCACCAGCTCCTGCTCCCACACCGAAAGCCACTATAGGTATGAGGGTTCCGCTCCGGAACCTCGCATCCGCTCCCGCTTCCGCCCATGCTCCAGCACTTAACTCGTGATTAATAAGTAAAGAGTAATATACGCTCTAGACCCTAAGACACCGATTAAATCAATGTTATGGCACTGGGGCATGATTCTCATTACAACTTCGACCAGATAAAAATCCAGTGAAATCCAATATGTTGCTTAGTCGGGTGTTTATCATGTTAGACTTAGTGACCAGCAGTTTGGTAGGAATCTGAGGCCATAAAATTCTCCATGGCTGTATGGCGTTATTAAGAGTTCAAATAGCTCCGCATCAAGACATATTTTTGAACTGTTAAATAATCGCTTCTCTTTAGAACCGGGTGTTTAAGGTTGACCTTCTGAGCTCTGCATGTTTCCCTGATGGCACTAATGCCCCACGAAGTATGTGTGCATCCCCCTCTCCGGAATGTACTCAATCAATAGAACTGGTGCTCTTAATAGTTGCATAGATTTATTTGTTTTTTGACATGTTGTACTCAATTACTTTTGTGACTTGGCTGTGTAAGAGCTTGTATACAGCAACATTTTGAAGTTTGGGTGCTACTTTGCAGATTCAGAAATCAAACAGCTTTCTGGAAAACCCTATATGAGAGAAAGAGAGAGAGCGAGGGAGGGGGGGGGGGGGGGAGAGAGAGAGCTCAGCGCCGCTGGTTGATACCAGAATTATACTGCCTATGGCAGCATCTATGGAGGAGTCCCATCGGTCAGATCAACTCTGTGGACTGCCTTGAGATCCTTATGCAAACTAGACGTTGGTAACTTTTTCGAAAAGCTTCTTGTTGGAACCAAAGATGAAATTAGCCGGAAGGTGACATCACAACTGGAGTCTCCGGTGAAAATCTTATTTCACAACCAAACTATAATGGATAAAACGCTCGACTTTTGTGACCTGTCGCTGGAAACATTTCTGAAACCTGATCTGAAGACCTGAATGCTCACCTGAGCCATTGGTTATGGCATCAACAATAGTTACGTCCGAAACTACAGCCATTGATGCACTGTGGACAGAAATCAGTCAGCTTAAAGAAAGCAATGATTGCCTTAGCCGCCAACTAGTTGCTCAACAGATCCTTGTGGAACAAGCTCAGAGGCATGAATATCGAAGAGAATTGGGGGTGCGTGAGATACCGTTGACAGCAGAGGCGCGTCCTAGAACTATTGACCTTGGACATAACGTAGCTAGTCCTTTTTTTCTTTGAAAAAAATGCTCAGCTGGGAGATAATGCCACATCATATATGATGCAGCAAACTAATCCAGCACAGAAATTTGTGCCACATCAACCAGAAGAGCCGTATCAGCAAATGGTCAGCAATACTCTCAATGCAATCCAGGGGATTTCCCTCCATTAATGTCAACAAATGTAAACACAAAACAACCAGATCCCACTGTAAATACCTGGGCTAAATGTTGTTTTTCCCAATCGTGATAAAGCTTCAGGAGCTCAACTATACTATGTCAAACCTGTAAGTGAACAAGGTATCGACAAAATTTCTCATACAGAGGAGGAAGTTGATAAGGAGCTTAAGCAATGGGAATTTGCTGCTGTTTGTTATGTGCTTGGCTTTCGTCCTCCTTTTCAGGATGAAAAGATTCATTGAACGCAAATGGAAAGCTTTTGGCACTGTAAAACTGAGTTTGCTAAAACTGGTGCTTATGTTTTTATCTAGGTAGTACGGACACGGAGTCGGTGTCCAACACGAACACCGATACCGAACACCGTAATTTTAAAAAAATCAGATTTTGGACACTGCAGGACACCGCTATATATATATATATATATATATATATATATATATATATATCACAATCTAAAATAACAAATAATAATGAAAAACTATCAAAACAAAACAAGGAATTCAGTTAGAAGTTATAATTTATTTGGTCAATATTTATTTAGTCTAATGTATTGGAAATGCAACGACAAAGGGAGAAGAAAGAAAAAAGAACAGGAAAGGAAAAAAGAATAGGAAAGAAACGAGAAGGCACAGAAAAAAGGAAAGAAACGAGGAGTGAGGGAAAGGAGACGACTCAGACGAGATGAGACCTGTGGGGGCCAGCGACGGTGATCGAGGACCTCTGGCGACGACGGGGAGACCTTTGGCGACGGAGACGGCGACGGTGACAGCGGCAGCAGCTGGCTTCTCTTCTTTCGGCGACTGTAGTCGTCAGATCTGTTGACTTCGGCTTCGGATCTTCGTTGACTGAGCTCCAGTAACACTGGCGACAGCTCCGGCAACACCAGCGACAGCCTTGATGTGGTCGGCAGACAGTAGCAGTGAAGTGACAGAGAAGAAGACGGCCGTGAGGTGAGAGAGAGGAAGACGGTAATAGTTCAAAACATCTGAAATTGGCCCCAAAACGGTCCGACACTGCTCTACGCCTTGTCCGACACTCGTCGATGAGGTGTCCGACACGTGTCGGCGAGACCAGTGAGGAAAAGGAGACGACTTAGACGAGATGAGACATGTGGGCCAGCGACGGTGACCGAGGACCTCTGGCGACGACGGCGAGACCTTCGGCGACGGAGACGGCGACGGCGACAACAACTGGCTTCTCTTCTTTCGGCGACCGTAGTCGTCAGACCTGTTGGCTTCGGCTTCGGATCTTCGTCGACTGAGCTCCAGCAACACTGACGACAGCTCCGGCAACACCAGCGACAGCCTTGATGTGGTCGGCAGACAGCAGCAGTGAGGTGATAGAGAAGAAGACGGTCGTGAGGTGAGAGAGAGGAAGACAGTAATAGTTAAAAACATCTGAAATTGGGCCCAAAACGGTCCGACACTGCTCCACGCCGTGTCCGACACTCGTCGATGAGGTGTCCGACACGGTGTCGGAAATAAAAAAAAATCCGACACCGATGAGCCGTGTCCGACACGTGTCGGCAAGACCAGTGAGGGAAAGGAGACGACTCAGACGAGATGAGACCTGTGGGCCAGCGACGGTGACCGAGGACCTCTGGCGACGACGGCGAGACCTTTGGCGATGGAGACGGCGACAACAGCTAGCTTCTCTTCTTTCGGCGACTGAAGTCGTCAAATCTGTTGGCTTCGGCTTAGGATCTTCGTCGACTGAGCTCCAGCAACACTGGCGACAGCTCCGGCAACACCAGCGACAGCCTTGATGTGGTCGGCAGACAGCAGTAGTGAGGTGATATAGAAGAAGACGGCCGCGAGGTGAGAGAGAGGAAGACGGTAATAGTTCAAAACATCTGAAATTGGCCCCAAAACGGTCCGACACTGCTCTACACCGTGTCCGACACTCGTCGATGAGGTGTCCGACACGGTGTGGGAAATAAATAAAAAAAATCCGACACCGATGAGCCGTGTCCGACACGTGTCGGGCGGTGTCCGAGGGTATCGGGGTGTCCGTTTGTTTAGGACACCATACCTCCACCTAGGAGAGGTGTCCGTGCTACCTAGGTTTTTATGTTTGAAGCTGCTGTATTAACGGCTCAAGTCTGGAACAGGGACCTCGGTCTTTTGATAATAAGCCGCTCATTCTTAACCCTCAGCACCTGATATCAGCCTTAAGAAATATGGAGTAAAAGTGTTCTGATTTGGGTGTGTTTTCCTCGCCTTAAACTCCAATTATAGTCTATTCATTTACAGAGAAAAATTACTAGTGCTATTGGCAAGCCACTGTTCACAGACAGAATGACTGCAACAAGGGAACACGTGACTTCTGCTAGAGCTGGTGTAGAAATCAAGGCCAGAGAGTCTTTGCCAAATGAAATTCCTATTATTGGGCCTCATGACCAATTCTACATGCAGCAAGTGGAATATGAATGGTTACTTTATACTTGTAACTGCTGCACAGTTTTTTAGGTCATAATGAGGTTATCTGTAAACATCAAAGGAAAGCACATGAAGCCTGTGTTCCTAAGCCTAAACAAATGTTGTTGAATGTAATGGGAGTATCCAAGTACAACAGCAAGACTCTGGCGGAACGAACACAGGTTACCGCAAGGTCATGGCAGAAAGAATCTTGCCCCTCTTCATAGAACAAGAAAGTGGTTATTGCTCCCTTTTATTTCAGAGGCAGTACTAACACTACTGCCTCAGAAGAATCAACAGAATAAAATAAAAAGTATACACCTGTCACAGCATCTGCTCAGAGTCCAACATTGCAGCTGGAAACTAGAGGGAATGTAAATGATATCATTGCATCTACATGTAAGTTCATCTAATGCCTTTGAGCTTGCTCAGAATCTTGAAGAAAAGCTGTATACTAATCTAACAAAGCTGTTGCAGCTTTGTCTAGAATCCAATATTGCACTAGAAAATAGGAGGAGTACAAACGACATTACTGCCCCCATTCCAAGTTCATCTAATGCCTTTGAGCTTGCTCAGAATCTTGAAGAAAAGCTGAACTCTAATCTAGACAAAGCTGTTGCACCTCATGGGTTTAAGTTGATGGCTGGAAGGAAAGCAAAGAAAAACAAAAATCCTGCTATGCCAGGGACCAAGGAGACTACCTTTGCTAGAGGTATTCAATCTAATACTCATGCTCAATTGTGGATTATGGAATATTAAAGGACTGAATTTCATTCTTAAGCAAAAAGCTGCCAAAAATGTAGTTAGACAATATATGCCGTCCTTGATTTGCATCGTGGAGAATAAGGTGAGACAGAAGAACCTAAAAAGGTGGCTGATTATTGCTTACTCAGGGGGTATCTTTTATGTAGTTGTTCAGGAAAAGGTGCAGGCAGAATACATCTTACACTTGTATCACTGTAATCTCTTTTGGTCCTCTCACCTAGTGGCAACTGGCTCTTTCGCTTATACTAATACTGGCAAGAGCTTCCATCTGTCGGGAGTGCTATAATACGGATGATGATGTGAGAACTGAGCTGTTTGCAAGATCTCAATGATCTGAACTCCATAATTCAAAATCACGCTTGGCTGACAATGGGTGCTTTTAACACTGTCAGGGAAACTAGCAAGAGAAAAGGAGGAGAGCCTATTAGTGGTATGCCCATGTTGGATTTAATACCTGTCAAACCAAATTCAGATGATGGAAGCAAAAACTACTGGCTTCTACTTTACTTGGGATAACCAACAAGATGATGGCCATAACATCCTGAGCAAGCTAGATAGAGTGTTCAGAAATGACACCTAGCTACAATTGCAATGGTACTGCTGCTGAAGCTGTTAATCCAGACATCTCAGATCATATCACAGTCCTATTATCACCACCAGTGAACCAAATGGTTACATAAGGAAGCATCCTTTCAAATTCTTCAATTATTGGATGAAGCATAGCCAATTCCAGCCTATCTTGAAGAGATCTTAGCAACGGCCTTGTCATGGCGGCCCTATACTCAGGCTTGCTCTAAAGCTCAGAAGATTGAAGCCTTGTCTTAGCAATATTACCTTAAGAGTCCATCATGCTAAGACTTCACTTCTGGAGTATAAGGCCAAATTAGCTCATGATTCTGATAATACACAACTCAGGAATCAGATTAAGGCTGCTCTTAAAGACTATTTGGAGCCTGGTCTAGCCGTCTAGCTGAAGAACATTTTTCCCATTAAAAGGCAAGGGCAAAAAAAAAATTCAGTTGGGAGATATGAATACTAGTTACTTTCACAAAAAAAATTTTGCTCATCATGCCAAAGGAAAAATTCTATTCATTTGTAATGAGAATGGTGAAATACTATTCCATGAGGATCTTGTGCACCAAGAGGCTGTGAGATTATTTTCAGGGTTCTTGGATTGAGAAGTCAATCTAGTAGTGATGTCTATAATATGTTGAGACCTCTCATTAGAAGGGAACTTACTGCAGATGAAGCACATGATCTTGTTAAACCTGTTAATGACCAGGAGATTCACCAGGCTTTTTTCTCCATAAACAAGCACAAAACTCCTGGACCTGATAGATACTCAGCTGGGTTTTTCCAAGACAATTGGGCTATTGTTGGTCATGATGTTATCCTAGCTATCAAGGCCTTTTTCTAAAGTGGGAAACTCGAAGGTGTAATATTCTAGTGTCCTAAGCCTAATCCGTAATGTGGAATCTCCTAATACAATGAGGGATTTGAGACCTATTTCCTGTTGCAGTACTTCTTACAAAATCATTTCCACGATCATGGTGCAGAGGCTCAAGAATCTTATTTCAAGCTTCGTTGATGGTAGATACTCGGCCTTGCGCATGGTAGGTCCATTATGATTTATGGATAATATTCTCTAAATGCAAGAACTGGTCCACAACTATCATAGAGGTAGAGGAGGTGGAGATGTGCGATTAAGTTGGACCTCGTACAGGCTTATGACACTATAAACTGGTTCTTACTTCTGCTGCTCTAGAAGTTATGGAGTTCCCTGAACAGATGGTGCAGTGGATGAAAGAGTGTGTTACTATCCGTATGTTCTCTTTAAGCATTAACGGTCAGATCAAAGCATATTTCTCTAGCAAGGGAGACTTGAGACAAGGAGATCCACTCTCTCCCTATCTTTTCATTCTGGTCATGGATTTTTCTTGGGTATTTTGGACAAGTACACTGCACTTCCTGTTTTTACTTTCCACCCCAAATGTGCTGAGCTTGCCATCAATCATTTAAACTCTGCAGATGATTTTTTTATCTTGGCTGAAGCTAATACTCAGTCTCTCAACATCATTCAACAAGCCTTCAAGGAGTTCTCTACCCTCTCTGGTCTCAAAATGAACTTAGAAAAAAGTACTATTTTATCTCTGGCATATCAAAAGATGGGAAGCATGCTCTTGCCCAGAATCTTGGCATCTCTCTTGGTACCTCGCCAGTCAGGTATCTAGGTGTACCCTTTATTTGTACTAGATCCAAGAAAGATGACTGTAAAAGATGGAGCAACAAGATCACAAAAAAGAGTGCAAAGTTGGACAACTAAAACTCTCGCTTATGAGGGCAAGCGCAAACTTGTCATCTCTGGCTGTGAAGTACCCAAATCTACTGGAGTAGCATTTTTATCATGCGTAAATGGCATTTGAGCAGCATGAATCCATCCTCAAAGCTTACCTGCTGCCTGTTTCTAAGCTTAAATCATCTAAAGCAAGGTTGGCTGGGTGGATCTCTGCTATGGAAAGAAGGAAGGAGAGAAAAAAGATCTGGAAAAATGCTGCAATTACTAAACACATCTGAGCTATTGTACAGTGAAAGGAATCCCTCTGGGTGATGTGGAGCACACTTATATGCTTAAAGGTGCTTGTGTGTGGAGCTACTCTATTCCGAAGGACTGCAGCTGGAGTTGGAGAAAGATCCTTAAGCTAAGGCACCTTGCTCAGAGTTATATCATTTACTCTGTTAAAAATGGTCATAACATTTTTCTGTGGAGAGATAATTGGCACCTTTTGGCCCTTTTTAAACAAATATGGTGCTAGAGTGGTTTATGATGCAGCTAGTAATGTCCAAGAAAAGCTGGATGCTTCTATAACTTGTAATCAGTGGCACTGGCCTAGAGCTCAACCCTTAGCACTTAAAGCCATTATCGACGTCATTCCTGCTACCATTCAGCCTATTGAACATCGAGGTGATGCTGTGGCATGGACTTTAAGTCCACCTGGTGCAGAATCCATGCGAAGCTATTAGAAAGTACAAAACCCCAGCCCCTTGGTGCAAGCTAATCTTGAAGGATACAATCCCTTGTACAGCTTTCATTCTCAAGTTGGTTTGCCGTAAAAAACTTAGCACAAAAGAGAAATTGAAAAGATGGGGAACAGTTGTTGATGATACTTGTGCATCGTATCAACACCACCAAGAAACTCTTGATCACTTGTTCTTTCTCTGCCCCTACTGCCTTATTTGGAGATCAGCGCTCGATGGGAACCAATTCTCCCGTGAGCTTAGGCAAGCAGATACTGGAATATCAGATTGCTCACAACTATAATGGAACCACCTTTCTAGCTCGGATTAGAAGACTTGCCCTTGCTACTACTGTTTACTGCATTTGGCGTGAACGAAATGATCGCATTCTTCACTACTCTTCTCAGCATCATCAGCATGTTCTTGCTGCAATCAGTAGGATCTCTGCGTGGCACAGAATCTACAGGAGCTCATACTGAGTTCGGGCTGGTTCGTTTGTTAAAAGTGAAAGACCCGTTTTAGCTTAAATGAGTTTCTCATACTCTGTTTTGTATATTGAGCTTCTGCTCTTGAGGTTTTAATGACAGTACTCTTTACCTAAAACATAAATACACACACACACATACTGTTATGTATTTGTCAGTGACATAATTATATCATTAAGTATAGGTGCATTTAGTTACAGAACCTCTAGCTGAGCTCAGCTGTTTGCTTGTTACATATTGCTCACCGACCCCGTCACGGTGGTGGTACCTGGTGTTGGTAGGATGCTGAGCAGAGAGAAGGGCGAGCAGAGCAGTTGCCTTTGACAATTTCAAGATCAATGATCTTTAGTTTCTTAAATCAAATGGTAACATCTGGAACATTTATTTTGTTTCACCATATGTCTGTCTTCGAAGCTATGCATTGGATGTAATTGGGCGAAAGACATAGAAACATACATGCAAGAATTTCACTCCTCAGACCAAACAAGAAGAATTCACACATAAAAATATGTCATCCAAAGATCTTACAACAATTCAACTTTAAGCAAATAAAGCAACTAAGAGTCCAAGCTCAAGAAAAATAGGTAAGATAATACCTTCTTTATCAGGCAGATAAAGTACTTCCGACCCGCATGCGGCCCACTTTTCTCGGTGTTTAAACGACAAGCTCCAGCGCCACAACGGCAAATTGGGACGTATACCAGTTTCACATCCTCAGCCCACTTAAAGTACTCGCACTTCAATAAGAAAGAAAAATTCCACTATCACCATCCAAACAGAAAGGAAATATAAAATAGAATGTGGCATCAAACTCCACCCCCCCCCCCCCCCCCCCTCACCCCCAATTCTAAACAAGAGTCTCCTTAACTTTTTAACAAAGTTCACATATCTCAAAGAACACCAAATAAGGAGTTACCTTTGTCAAATAAACTAACACTTCAATAATATCAGTGTTTACAACCTTTTAATCACTTTGTCACAATCAGGTTTGACCAAGTAAAGTACTGAAATATCTCAATTCATTACAAAGACTTTTAGCATCTTTTACTGAAACACTAAACATTTTGGTCATTTTTAATCTAACAGAAAAACCAATCCGAGTTGCACACCCAGGGATGACAAATGTGCCCTAATGCAACACGGCACAAAGGTTAATTAAAAGATTTAACTAAAACAACAGAATGTTGGTCGCGTTATACCTACGTTTTTAGCAAAGGGTCAGTTTGAGGTTGCTTCTACTTTTAGAAAGCTATTTTTTTTTCCTTTTGTTTTTGGATGTCTAAGATGGTGATAGAAACTTCAAAACTACATTTGAGACTCTTAAACACAACGTCAAGAAAGCCCTAAGCGCTCAATCTCATACTTAGGAATTAGCCAAAAAATTAAGAAATCACTTATTGTGGAACGCAGTAAGTACTAAAAAGTAAAGGCATAAGTGGGTAAATGAACTTACCGACTTAGAGGGACAAGTGAAGTAATCGCGATCAGGGTTCATGGAGGGATGAGAGGTCTGAGGCTCGCAGTGTACGCCGCAACGTGGGCACATAACGCAGAGCGTATAATACAAGCCGTCGGAGCCTCGAACTGGTGAAGGACTGGCTGGCCCTTTGGGTTTGTTTGGGCAGTTCTCGGCCCAGTGGCCTAGCATTTTGCAGCGGAAGCAAGTGTCTTTCTCATGGCTTCGAGGGTGAACTGCTCGATTTTGCTGCTGTTGTTGTGGGGAGCTGAAATTTAGCTGGTTCTTGCTCTCAGTTGCCATCAGTGGGAATTCTAACACTGTAGAAATGTTGAGAGAGAGAGGACATTGCAATTACTGAAGGGGAAAGTCGCTTTGAGTAAAGCAGGTCAATGATCAACAGGATTCTTTCACTCTTTCCAGGTCAGGATCCTAACGCAGTCGGCGGAAAATTTAGCCCTTCCTTACTCTCTCTTCTTCTTTATCTTTTCCTCAAAACCTTCTCCTTTCCCACTCCATGGCCATCCACTCGACTACCCCCACCTCACCCATGCAAAGACCATTTATACAAAGTTCTGTGACCCACCACTCACACAACCAAGTCGGCGCATGTAATTGATTGGTTAATTTGGTAAAAGTGATGGATGATGAATTACCTAGAAATGGGGCGATTCACGCGGAGAGGGTTTCAACATTTTGGTTCGTGGGTTTGATTCATGGGTATTGCAAATGATATACTTCATAGGGAGTTTTCTGTTCATGTCTGCACTCGCCCGACCAACTCTGGGGGATTCGAGTGACCCACATGACCTTTTTTAGATTGTAATTATTAAGCAAATCTCCACTATTTAATTGTGATTGTGGGTAACTTATTTTTAACGGCTATTAATTGTGATTGTGGATAGCTTATTTTTAATAAGTGACATGGAAATTGTGGAAAATTACAACTTCGGTGATACATGAAAGTTTGTATAAAATGTTTTCTAAAGCATATAGGTTCCTGACCTAACATTTTTGATGCATTTGCTTTTCATTATCTCTCATCATAAAGAGACTTTCATAGGCTAGAGATCTCTCTTACATACCAAAATTCATAACACATTCATTAGAAAGGGTTACATAGATTTAAACGCGCAAGTTCGTGACGCATGAAGATTTGGTGAAAAAGGTGTATGTGTCGTGAATTCATTTGGATCGTCAAGAGATAACAGCGATACTTTGTCAATCATGGCCGGAAGTAAATCATCGGTGTTGTTTTTTCATATTATAATGATAATAGTTAGTATCAGAACCACTCTTGACCATATTGATTATACATTATTGTTTTCTATTTACATATATGGAGATATTTTAATGGATCAATTATTAGTTACCAAATCAACTATTGTTTTGCATCAATTTAGTTATATTGTTAGTGCCTAAGAATTAAGAAAAAAAATAGAACGAAATGTTGGAGTTTTGATGGCCTTATCTTTAAATTGTAATCATATATCTAGAAAGTTTGCAATAGGCTCATGGATATAATTTTTTTTTATTTTTAGATATCACGTATTAGGTTTATTTGATAGGTTGTAGTTATTGTTTATACCGAGTTTTCAAAGCATTTGATGTAAAAGGTCACGAGAACTTCATCAGTTTTTTATGGTAATTATTATCATGCATTTAGAGTCGAGCCTTGGTCCACTATCCTCTTTTGTTAGCCTTAAGAAAGATTCTCCTAATATGTTTTGTTGCTTCGATTAAGTTGCAATTTTTTTATTGATGATTCTTTTGAATATCATTGTAAGTGTTTCAGTAATGGTTACGGTATTATAAGGATTTATTAAGGAATACTGCCATTTGTATAGTTATGAACATTAACGTGATTTTTAGAAGTAGCCACAACATTTTGATTCACCTTGATGTGTGATTTTTGATTTTTCAATCACACCAAGATAAAAAAAAAATTGGTTAAATAAATAGCATCGCAAGTTGTATTAAATTATATATGAAATAATCATTGGCCTTACAAGGAATGGTTATACTTATACAATTTAATAGAATAAGATAGTGAAAATAGGTTTTTTACGCCACAAGTAACAAGAATATTTTATTTTTAATGCCTAAAACAACTAGACTTATTATCCAAAATCAAATCCAATGCATGATGCAGCCTGTCGGTAAGAATTGATATTGATTATGGATACAAATTGGTTTATACATTCTTATAGCTGATATTTCAAAATAATGATTGTTTGGTCTTGGTTTAATATTGCAGTATAGTTAATTCATTGATAAATTCTGAATCATCGCATATTCCATTGCTAAATGGTGATAATTTTTTGGAATTGAAAGACAAAATTCTCTTGACATTATGGTGCATGGATTTAGATTTGGCATTTCGTGTGGACAAACCACCCGTCTCAATGGAATTAAGTTATGCTGAGGAAAATAGTGCATATGAGAGATAAGAGCGGTCACGCCGCCTAAGTGATGTTCATTAAGTCTCACATTAAAAAGTATTAGAGGTTCTATTCCTAATTCTTATAAGATTAAATACTTCCTAATGGTTATTAAGGAACAATTTGTGAAGTCTGATAAGGCAATGGCAAGTACCACAATAAAATGACTTTTGGAAAAAAAGGCACGACAATTCAAAGGGTGCGCATGGGCATTACTTGAAAATGAGGGACATTGCAACTCAACTTAAGTCCTTAGAGATAGAGATTTCTGAGACATTTTTTGTTCACTTTATCTTTGAATCTCTTCTTGTGTAGTATGGACCTTTCAAAATTTCTTGAAAAACACACAAGGATAAATGGTCAATAAATGAAATTTTAAATATGCGTGTTCAAGAGAAAGAAAGACTGAAGCGTGAGCACCTCGTAAATGCTCATCTAATGACTCATGAAAGGAAAAATCATAACAAGGATAAAGGTGTCCTCGGGTTGATGAAGAAAGCAAAAGGTCATTCAAGTAGGATGGCGAATGGAAGTGCCTTTTTTGCAAGTAAAAAGAAAAAGGGACACATGAAGAAACAATACCAAAGTATAAGAAATAGCTCGAATAGAAAGGTATTTTCTTATTTCTTGTCTTTTATGAATCCAATTTGGTTGGTTTTCATCATAATACTTGGTGGATTGATTCGGGTGCTTCAATTCATGTTGCCAATATCATGTAAAGTTTCCTCAGCCTCAGGCAGCTAATACGCAGTGAACAAGGCATCTATTTAGGAAATGGGATACCTTCACATGTGGAAGATGTCAGAACTTTTAGATTAGTGTTGTACTCTGGTTCCATTTTAGACCTTGAAATTACATTTTGTATCCCTTCGCTTTCTAGGAACTTAATTTCTGTTTTAAAACTTGCGTCTTCGGATTTTGGTTTTAACTTTGTTGGACAAGATTTTTTTTTCCTAAAGAACTCTTTGTAGTTGGTAAGGGACCTTGGTAGATGGTTTGTGGAATAATATTTGAATTCTGCCTGAACAAACCTTCCGTGCTTTGCATGATGATATTGGCACTAGGAGAAGTATTAATTATGAGAACTCTTTATTTTGATATAGAAGATTAGGGCATATATCCTTGGAAAGAATATAAAATTAGTAACTGATGAAGTCTTACAAACTCTCGATTTATTTGATATTTTTAACTTGTATGGACGGATGAAGGGCAAATAAACGAACAAGATTAATAAAGGTTCTAAGAAGAGTTCTGAGGTACTTGAGATCATACACACAGATATCTGTGGACCATTTGATCTTACTCGTGTGAATGGTCAGAGATTATCTCACTCCCTGATGACCATGTAAGATGCATGTACCTCTATCTCTTGAGGCTTTCAAATCTTTCAAGAGAGAGGTTGAGAAACAATTACGGAAGAGTATTTAAATTACAAGGTCACAGAGGGTGGAGAATATAACGGGAGGTACAACAAAAAGGGACAAAGATCTGGTCCATTTGCAGAGTTCCTTAAAAAGGAAGGCATTGTGGCTCAATACACGATGCCCGGCGAGCCATATCAAAATGGTCTCATTGAAAGAAGATATAGAACTCTAATGGACATGGTAAGGACAATGATGAACGATTCTAATCTTCCCATATTTTTGTGGAGTGAAGCCTTCAGGATATCAATGTGTATCTTAAATAGGATACGATCTAAGGCTGTTCCTAGAACTTCTTTTGAGCTATGAAAAGGATTGAAACCAAGTTTAAGGCATTTACACATATGGGGATGTCAAGTTGAAGCTAGACTTTACAATCCACAATTGGAGGAGTTAAACCAAAGGACAATCAGTGGATATTTCATTGGCTATGCACAGGAGTCCAAGGGTATAAATTGTAATCTAAAGGTACGCTAGACCAAGTATTCTTCACCTAGTAAGTAAGTTTTTTGCTAAAAGAAGTGACACATGTAAAAATAAACTATATCTAGTTAAACACTTACATTTCACTTTTTACGTGGCTAGTGCATCCACTCTTTTCATGCCCTCCCCAAAAAGGATGTGTTTATAATTCGCTATTCATGCCTTATTTTCGCAGGGTAATGTCGATCTCTAAGGGCACCATCGGAGATGACAAAAAAGTTGAAGTACTCGTTTATCATATATGGATGATAGGGTAATAGCTTCAAATTTTGAACAACTTTGAAGTCATTTTGTTTATTTAATCCTAATCCATTTACCAAGAAATTAAATGGGTTCGCATTCATCATCAAAGTCGCCACCAAATGAAACCGATCGGAATGAATTAACAAATCAGGAAAGACAAAATGACGTGACTCACTCTGAACTCAAGTCCTGATAGAAAAAAAAATCATAAACAGAGATGTTATAAGTTCAATATTACAAATTAAAATATAAAGTTAAAAAGAACTAAGCAAATGTTGATGAAGAGGAGACCAGAACTTCATTCTTGCGCACAATCCTGAGCCTCTTCACACAATCTACAAACTCCCTGTCCATAATCATCAGAAAGTTGTAGGTAAATGTATCAAATTTAATATCTTATTCAAAATGCCTAACAAAATTGCCGATAATGCCAGACCAAGTACAAGGCATGATCGAGAACAACATAAACTTACTTCCAGGGGACATCGCCAACAATCCTCCACTGCTCATGTCTGTCCTTGTAAAGCAAGGAGAACTGAGAGCCAACCTGGAACAGCCGTAAAGCCGGTATGGATTGTCTTCCTAGCCAACAAAAGAAATTCACCTTATATTTTAGTCGATAGTATTGAACAACTCCATTGATTCCTCTTAAGAAGACATTTTTACTTTTTTTAGTACGTCTCAAAACAAGAGATTGACTTGCGTTCTAGTCATAAACGACGAGAGTCATGACCCAAGCGGCTAGAGTGAAGCACGAACTGAAAAAATTGTATTTAATAATGTCTCTTTTAAAGAGGCAGAACGAGTATTAATTAGACACCGCCTGCAAGGTGTATAGCACCTACCAAACATGTCTTCGAGTTGAATTGCAAGGCTCGAGTAATCTGAATGATCAAGAATGCAAACTTTCCGACCAACAAGTACTCCTTCCATGTTAACCTTTACGTAAGCCCAGCGTTCTTTGCTTTGAACTCCCTCGGTTTCGTCAGCAAAATCCTCGGCGCATTTTCTTGGAAATGCGAAATCCGAACCTTTCAGCTGGGGTTGCCACCGGTGCCAGCCTAGAAAGTCCCCATAATCATCTGAGCTTGAAAAAGATTCAGGTGTCAGTTTGGTGGAGCTTAATCCGTGAATCTTTCAAAAGTATTTGTTGCAAATTCATAACTGTAGGATTCAGCAAAAAGGAGGTACTGACCTAGTAATTGCAGGCAACTATTAAAAACAGAAAAATTGAAAATAGAAGACGTATACCATGCCCAGTTGGATGGTACGCTTCTGGTTGCAAAGCTCTGAGACTAAGGCCCAAGTCAATTATACTACCATCCGCCTTGCCTTGATAGTACACTGAGGGAAGAGTTGTATGGTTAAGAAGGTTGCCTGATGTGTTTGAATCCATGGAGCTTACAATGCCCTAGCAACTAACTCTATATCTGCCTCAGCCTGGACACCTGGGGTACATTGACAATGCACTAAACAGACACCATATATATGCCCTTGTGTGGGATGGGATTGGGGGCTAGGGTCGGGTCATGCACTCATAGAAAAGTTGAGAATGTGAAGGTGTGTCTAGAGCTTCATTCTTTTAATATCTTTATTTTGGGATGATATCACTGACTTACATAAAGAAATTGAAAATGCTATGACCGGTCAAAACAAAGGATGATGTTGTAACATCAGTGTACGCCTGTTTAATCATGTTGTAGAAGCACTAATTTGTTCAAGAAAATAGTACTATTTTCAACCGTGACACTATCGTTATCCCTGGTAGTGGTATAGTTAAAGTTCGGCCTTTTGCGTTCAGCATCGCAAGATTGTACATAATGCTATCGAGGCTGTACATTTACTTGTCTTTATTTGTGGCAATTTGGAGAATGAAGCCAAAGGATTGTAGCAGATATTGAGGTACGAGTAGGGAAAATGGAAGACAAGAATGCCTTTATCCCATCATCTATCATTGAGGGGTAGTTAATGAATTCTGCCACCTTTAACATGCAAAAACTATAAGAGGAAGAAAGAACCAGAAGAACAGGGATGGGCAGAACTGACCCTATCAAAAGTTGATTTGTATTTTGCTTCCCAGCATTACTACCAGGACCCTTCTATTCAGGTTCAAATCTGACAGTGATCTGTGGCAAGCCAAAAAGCTAGTATGACCAGGATTGAAGATTAAATAACTTTTAGAGCCTATTTCATTTGCAAATATGTAAATATCATATGTCATAATGGATGTCAATACACAATTTTAGCATAACGCTAAGTGAGTAATATTAAAAAAGTACGAATTGTTTGTGTTCTGGCCATACTCTTGTTCTACGCAGCATGTAATCCTTCTCTTCTCAATAATTTTGGTCTTTCTAATAGTTTACTTTATAACTTTCTTTTTTTGGGATTTACTTAAACCACAAGTATTTTCGCAACAACAATTGAGAATCGTAAAGTAAAATAATTGCTAGCTTTGTTTTCCTCATTTCTTTGGTTAGAAAAAAGTGTTAGAAAAATGAATTTAATAAATAAATGTATGATAAACACCAAACAGGCACTTCACACCAGTAGTGATTCCCTGTCTGCGTCCTTGTCCAAGCCCCACTTGTGGCCAAAGATCCTTGGACAGACTCTTAACACACCTTCATGGCCAGAATGAGACATACAATCAGGGACAGAGTAACAAGTGTGTAGTGACAAAAAAAAAAAGAGAGACCGTGACAAATGTCTAGACATTCATATGTTTGTTGGCAGGAATAGGTATGCTATAAGAGTCCTATCTAATATCTTCGTGAAATGGTTTTCAACCTGTTTTACTTAGAAGATAAGGATAAAGTTCGACTACCATTCAGATTCTGCTGTGTAATTTAAAATCTAAATGACAAGTTTCAGTCAATTCTGAGTCAAAATCAGTTTTTTAATCCTTATACTGGAGTACTAGGCCAAGCGAACTCGTTCCGATCAAAACAAACTCTACGAGCATACAGTTCTCGCCACCACTAGTCTAGTCAGACCGTCACACTAATTGTTCACATAACCAGCTAGGCCAAGCGAACTCGTCAGCTAGACCGAAGAACCAATTTAATGGGTAACGGCTCCATTAATGTGACCTCAAACAGTCATTAATTGCTCGGAAGCGCGACGGCCTTGCATAAGCATAAGTTGTTTGCCAACCGGCCCCTACTCTTTGTGGCAACTGCACCGTCGCATCAAACCAAAAATTGTTCAGGAACCCACATCTAGATCTGACCAAAAGAATTCGTCCGCTAAAGAAGGAGGTCAAAAACCTCCAACGAACGTAAACGTCGCTTGCATCTTAGCATTGACAAATCTTTTCATTGTGATCTGTCCGATCCTGTTTGCCGTCTTTCCTCGTGCTCAAGTTATGATAGGAAGTATGGCTTAAGCCATGATCCTACTTATAAACCTGATGATGCAAAGGAGGAACATGCGACTAGGATTGAGTCATGTTATCATATAGATCCATTCCAAGAAGGGAGGACTTCCACATCGCCGTTAGCTGACCACCTCCCAGGCCATCCACTGTTTTTTGTTATCCTCTGTCAAAAGCCACCAAAGAGGCACAATTCTCCCGAATTTCAGGATATCTCTTTGAGACACATATCATGACAAGAGATCTAGGAGAACACGTCTATTAATTTGAGACAAACATGATGCTTTTGCAAGTAACAGATGCAAGTATCAGGGCATACATGATTTAAATCCTTGCTACCCAGATCTATCCACTCTTTCTCGTAGCTGTCAAATCTCTTTCAGAAACACTTTATGAGGAACCGAGCCCGATTCAAAATTTTTGCCAATTTACTTAATATATATTGTGCAAGAAAAAAAAGCGGGTCTTTGTCAAAATATATTAGCCCTTTTCGTTCAGCAATAGTCAAAGTAGATAATTTTGACGAGTTATTCAATTATACCGCCTCAATGTGCGATCTTCACCCGGCTTCTTGTTTTTTTTTTATTCTCCAGTCAGAGAGCTTCAGACAACATGAAAGTACTCGTAGACAAGGCTAACAAGTGTCCATACACAAGAATAAAGACCAGGGAAAATGACCAAAGAGGACGATAACCCAAAAAATGGTAATACCTTCAAGCTTCAAAGATGTAATGAACGGCGCTACAATGAGCCACTCATTGACATGAAGAATTTGACGCTATCCAATGGCCGGATAAAATGAGTCCACATTGGTAAGAACTCAAGGATATTTGATTCACTTCCTCAAACTAGGAAGGTATAACTTATTGAGTCACTGAAGGCAGAAGTTTCTTCACAAGAGCAACTGTAGTAACAGTAAGGTACGACCACATTCTTCTATATAAATTAACTAAGCTATCAATAAGAGTTATCCCTTTGAAATTCCTGAGCCAATCACGAATGCACCTTTATACTGAAAGTTGCTTAGATTGGGTCAAAGGGAATACAAACATGGGATTTCAACTCAAATATTCAAGTGAGAACCCTTTTCATAAAATAAAAAAAATCATAGCATTTTAAACCTTTCGTCTATTTCTGTGAAATTGTTAACAAAAAAAAAAAAGTCATGTGCTAGTATGCAGCCAAACAACCTATAACTTACACCTTCGTTGACCTTCCAAAAACCTGAACCCACAGACAACGCCTCGCAGTAGCATTTATGACGGGTTTAGGGTTTTCTCCAATGTTGGTGTTCCTGGAGCAGATCAGAAATCTGCCATCACCACCATCTCAAGGCCTATGCACTTTTTCCTTTGTTTTTCTCATTTTCGACCTAACTTTTGCGCACTCCCAACTGTTGTATTTCACGTATTAGGCTACTCAAAAGAAGGGCATGCTCTCTGTTCTATACTTAATCAGCAGTAGTAATTTTTAAGAAGGTCAAACGGGCCCTACTTGAACTATTTTGTCGATACAGTGGACGGAATTTTTTGCCGGATCCAATGTCTTTTGTGGAAGGCCTAAACAGGTACTAGAAAAAGAAAAGAGGCCAGGTGAGTAACGGGAGCAAATTAAAGGGGCAAATAGGTAATTAGTTCAATAAATGTAACGCATTAAAGCAAGGTGATTTTATTTAACGTGACAAATTTTATGGACTCCTTGCTCAAGCTATCGTGAGTGGGTAAATTCGGGCAATGATATGCGAGCAATTAACGTGTTTTAGTTCCTTGGCAAGGTGAGAGCTGTTGAATGCATAAACTAGATTCATAAATAATCTAGATAAGTCCATAATTAATTAGAGTATCTAGATTAGTTTAAGAGTGTTCCATACATAAATGACTTTGATGGTTGTATTCATGTACTTAGGAAGAGGGGAAGTATGCAATTAAAGTTGTGATGCATGTACTAGGCTAGGTTCATTTTGGAGAGGCCTATAAATACCCATGTACTCTATCCATCGGAAATAGAAGTCAAGTTTACTCTCCACTTTCTAACAAACTGGTATCAGAGCTCTTTTGTTTGGAGACAATTGAGCTTGGAGAGAAGATGTCAAATGGAACTCCATTCCAAGTTCCCCCACTCACCAAAGAAAATTATGAGACTTTGGTGTATCCGCATGAAGGCTTTGCTTGGAGCCTATGATGTTTGGGAACCCGTGGCAAATGAAGTTGGAGAAGGAGATGTAGCCGCCATGAAGAAAGATCAAAAGGCGCTCTCTCTCATCTATCAAAGTCTAGATGACAAGATGTTCGAGAAAGTTGCAAATGCAACCACCTCCAAACAAGCTTGGGATACTCTCCAAGCTTCGTTCAAAGGAGTAGAGAAAGTGAAAAAGGTTCGTCTCCAAACATTAAGGGGAGAATTTGAATCACTCCGCATGAAAGAATCCGAATCCATTTCGGATTATATTTCACGAGTCTTCGCCACCGTCAATCAAAGGAAGAGATATGGAGATGACTTGAAAGACGATCGGGTCGTTGGAAAAATTTTGCAATCTTTAGATCCAAAATTTAATTATGTAGTAGTTGCCATTGAAGAGTCCAAGGATTTGGACACCATGACCATTGAAGAGCTTACCGGATCCTTGCAAGCCCATGAAGAACGGCTAAAGCCAAAGCAAGAATCGGTGGAGCAAGCTTTGCAAGCAAAGCTTTCCGTGAAGGAAAAAGAGGAAAGGAGTGGCACGTCCCAAAGAGGCCGAGGAAGAGGACGTGGGAGAGGTCGTGGTATAGGCGGAAGAGGTAGCTACCAACAATCAAACAAAGATGGGAAAAGCCAAGACTACAACCAAAGAAGAGGTCGTGGACGAAGTAGAGGCAAGAATGGGCAGACAAATTAAGGAAGGTATGACAAATCAAAACTTGAATGCTTTACTTGCCATGAATATGGTCATTATTCTTGGGAATGTAAAAATAATGTGGAGGAGAAAACAAACTTTGTGGAGAGCAAGAACGAAGATGGCGATCCCACTTTGCTTCTCGCATGCAAAGGTGACGATAATGAAAAGAAGAATCTTTGGTATCTTGATTCCGGTGCAAGCAGTCACATTTGTGGAAAGAAGAATCTATTCATGGAGCTTGATGAATCCTTTGGAGGCAATATCACTTTTGGAGACTCTTCTCAAGTTCAAGTTAAAGGGAAAGGTACAATCTTAATCAGCTTGAAAGATGGAAGCCATCAATTTATTTCTAATGTTTTCTATGTGCCGGCTATGAAAAGCAATATTTTAAGTTTGGGACAGCTTTTGGAGAAAAATTATGATATTCATTTGAAAGATAAGAGTTTAATTATGAAAGATGGAAATGGAAAATTGTTGGCTAAGGTGCCAATGACAAAAAATAGAATGTTTATGTTGAACATTCAAAGTGATGTCCCGAGGTGTTTGAAAACTTGCATCAAAGATTCTTCTTAACTTTGGCACATGAGACTTGGACACTTGAACTTTGATGGCCTTCAAGTAATGAGCAAGAAAAGCATGGTGAAAGGTTTGCCTTCCATCAACCACCAGAACCAACTTTGTGAGGGGTGTCTTTTTGGCAAACAAGCAAGAAAGAAGTTCCCTAAGGAGTCTATGACAAGAGCCAAGTGCCCTTTGGAGTTGATTCATTCGGATGTTTATGGACCTATTAAGCTGTCTTCGCTTGGTAAGAATAACTACTTTCTTTTATTTATTGATGATTACTCTCGAAAGACGTGGGTCTATTTTTTTAAGGAGAAATCAAATGTGTTTGAAACCTTCAAAAAATTCAAGAATTTGGTAGAAAAACAAAGTGACTACCAAATCAAAGCTCTTCATTCCGATAGAGGTGGAGAATTCACTTCAAATGAATTCAAGGCATTTTGTGAGAAGAATGGAATTCATCAACCTTTGACGGTTCCACGATCACCACAACAAAACGGGGTGGCGGAGAGGAAGAACCGGACTATTCTCAACATGGCAAAGAGCATGTTGAAAAGCAAAAACATGCCAAAAAAAGTTTGGGCCGAAGCCGTTGCTTGTGCAGTGTATTTGTCCAACCGATGTCACACTAAAAGTGTTCAAGGAAAAACACCTCAAGAAGCATGGAGCGGTTTCAAGCCAAGTGTCTCTCACTTGCGAATCTTTGGAAGCATAGTCTATGCACATGTGTCCAATGAAAAAAGGTCTAAACTTGATGATAAAAGTGAAAGGTACGTTTTCATTGGATATGATCAAAGTTCTAAAGGTTACAAATTGTACAATCCAAGCAATGGAAAGATTGTCATCAGTTGAGATGTTGAGTTCGATGAAGAAAACTCTTGGGAATGAAAAATCCAAAATGAAGATTACAATTACAATCCATTCTTTGATGATGAAGAGGAGATAATGCAGCCTACTACTCCACCACCAACACCTCCACCCCAAAATCCACAAGTTGAAGAAGTAAGTTCAAGTGAAGGGCCCCGACGATATAGGAATCTTCGTGATATATATGGTGCAACTGATAAGGTAACACAAAATTTAAGTGAAATGCACAATTTTGTCTATTTACGGATTGTGAACCTTTCGGTTACGAAGATGCTTCTCGGTATAAAGAATGGAGAGTTGCCATGGATGATGAAATCAAAGCAATAAAGAAGGATGATACTTGGGAGTTGGCGACACTTCCAAAAGGCAAAAGCACCATTGGAGTCAAGTGGGTTTATAAAACGAAGAAGAATTCAAAAGGAGAAGTGGAGAGATATAAAGCAAGATTAGTTGCAAAAGGATACAAGCAAAAAGCCAGCATTGACTGCGGTGAGGTATTTGCTCTAGTTGCTCGATTAGAAACAATTCGTTTGATGATATCTTTGGAAGCTCAAAACAAATGGAAAATTCATCAAATGGATGTAAAATCCGCTTTCTTGAATGGAACTTTGGAGGAAGAAGTTTACATTGATCAACCATTGGCTTATGTGGTTGAAGGGCATGAAGATAAAGTGTTGAAATTGAAGAAGGCTCTTTATGGCTTGAAGCAAGCCCCTCGTGCTTGGAATACTAGAATTGATGAATATATTCAAGCAAAGAATTTCACCAAGTGTCCACATGAACACGCACTTTATGTGAAGATTAACAAAAGTGGTGATATCTTCTTCGTCTGTTTGTATGTGGATGACCTAATAGTGACATGAAATAATTCGAAAATGTTTGAAGAATTCAAGGAAGAAATGGCTAGAGAATTTGAGATGACGGACATTGGCTTAATGTCCTATTATCTTGGCATTGAAGTGAGGCAAAGGGAGGATGGCATATTTATCTCTCAAGAAGCATATGCTAAAGAAATCCTCAAGAGATATGGGATGGTGTATTGTAAACCAGTTAAGACCCCCGTGGAATGTAGAGTCAAAGTATCCAAACATGGCAAATGAGACAAAATTCATCCCACATTTTTCAAGAGTCTTGTTGGAAGCTTAAGATATTTAACTTGCACAAGGCCGGATATTCTTTTTGGTGTTGGACTCATGAGTCGTTACATGGAAGCCCCTACCACTTCTCATTTGAAGGTGGCTAAGAGAATACTTCGGTATATCAAAGGTACACTTGACTATGGTATTATGTACTCATCTTCTCAAGACTTCAAGCTTGTCGGCTATTGTGATAGTGATTAGGCTGGTGATAAAGATGATCGGAAAAGTACTGCAGGGTTTGTTTTCTATATGGGAAATTCTGCATTTACATGGAATTCTAAAAAACAACCAATTGTGACTCTGTCTACTTATGAAGCCGAATATGTCGCAGCTACTTCTTGTGTTTGTCATGCAATTTGGCTTAGGAATTTGTTGATGGAACTTCACCAAACACAAGATTGTCCTACGAAGATTCTTGTTGATAACAAGTCCGCACTTGAATTGGCAAAGAACCCGGTGTTTCATGAAAGGAGTAAGCATATTGACACCAAATATCATTTCATTAGAGAGTGTCTCGAAAAAGGAAGTTGAACTTGAGTACGTGAAGTCTCAAGACCAAGTCGCGGATATCTTCACCAAGCCTTTGAAGATTGATGTTTTCCACAAGCTGCGGATGTCTCTTGGCGTGATGAATCAAGTTTAAGGGGGGATGTTGAATGCATAAACTAGATTCATGAATAATCTAGATAAGTCCATAATTAATTAGAGTGTCTAGATTAGTCTAAGAGTGTTCTATACATGAATGACTTTGATGATTGTATTCATGTACTTAGGAAGAGGGGAAGTATGCAATTAAAGTTGTGATGCATGTACTAGGCTAGGTTCATTTTGGAGAGGCCTATAAATACCCATGTACTCTACCCATTGGAAATAGAAGTCAAGTTTGCTCTCCACTTTCTAACAAGAGCATGTAACCGTGGTTTGTACGTAGGATGGTGAGCATTTTGTATGTGGGTTATCATCCAATACAAGTGCATTCCTTAGAATTATATTTTAGCAATGATGTAAAAGTACTATTACGAATTATCTTCCTTAAACCTTTCTGGAAAACTGTATGTCATGACGGGCTTGGTTCAGCTACTTGGGTCATTTTGTTTGCTAATCATCTAAAGCGCACCTATTCTTCAGTTTTGCATGGCGAGATTTCTACGACAGGTGATTTGGATTCTTAAGAAGCTTTACTTATTTTTACTATATAAACTAATTGAAATATTATTCTTTGTAAAGAAAATTTAAGATTGTCTACCTCCACTCCCCTCCTCGCCACCGCTGTTAAATGTATTGGTTATTAGTGAGTGTCAGTTGGGTCACCTTTAAGCCCCTTGGGCTAGTAAGAGTGTGAGTCATGGCAAATTGATCTAGAATGACCTCAGGATACTGAAGATCCTTACATAAAAAGTTTTTAACGCGTAAGAGTCGAGATTAGGGTTAGAAAAACTGCAGCCAGTTCAAAGAAGACAATAGCTTATTGGTGTCATTTTCTTATTTAAATAAACCGTAACGACTCTTCCAAGTAAATGTAAGCTAAGGGGACTGCATACTAACTGTTTTTTTTTTTTAACTTATGATGGTCATATCTCAAGCTGTCCTTTTTATTACACTTTTGGACTTTTCTAAACCATGTCGAAACCATTTAAGCCCTCTTTAATTTAGAGAAAATGATTGCTCAAGATTTTAATCCTCTCTTATACCTTGTTCATTATGCATCATTAAATAGAGCATAGTATGTGACCAAGAAGAACCATTGAAAGAGAGCAACTATCCAATCATCGGTTCTCTTATCTTTGTATTGATTAAAATTGGGGGAATTAATTATCGAGAGACGTGGCACCTTTGCCCACACCAAGAGCTAGTTTTGGAAGCCTAGGCAAACTGTAGTGTACACGAGCGGCAAACTGTAGTGTGAGCATAAACAATGACTTATTCTTGTGAAGGCCAACTGTACCTGTAAACATGGTGGCCCTGAGGGTGAAAGGGCACAACTCACTAATCTAGACATCTTAATGAGTAGATTCAACAATAATAATGAGAGGAATAACCCTCAACTTATCGACAGGGCAGTGGCTACTAATCAGAAGCCACCTCTCACCCGGCCCACCCTTCCCCCCAAATTGTCGCAAACACAGATTACGAGAGATGAATCGTTAAATGCAGGCCTTAGATTTGGATAAGCCAAATGACCCTTCAACCAATTCTGACGCAGCGACTCATCCCTTCATTGTGGGTGTCATTCATGCTTCTCTTTCAGCGTGTTCAAGATACCTACTTTTGACCCCATGATCATAGCAGAGACTTTATATCAAAGCCTAAAGTGCCAACAAGCTTTTTCCACGAATAGTTTTGAACGATCAAGTTTTATTCCTTAACTTCTAAGCAAGGCGGTCATGTCCTTGTTTCAAATCTAAAGCTCGGGTCCACTAGCTCTTTCACTCAGCTAACTCTAGTTCACTAATCACTTTGTTAGCAGTTGGAGGCACCATAACACCTCAACTCGTCTCATGTCTATTCTCTACTTGCGCAAGTCATTTGGTTCAGTGATGAGGCATTTTAGGTAGAGCACATAATTCGAGTTGTTGCCTTCGTGGCCATGACTATTGGGGTAAGGAGCAATGCATTTGTCCAGGTCTTTGTTTGAAAACCCTCTTCATGACACGGCTGATCGACCTCTTCAAATGGGTGGACAAGTACGTCCAAGTTGAGAAGTATATGTAAAACCTGGAAGCTTTGAGACTCGGCAAGAACCGAAAACATAAGGAACAAGATGAGCCAAAAGCTTGGGATAACACTCCCACCAAGAAACCTAACTAGAATGCATGCACTCTTCTTCGCGGGAATCTATGCACCATGTATCCCTCAATGCTCCAATATCCTCGAACAAAATCAAGAACGATGACTTTATTCGTGGGTTGCATGTAAGATTATGACATTGAGAGACCTGTAACCGTATGGGAGATATCATGATGACCACAAGCATGAAACAAATGAGTGTTACCATCTCAAGAATAAGGTAAAAGTTCTGATTAAATGAGTCTGCCTCAATGAGTTTGCCGTTGAGCCACACGTATTGAAGTTATCAAGATGACTTACGAGCATGAAGCAAATGAGTGTTATCATATCAAGGATACGATAGGCATTCTAACCAAATGAGGCTACCTCACCGAAAGGCGTTTTAACTCTTGAATCATGAACCAAAGGCCTGTAATGGCTCGACCCCTCCACAACTCCAAAAATTGGGGTTAACCCCCTCTTTTTTTGGGTATGAGAAGAATCGGAGAGGAAGCTCCAGGTAGAAGTTCATAATAACTCAAATGCTAACACTAGGAAAGGACACTTTTAATGACACTGTTGTGCCCCAGGTTCTTACACTGGGAGAGGAAACTCCGAGTGGTAGAGCTATGTTTCCATGTGCTAACACTAGCTGATCATCCTTCCAGACACAGTGTTAAGCCCAAGGCATAACCCTCGGGTAAAAACACATTCTAGCCCTCCGCACAGGCTCAAGTTTATACGATGACACACACTACAAGAAACAGTGTCTTTAGCGACCGCCAGACGCGGTCGCTAAAGGTGTCAACGCGGTCACTAAAGGGTTTTAGCGACCGCGTTAAAGCAGTCGCTAAAACGGTCGCTATAGGCCAGGTTGCTAAATTTTAGCGACCGCTTATAAAATTCGGTCGCTAATTTAGCGACCACCAAAATATTTTTTATTTAAAAATTTTCTTTTTTAATATTTTTTATTAAATTATATTATATCTTTAGCAACCGAATTAGCGATCGAAAATTGCGGTTGCTAAATATTTTAAAATATTATTTTATTTTTTTAAATATTGAAATTAGCGATCGCTTGATTTTAGTTAGCGACCGCACATCGCGGTCGCAAAACCTGGCTTTGCAAAAAAAACAAATTGCAGGTCAAATAATTTGTCCAAAACCTGTCGCAAAACTTAGGGGTGAGCACGGTTCGGTTGGTTCGGTTTGGAGGCTGAATACCAAACTGAACCGACCAATCTCGGTTTGAGAAAAAATAAACCGAACCGTAGTTGAACGGTTCGGTTTGAATGGATTAGATGGATCGGACGGTTCGGTTTAAACGGATCGAACGGTTTGGGCTAAACTCCATTCTAGGCCCAAAACAACTAAAAATGTGTAACAAAAACACTGAGTGAGAGAGAATTTACACAGGTAAATGGCCACAAACAACACAAATCACTGCAATTCCCACTTTCGTCTTCAGGGATTATGCCAGTGGATTGAACTCGAACTTGGGTTTACAATCAACACAAACATGTGATAGGAAAATAAGTAGATAAAAATTCAGAACAGTCACAATCTGAACAATACCCACTACAGAAAACAACAGACCAACAATCCTCAAACCATTGAATTGTAGCAATAAAACAAAAAAAAAATGAAACTCAAAGACACTCTGTACGTACTTGTGTGAGAATGACTCTGAAGGACATGGAAAGAACTCTATAAAAAGCAAGAACGAAGCTGATCCTTTATACACAGGGTTTCAGCATTTCTGAGGTGCAGCCATGGGAGGTGGAGATGGCTGCTGGAGGAGACGGTTGCTGGAGGAGACGACAGGCTGAAGGAGATGCTGCCGTGGTGGAGGTGCTGCCGTGGGAGGTGGAGATGACGGGATGAAGGAGATGACAGCTGAAGGAGACTGAAAGAGATGCTGCCGTGGTGGAGGCGCTGCCATGGTGGATCTTGAGACCTGAGAGTTGATGGTTGAGGGGTGGAGTGGAGGTTGTGGAACAGATCTGGGCGACGATTGAAGAAAATAATGGATTAGGATTTAGGGTTACGCATATATTTATATGAAGGGTTAAGTTTAACTACCTGAGTCAGTTAAAACTAACTAGGGTTAGTTTAAAAAAATTATATATTATATAGTATACGGTCGGTTCGGTTTAGATCGGTTTCAAAAAATCCAAACCGAACCGACCGAACCGAACATGCGGTTTGTGAAAAAAAAAAACCAAACCAATTGTTTTTGCCATCGGTTTGGAATTAGTCGGATTGATTGGTTCGGTTTTTACGGTTGGATCAGTTTCAACAGTTTAAATGCTCACCCCTAGCAGAACTAATATCAATTCATAAGCAATTCACATCCAATCCAATCGATCCAAAAACCGATTTAACCTCGGTTGAAACGATTTTGAATGAATGCGTTGAAAGCTTTCAACACATTCATTCAAAACCGCTTCAACCCCCTATCCCGCATTCATTCAAACAGCTTGTCGCATTCATCAAAGTATAGATAAACGTTAACATATGCATTAAAATAATAGAATTCATACAATTAAGTACCGATGATCAATTCAAAACAATAAAATAACATCCATTGCATAAATCTAACCAAACCCCTATCTAAATCACTCGTAGGCAAAACAACCAGCCCCATCATCATCATCTTCTTCATTCCTCGAAAAAGAATGCACGTTCGATCCAACAACATCTTCATCACCCTGGGGATCACCGGCACTAAGATCATCGGTATCGCCCTGCACGAAGCCATACAAATGATTCAACATCATATATCAAAACAAGATCATATATAGAGCACAAAATACATAAGTACTTGAGAAAATTTGTATTAATGTAGTTTGGGCCCCTTTATAATTATAGTGCTAATCAGTGTTGATTAGCACTAATCAAGATTAATCAGTGTTGATTAGGGCTAATCGGTGGCGGAACCAGAATTTCACCCCATGGAAGATGATTCTTATTAACCTAATTATCCTATGGAAGATGAACCTAATTAACTTAATTTCAACTCACTATGTCATGTTTCATAAGCGCGTTAACCTAATTTCAACCCACCATTCAGCTAAATCACATATCTTATCGTCTCAATCCAATTAGGTCTCATCCTCCATCAATGATCTCAATTCTCAAATGCGCAATGCATAATTAACAACCTAAAATTAAAAATTAAATAATCAATGCTCAAATGGGAAAAAAAAACATGTTCAAAATGCACGTATCCTATATTTCAATTCAATTGGGTCTTATCCTCCTTCAACAATCTCAATTCTCAAATGAACAAGTATGCAAAAACTATCAAACAAACAAGTATGCTTTTTAAAATCCTAAGACAGCTAATCCAACATGCACTAGTAACAACCATCTGAAATACTATGTCGTCTTGAAATTACAAGACATTCTAAAGACAACTAACAAGGCATGTAAAGCAAAACACAGTTTGCATCCAACATATCCATAAGAACAAAGAAACTACAATGCAAAACATAAGACATAGACTGCATGCTTTACATATACTAATAAAACTCGTTACCATATAAAGCTTCATCACTGTGAACCAGTTATGTGACCAATTTGCAGTTCCATTATGTAAAATTACCAAGTAAATAATAGTACCAAACCTTGTATAAGTTTAAAAACTGCAGATCTAACGAAAATGCTCATAATATCTTCAAGAATTGTTACATCAAACACTTGCAGGAGCATACAGAAAAATCAAGAACCAAATTGAATCTACTTCAAAAATTGACAAGTTAAGATCAAGGGCCTTTTTGATCTGGAACCCTAACTTCTATAAGATTGACCGTAAATCTAAGTATCACAAATTAAAGATCAAACAGATTCAGATCAACAAAGTGTAACCTAACATCGATGCAATAAAAATTGAATCTAATAGATTAGAAGTTACCTTTGGGGTCCTAAACTGAACCAAGTAAGATGAGAGAAACAAAAAAGAGAGACAAAGAGCTGGGCTTGCCGGCAGGTTCGCAGCGAGGTGGCTTGTCGGCGGGGAAAGGTTCGGGGAGATTAGGCTTGCCGGCGAGGAAGTGGTCTTCGGCGACAGTCACGATGGTTGGGAGAGACAGGTGGCGCACAGTTCGACGCACAGGCAACGCACAGCTTGGCTTGGCGGTGGCCGGGAATCATGGTCATAGAGGGGATATTAGGCTTGCCGGCGAGGAAGTGGTCTTCGGCGGCAGTCACAGTGGTTGGGAGAGACAGGTGGCGCACAGTTCGGCTCACAGGCGGCGCACAGCTTGGCTTGGCGGTGGCCAGGAATCGTGGTCGCAGCGGCAGCGTCGGTAGCGTGGGTGGATCAATTAGGGCAGAGAGAGAAGGAAAGAGAAAGAGAGAGAAAAATTAGCACTACAAGAAAAGACGTCTTTTACGACGGAGTTTTAGCGACGTCATAGATTCCGTCGCTAAAATGAGTTTTACCGACAGAAACCTCCATCAGTAAAACTCCGTCGTAAAATATTATTTAAGCGACGGATTTATTCCGTCGCAAAAAACTCCGTCGGTGAAAAGGCGTTTTACCGACGAAAACCTCCATCGGTAACACTCTGCCGTGAAATATTATTTAAGCGACGGATTTATTCCGTCGCAAAAAACTTTGTCCGTACAAATAGGTCTTCACCGACGGACGTTTAGCGACGGAATAAATCCATCGCTAAAAGTCTATTTAATTCACAGATCTGGTTTGAACTGTCACTGCTTCTTTCTTCGAAAATCCCAAAACCCAACTTCCCTCTACCCCGGCGGTGACCTCCCTCGACACCGGCGGTGACTTCCCTCGACCCCGGCGGTGACCTCCCTCGACAACGGCGACCACCTGCAACTCCGGCCACCACGGGCCCTCACCTCCGACAGATCTGTGAAGAGGAGAGAGACTGAGAGAGACTGAGAGAGAGCAGCGTCGACCACCGGGACCACCGGAGACGACGGTTTCTCACCTCCGGCAGTATTTCTCGTGAGGTAAAGTTCTTGTCTTCCTCTCTATTTGCTCTACGCTATACCTTCTATCTTCCTCTTATACATGTAAATTGCTGTGAAAAGTTAAAGATGATTTTAGATTGTTAATTATGCATTGAACATTTGAGATATTGAGATTATTGACGGAGGATGGGACCCAATTGGATTGAATGTGTGATTTTTGTTAATTTTTATTGCATTGAGCATTTGAGAATGGAGAATTGAGATTGTTGACGGATGATGGGACCCAATTTGGATTGAGATACCTATTAGTTAGCGCAGACACGGACACCACGTCTGATCGATGGTGTCCGACATTTAAAAAACAAATTAACATATGCCGATGTGTCTGGAGGTGCGTGTCGGTGGGCGTCGGACACGTGTTCGGAGGCGTCGGACACTTATCGGTATGTGTCGGACACGTGTCCGGAGGTGTCAGACACGTATTGGACACCATATCGACACTCTATATGAGGTGTCGAAATTGAGGTTGTTGACGGAGGATGAGACCCAATTGGATTGAGATACATGTTAGTTAGCGCAGACACGGACACCACGTTTGATCGACGGCGTCCAGCATTTAAAAAACAAATTAATGTATGCCGATGTGTCTGGAGGTGCGTGTCCAGAGGCGTCGGACACGCGTCGGTATGTGTCGGACACGTGTCCGGAGGTGTCAGACACGTATCGGACACCATATCGACACCCTATATGAGGTGTCGGAATTGAGGTTGTTGAATGTGCATTAAATTTAGGTTAGTTAGGTTAATGCGACATTTTTAGCATGCACCCCCTGGAATCTAATCGTGGCTCCAGCGCTGGCTATAATTAGCCCTAATTAGTCCTGATTAACAATATTTTAGTAAATCAATTAACCCTAATTAGCTCTAACGAGCCTAATTAGTTTTAATTAACCCTAAGAACCTGATGAAATTCAAATTAGCTGTAATTATCCCAAATGAACCCAATTATGCCCATATTGATTGTAGTTAGCCTAATTAGTCATAATTTGCACTAACATAACCCAATTACGCCTAATTAGCGCTAGTTAGGATTAATCAACACTACTCGGCACCATTAAAACCCTAATTAGTCCTAATCAACCCTAATTAGCTATAATTATCCGAAACTAGCCCTCATTAACATTAATTAGCCCTAACATAACCCAATTAAGCCTAATTAGCCCTAATTAGGACTAATCAGCACTACTCGGCAAAATTAAACCCTAATTAGGACTACATAACTCTAATTAGTCCTAATCAACCCTAGTCAGCTATAATTATCTGAAACTATCTCTCATTAACATTAATTAGCCCTAACATAACTCAATTAAGCTCAATTAGCCCTAATTAGGACTAATCATCACTACTCGGCACAATTAAACCCTAATTAGGACTAAATAACCCTAATTAGTCCTAATCAACCCTAATCAGCTATAATTAATAATCGTAATTAACCCTAATAACCCATTAGCCCTAATTAGCCCTTGTACATTCCATAATTACTCCATGTTGCCCAGAGATGGTTCAATTACTCGTTGTTTACAAACCCTGCCTTCTTTATATTAATTGTTGTTTTGAGAAGTCCATTGGCAACGAGATGGTTCAACTCGTTGCCAACGAGTTCTATTTAATGTGGAATTGGTAACATATGCAACGATCATTCTGTAGTTTTGATATTTCGGAAAGATTCTTGCATATCTTATCAATTTCTGAACACATGCATGCATAGAAACCCTTAGTTCCCGTTCAAAGGTACTCATTACAAAGTAATGCCTTGTAATGAGCCTTTGGATGTCCAGTTTGGACAGTTTGGAAAAGCTAATTGTTTATAAAATAGTATTTTGACTCATGTTTTATGTTCTATGTTCTATGTTCTATGTCGTGGATATATGGTACACGTTCTCGTGTGTTTCTCCGGGTGCATACAGATCTGGTGTTCTAACATCCGTCAAACCTTCCTGAGCAAGGTTAGATGAATGTTAGAACACCTAATCGATGTGGTGTACTTGGAGAAATGCGGGGAGGTGCTGCCGAATTTTCCACAGACATCGGACTAAGCATGAGTTATTCACTGTTTTATAAACATGTGCTTTTCTGAATGGGATAGGACCACTACCTGTTCAAGAGTGGAGGGGAATATGTAGACATGTTGTAACATTCATGCATTGATATTTACATCGGCAATGCCTAATCACTGGTCATTATTGAAGGTGGTATACAGTACGATAATTCAGTCGTCATGTCAGTCGATCGAAGTTGGATGAAAAGGAAGAATGCTGAAGATTTTGAGTGTCGCGTTGACGAATTTCTCGACTTCGCTTATGCGCATCCTGCACATGTTGACCTTGATAAGATAAGGTGTCCGTGCGGTAGATGTGAGTTGTTGCACTGGAGAAAAAGAATTGAAGTAACCCCGGACAGCCATCAGCATCCACTAGTACGGCTGCGAGTACTGGGGGGTTGAAGCAATGGTTGGATACGCCGGAGGTCATGAATCGGCCGAAAGGCCGCATACGCGGCCTGCCTAGCACGACTGTTCGTGCCGTGATAGGAGCGTCCTCACCCCCTGCTGCCCCTCCACAGACACCGACTCCTCGGCCTCAGTTGGACGACGAGGAGATCCAGCGCATTGCTACAGTGGTGTGCCGGATGATCAGGGAGCAGGGCACTATTGGACAGGCCGCCCCAGCCCCGGATCAGCAAGATCCAGATCCGGGACTCGGGAACCCCTGATGAGCCCCTTCCCGTGCCCGTTCCTAGCTTCCCCCCCGGTGCCCGGCTTGTACTCTTCTCCCCTCTCCTAACCGGCTATATCCGGTTCCCGGCTTGTACATATATGAATTTTTTTTATTATAAATTTTTTTTATAATTGATTATATATATTTCTTTCTGTATTGATTATTGCGCGTTGTTGTTGAGATTTGAAAATTGTATTACAGGTCTGGGTAATTAAAAAATTCAAAAAAAAATTGACTTTTGGCGACGGATTAATTCCGTCGCTAAAGTATTCCTACAATCAATTATTTAGCGACGGAATATTCCGTCGCTAAATAAGTTTTTTAGCGACGGAATATTCCGTCTCGAAAATATAAATCCGTCGCTAAAAAATATAATTCACGACGGAATATCCGTCGCTAATTAAAAATAAATCCGTCGGTAAAAATGACATATCTAGCGACGGATTTAAAAATTTCGTCGCTAAACTATTAGTGACGGGCTTTTATACGAGGGATATTTAGCAATGGTAAATCCGTCGCTAATTATTTTAGCGACGGATTATCCCGTCGCTAAAACCCTGTTTTCTTGTAGTGTAAGGCATAGGGCACATTATATATCACATTTAGCGACTGCTAAACCGGTCGCTAAATTAGCGACCACTAAATTCGTCTCTAAATTGAGTCACTAAATTTAGTGACCGATTTAGCGGTCGCTAATTTAGCGACTAACCTCGGGATCGCTAAATGTGTCGCCATTTTTTTTGTTTGACCCTGTCATTTTTTTCCTATACTTAACAACTGTTATTTATGTCAGTCGCTAAATACCAATTTAACGACCACAATAAAAAGCGGTCGCTAAAGCCACTAATTCTTGTAGTGACAGAGCCAAGTCGGTCAAACACTAATTATCAAGAACCGTTTGAACTGGCTTGATCATCGAACTAGACTGAATTGGCAAATGCTAAGAGCGTATCCTTCCAAAGTGGACACCTAATCCTCATTCAAGCCCGTAAAAAAATGGTCACTTAAGTCAACTTTATCACTTTTTTGAGCTAGATAGCTTGGTGATAAGAGAAAGCCAGCATGCACAGAACTCATTGAATCCTTGAACTCCATTAGAACAACAAATAAACGCAAGTACGGTGAGCTTAACGCTGTGCTAGGATGAGAAGCCCTACTAGATCTAAATTCTGGTGTTTTCAGGGTAAGAAAACTCACAAATCAGTTGGAGTGAAAACTGAAAGTAATCACTGTAAATTTTTATTTGATTTCCACAGTCTCTACAATTATTTGCTTAAGATTTTATATTCAACATGAATGCAAGAACCCAAATAATTGGTGTTGAAACGATTAATTGTGCTTACCACGTAATACGTAGTGGGTTCAAAAATATACCGTATGAAATCTCCGAAAATTTCGACAAAGAATCCTTATTGTTACGAGCCTCCAGCACGCTTTTCGCAGATATGAAAACGGCTTCTAGAGTCGAGTTCTTCGTCTACGAACCAAATCCTAGAACTTGGTGATAACCTAGAGCTTGATGATTATTCTAGAGAGAGTGTTATAGAGAGGGATTGTCTTGTGACTTATTGTCTGTAACTTATCATTTTTTGGGAGATCTCAAATCTTTATATAGAGATAGTATTTAGAGACAGACTTTACCTCAAACACTTAAGAGATAAAGATGTATTTATCTCAAACACCTATGAGATAAATATTGTATTTATCTCAAACTCTTAGGAGATAAATATCATCTAAATAACTATATTTATCCAGACTAACAAATACACATTATCTGTTAGTGGTCGAATAATGAGTTCACTGACCCAATTTATTAACAGTTGGAACATAATTATGAATACCATATCGGAGTGGGTATCGTTTTTTCTATAAAATGGTACGTACCGGTACCGTCTCAAAATTTTCAACAATATTTTATACATTTAATATTCATTCATTGACGAACTAACAATATATACATGTATTTTTTTTTACTCACGGCTCCTCTAAAATAAAATATTTGTTATATAGAGTTTGAATTACCTTAATTTTCAAATAACTATTGGTCCCAAATAAGTTTATTTATACCACTCATTACGACGATCTCGTTCGCAAATTTTTATGTTAGAATAAACTGTTTATTCAATAACAACGTTTTTTAGTTCAAGAATAAGCTATTTTTCTAAGTGTGTGCGCGCGCGTGCATAAGTAAAGCAATACATCATGTAGATGAAAGAATATGATCAAAGCTTCTACGTTAAACTATGTTAAAGTTAAGTGAAGATCGAAAACTTATCAGGAAAAATTTTACAAATTGAAATGAATATTATGAGTAAAAGGTTACATAGACTTTAATTGGTATAACATAACTTAGAGTGTTTTTCTATTTAGTTTTATATGGTCAATTTATAAAATTTTTAATAAAATTTATTATTTTTATATTTTTAAGGAATCAGTACAAAACACACCATCTCGGCCGGTACGTAGTTCTCGACCGGTATTACCTGTACCGGCAGGTACAACAGGTACAGAGCGGTATTTTGACCGGTATAAAATATAAGGGATACCGTACCAGTAAAAGATAAAAGCAGTACGTACCAATACGATATTAATAACTATGAGTTGAAAAATAGAAAGAAGCAGCAGCGAATAAGCTATGAGGAATAATTTCATGTACTCACATAAAAGTTACAAAAATTTTTGAATAAAAGAAGAGCTACAAACGGTTGGATTGCCAATGTACATGGGGTCCTAAATATCATTAAGAGTTACTGTACTGTGGGCATCTACTACTGCTAATAGTAATAATAATAATAATAATAATAATAATAATATCACAATAATTCTTCTGTCCTTCCAAGACCTTGTCCTCATGGTTGAAAAGTAGGAAATGAGCCAGGAGAGAATGTGATGCAGCACTGCAAGTGGAGGATAATAAATATGGAATCATGGATATGCAAACAGTTCCTAACAAGAGTTTGACGTGCCAACGGGAATGTTTCTGCCCCGATCTCTATACAAAGCAAGAACATGACAATTAAGTTTAAACAAAGCAAGAACATGACGTGCCAACGGGAATGTTTCAAACAACGATTTCTATCTTGAAATCGTGATTTCAAACAACGATTTTCAAAAGTATGGTATGCGAGTAAATAAGTTTAAAAAATGTGTAAATTGATAATTAAGTTTTAAACATGTATTAATTAGGAAAAAAACTCTTTAAACCATGGTTAATGTTAATATCCAGTTTGATACTTACTCCAGCGACTGATCATCTTGCTAAGTTGACAAATTTTTTGTAATAGTTTAACACCACGTATACTAATGACGTGGTGTGAGATAATCACTTAATATTTTCTCAATTTTAAGAGAGCTAGAGGTGGCCCAAGCACTGCAAAGTTTCCCTTTCCTTGCTTGGCTAAGGTTGCCTTGATACCCTTTATTTCTTCCCCCTTCTCCTTGCTATTTTGCAAAAATTACAACTGAAAACGGTATTTTCATCCCTTTAGATTTTCGCTATATATGTATTTTTAGTTAGATTGTTAACCTTTAGTGACAAATAAAGGAATGAAATAGCATACAAGAGGGTGAAAAAATAGCCTTTTCCATACAGAGAATACAAAACCTAGGGTGAGACTATTTACTGACCCTTTTTGCCTAGTTACACACTCCTCCATGGATATTCGTCGCTAAACCCATTTGTAGCGACAATGAATCATAAGATTCAAAATATTGTGTTAGTAGTACAGATTAAAGTGAAAAATAGCCTTACCCAATACATAATATTTTTTTTACAATTTTGCAATTAAATTCCTGACAAATTCTGTATAGTTACCTATACAAAATTTAGTAATATCTCATTGGAAAAGGAGAAAACCATAAAGAAAACAAACAGAAGAGTGATGACAGAATGCCACTGGCACAAACAGAGAAAAGAAACAACAAAGGAAATAGAGGAATGTTTGTCATTGTGCGCCTTTTATACTGTCAAAACCTGAATGTCAAGTTGTTTGTTTAAGACTTCAAAAACTTAACCAGCTCTCTCTCTCTCTCTCTCTGCAATTTAGTCCCTTCACGATTCAACCATGCCTTCTACTACAGCTGAACATGTAAAACTATGGAAACCAAGGAACAACAGCGGGTCAGATGAACTCACAAGGAAACCCAAGAAGAAGGACATGTTCATGTCTGTGATATTTGGAGGCCTGGGTTGTAGTGGGACTTCCTCAACAGCCTTGGCACCGGCTGTCATTCAACCTGAGCCAAAGAAAATGAGAGTGAACAAGAAGAAGAAACAGAAGAAAAGGGTGTTGCATGGTACAAAAAGTCCAGCTAACGTTGTTCTTGACATTCCTGTTGTTTGCTGTGCTCCTCCTTGGATTGGTTTTGCTTCTGATGTTGCTCCAAGAGGGAGGGTGGATACGGAAAGAACGAGTCGCAGAGAGGTATACTGTTTCTAAGCCTTTGTGTATATGCATTGCCCTTTGTGTACATGCATTGCTCTTTTAGTTGATTGCTTTTGTATTGACTGTTGAGGTTGCATATATGAGTGGTTTATTGGACGATTTCATGCTATAGCTCTAGGTGAGTCAACTCGATCAAAATCCAAAGTTTCCTATTTATCACTTCGGATATAATGTCTAACATGCTACATTCAACTTGTGAAGGCATTTGGTGAGGCTATCTTGGAATTGGTTTTTGGTTCTGATCTCCCTTTTTATACTTGTGCTGTGCTGGGGGATGCTTTTGTTTACTACGTTTTGTTGGTGAACTAGTGCATCCTAACAGGACCTTTGCTTGCATATCTAGTCGTTCAAGAACGTTGGTATATCGGAAACCAACCTAGTTGCGTGTGCTAGATCATGACCTACGTTGTGCGTCTCACATCTTGTACCTCGAGCTTTTGTAGCAGATGATGACATAAGAGCAGGAGATTTCAGCTAAAAGCTGTTACACAGTTAATTGTTCCTCACCAATCAATGGAGCTCGGAGGTATGGAGTGATCGTTTGGTTCAATGGCTTTATCCACCTGAGTGGCTGGCAATTGAAAGTGTCTTTGGATGTTTGTGCCACTTGTCAGGCTGGTGCTCAGGGAGATTTGGGATTACACAGGTTTCTTTAGCGGGAGGTAGCCTCAGTTGGGACATATTTGTATATCTGAGCTTGTAATTTTAAGCACTTGTATGAGAAATAGAATAGATGAGGCCATCGGTTTGTCAATTCAATTTCGATATCACTAGTCAACTTCTGAATCTTCTTTGGAAGTGTTTCCGTTGTTCTACTTAATGCAACAGAAACTAGCAGGCATGCATGTCCTCAATAAATTTAGTAAGATTGAAAGGATGCTTGCAAGTTCGGCAAAATACATCATCACATGTTGTTAACTTGATTGCTTTGACAGCATTCGCGTGCAGCAAGGCGAATTGCCAACCACGAACAGGTTTCTGATTTGGATTCACAAGCAATATTTTCTGCCACTCACTTGCGGTCAGATGTATCAGATGCTAGGCAATATCGTCGTTTTAGGCGTCGTTCACCTGGAGGACTCTCAGAGGTATGACATGGTTTACCTCTTACATATGAGTTTTACTAGCAGATCTTTCACTCGATGGGTCATCAGTAGTTTTACCATGTTGACCGGCAATAACATGGACATAGATGAGACGACGGCTCTCCGCCGAGTTCTGGAAATTCTACTTTCAATTTCCTAGAGTTTACAAAACGTGCATACACGGGTCAAAGTGAGGACGCTGCAACTAAAGGATTCTGGGACTCCAGATATTAGTTTGTTAAATTAATGCCATAATCCTTGCTATCTATTTCTTGAGGTATACAGTGCCAGCCTGATATGAGTTTTGGTGGTATCATGTTCTAATTACGAGTGTATGCAGATGTTCTTCCAACATAACCTGTTATTTGGAGGAAGTTTCGGTGCAAGCGATCGATTTGGGAATTGGAGACTTAATCTTGACAGTATGTCATATGAGGTGCTTCTTCTTGTTCCCTCATTTTGCACCTCTTCCAGTTACTCGGTTGGAGTATTGAGTTCAGTACCTATAATTACATTTGAACCTGACGGTATCACTTCTCTCTGTCTTCTTGGTAGGAACTGCTTGGTTTGAGCGATAGGATTGGCTACTGTTGGTACAGGGTTACGAGAAGACCGAGATCTTACTCTGCAAACGAAGCCTAAGCTCTTGATTTCACCATCCACCCCAATGCGCAGGGACATTGACTGGAAGTGTTGCATCTGCCAAGTGAGTTCGTTACTGTCCATTTCTTCTTTCCCTTTCGCGTGGTGCTGAATGAAAACCAACGTGTGAACTGGAACCTCGCTCTTTGTGGTGTATTCAAAAACACATTTGTTCATTTAAGCACATACGAGAAATGTTAAACAAGAAATCGCTGCATACTGCTGCAAACACCGAGCTTCAGCTCTGGGTGACATGCAAAAAACTCCTGAAATCTAAGCATAATCTTGGTCTTTTATGTTAACTCACTTCAAGCTTTCTTCGCGACCTTCTGTTTCGTATGTATGCTGTCCCACGATGAAGACGATTCTGTAAGATACACTCATGTTAAGACTGAGGATCAGAAACAAAGGAGGATAGTTGAAAATGTAGGACACCAGAGGCCGGAGAATAGTTTCCGGTCTCAAAGAACTAAGCATTAAGGACGAGACGCATGTCCAGGACACAATTCAGTTAGAAAAACTCTAATCATGCTACCCTCTTAAGTATCATATGAAATGTATACTATACGTCTAACTGGAAGTCTAAAGAACTGGATTGGATAGCAACCTCAGCATCAATAGATGTCTCAGCCTTAATAGAGAATTCGTTTCGGACTGGCAAGAGTGGAGGAAAAGAATTCATGTAGCCAGCCCCCACTCGTTCGCGACAAAGGCTTTATTGAGCTAAGAGTTATTACTCGATTCCATTGATATTGTTATGCATACTTGAAGTTCTTTCCTACTACAGAAACTTCCAGGCCGCAGTGTCTCTTGCGCAATCCCGATCAAAGTTCGATGACATCATCTGATCACATATTTTTCCTCTTCATACAGGAGGGACGCGAAGAAGATGACGAGCTGGGGAGACTGGACTGTGGACACTACCATCACATATATTGCATACAGCAGTGGCTTCGGCATAAGAACGCATGCCCTGTATGCAACACTGCAGCTGTGGCTCATGAGTAGTGCTGGAAGATCCTCTGTGTCCTGCTTCAGAACCCGAGTTTCTCTACATGGAGCCACTCTTTTCACCGCTTCGTTAACAGGAAACCTGCCTTTCTTAGTGTGCCAAATTCCTTTGAAAATTCTCCTAGAGTTGGGCTTTGGAAGTTGTCCATCCGAGAATGATAACAATTGCAGGTTTGCAGTTGCTAATAAATGGAAAAATGTATATCACCTGCCTGAATTAACCCGAAGAAAATAAGGGAGTTGATAATTTAATAGATCATTTGTGGCCGTCCAGATCACCTTTATAGCGAATTTTGACCTTCCGCCCCGTTACAGGGCAGAGCCTAAATTTTATCAATTTGCCCTACCGTCGGAATGACATTAAGAGCCATATCTAGTCTAGTGTAAATTTCCCTCCTCCCAATTTGTTCTTGCTTCCTTCCCGATTCGTGGCGTTCCGTTGGTTCATCAATCACCATTGACAGTAGAGAGAAGGTAGCTAAGAGAGAAACTCACTATCCGCCATATAATAGGCATACAGACTTAAAAGCACATAAAAAAAAAAAAAGGCGTTGCACCACCTATCTACAAAAGATGGACAACCAGATCAACGCTAGTATATAAAACATCTTGCTGACACTGTCAAAGAATCAGCTCCCAGTAACTCAAGTCTCATATTTGGCTTAATAAGTCAAATATGTAACTCTTTTCCTTCTCAACCAAACTTACCACATCAGAAACCTTTTTTACTTTTTGGTGGAGAACAACATTAAACTTGATTTATCAGCCACGACAAAATCTGACTACTGTTGTGTATTGGCCTTGGTAATTTGCTTTTAGAGCCTCTCTTGATCTTTCTCTCGTACTTTCCAGGTCCACAGTCTTCACTCTCTCCACAGTTGACTCAAATGATGCTGCCCCCACCAGTAAATAACTATCAATGCACAGGTTAAATTGTTGAACAGATTTGAAGAAATTTCAAACTTCACTTGATGGTAACAAGTAACAACCATCTTTGTCGTCCACCGGTTGTTTTGCCTCAACTTATGGTTTCACTCCAGAATATATCAGGGAAACGGGTCTGTCATAATATCACCATTTTCAAGGGCAAATATCGAACAGATTATTGCTAAGGCATGTATGTAATTCATCCTTTCTTTTTCTTTTTTTTCTTTTTTTGGCCATAGGTAAAACCCTACCAAGATATATGTCATTTATCAGAAAGTAGAATAAGTGCAAACATTCATCTGGCAAGTAACACAATGACCTATAGAATTGTCATGATCCTAGTGTTTTCTCCTCTTACAAATTGAACTCAACTATGCATTTTCAGCACCACCTTACAATGAATCCACAAGAAAAATAAAAGAGAACGAAGACATTGACATACTATAAAAGAACATACAGAGAAGGTTCAAATCTGAGATGTACGCACACTTCGCCACCGTATATCTATCACTTATGTCCGGCATTTGAAGGATCTCCTTCGGTATAACCTACCTACATACAAAAGAAGAAAGCAAGAAAAATTATATACTTTCACCGTGCAGAAAACTGAAAAAGAACAGTGCTTCCTCAACTTACAATCACATGTAGTAAGTTCAAAAAATTGCCATCAGAACCGCCACCATCAATAAAAATAAGAGAAAGGGAGGTAGCTAATGGCAGGGGGAACTTGCGTTACTTGACGTATACTGCCTTGGGAGTTGTATTAATGATGAGATTCATGCACTTCAGTATCAGTCGAGTCATGACGACTTAGAAATTGTACTATGCAGGGATAAACTTGGTCCACAGCCTGCAACTCAGGAAGACATTAGACAGCTTAGTATTGTATTTAGATTATGCAAAAAAAAAATCAATAATAGGAAGAAAAGATGATTACCAGGCGTCCTCCCACCAAATCATAATGAGCATAATGTGGACCTTCAGGTTCTCCAAATACTTTGTAGGTGACCAGGCTCTTAGGAATGACCTTCACAGTTTCTGTTAACTCGGTAAAATGACAATCAATACTTACGAAGTATATAAAGCTAAAAATTTTAATTTCCTGCTTTGAGACATACCATATACAGCTTCAGTCGGACAAATTAAATCTCGATCTCCTGCGATAGCCAAGACAGGGAGATTGCTTTTATGGAGATGCTCCTTGTAGAAAAAGGTACCACTTCTGTCACATAGTCCACGCTCCCGAAAAGCATTCGTCAATTGCAACAATAGTTTAGCAGGTATAGTACCTGCCAGTTGTAATTTGTTAGCCAACCGACAAACTAGAAGGTGGAAGGGAACTTACATGCTGACAACTAAATAACAAGCAGAGCTTTATGAAAAATTTTAAACTGCATAAATCCAAAGTCTAGCTCAAATGGTTGAGCTTCTTATTTCTCTTTGAATAGGTCGAGCACCTCCCACAATCACCATAACACCAAAGGTTGTTAATTTGATGGCTATGTTACTCGTTTGCTGGGAAAAAAGGTAAACTTCTGCCGAGCTCAAACTCTCTAGAATGATTATGCGGCGAAAACCGAAAAATCTAGAGAAACAGTGTGCTAAGTCAAAGAGTAGGCAAACATGAAATGCCCCGCTAGAAGGACAAAAACTTAAAAGAATTTCACACAGCTGATAATCACACTGAAGGGGCTAATTAAGGTTAACTTCCGCCTTATTCAATTGTCATCCGGCTCATAGAAGTATATATCCTGTATCTTTTATTCTAATGACCTCAACCTAATACCTTCAGGACCTCTCTTGTCTAGTAGTGCCTTCAAGTCTCCAGCAACATGGTTACTGTTGTTAACTTGTCATCTGCTCTATAAGCTTAAGCTGTTGGACAATGGGCTCAACATGCATATCATGTCGCGTGCAAGCCCCTGATTGCGTGTGGAGAGAAAGTGAGTACGGATATATTGAGAATCAGCGCCACCAAGTGCACAAAGGAATGTAGTGACAAAATGATGTGCCAGTCGGATTTTTAACATCTATCCCCGTAACCCATGTCAAATATCATTCCCCATGCTGTAAATTTTCTCTCATCTATTTCAATGTCATCGCCCAACTTTCTTAATATCCCTACCTGTCCACATTGCATTCTCCAATAGCTTATACTCTTTATGTCTTTCTAAACGTCCACCATTATATTTAAATGCTCCGTCAGTCTTGAGAGGATCACCACATTAATGTTTTAAGTAAACAAAGAACGTGTCAGTTACATTTAACTTCTTTCCTTTCAAACCATTGGGAACTATATAAGAAAAGTATCATGGTCATGGTTGATTCATTGAGAAAATCTAGCAGCACTGAATATCCTCATGGGATGTTAATAGTGGGGTTGCAAATCATCTTTATTTCTCTTTCACAAGAACATCACAAAATCGTTTACTACCAATTTCACGATAAAAATAGCAGCACTCAAGATTCTCATGGCATGTTAATAGTGGGGTCGCAAATCATCATTAATTCTCTTTCACAAGAACACCACAAAATGATTTCCTACCAATAAGAATATCAGGGTCTCTGTTTTTGACTTGTGAAGGATAACTTAACTTCTATTTCATACACACAAGCCGGGTGCGGCTGAAAAGCGCATGCTTAGGTGGACAGGTAGCCTCTGAAGAAGGGATAAAATAAGAAATGAGAACTCTCGCATGAAGGTTGGGAAGCACCACTTAAGAAGAAGATGAAACTACTTAAGAAGATGGTTTGGTTATAGGTGCTCCGGTGCGAAAAAGTGAATGCTGCAAAGTTAGTGTTTTTACAGCCAAGAACGACATGGGGAAAACTTGTGAGATAAGACTTAATTGCCAGGAATCCATCAAAGAACATGTGCTTGAATGGGGAAGACTAGAAGAAAAGGACTCATGTTGCCGAGCCCAGCTAGACTGGGACAAAGGCTTTAGTTGATAATTAATCAGGAATTTTTGCCAGTGTCCTAGCCTTCGATGTCCATGATGAGGGCCAAAAAAGACTTGATACACATATTAGCATCAAAATAAATCTACATACACATTTAAGCACAAGCACGACAACGAGCTGTTATCTTAGATCTAAGCTGAAGGAAGACAGCACATCTGTACTTACAGAAATTGTTCAGGACAAGCTTTTTTAGCAATTCTGGATGCATCATGTCTTCTGCTGATATCATATGATTAAGCCAAGACATGACATAAGGAGGACGAGATGAAAGAGGATAAGCCGCTGTCAGTAATGCCCCTAAAGGAACAACAGGCACATTGAGAGCTTGTGCAGGATCAGCCTATACAACCATTAACAAGTACATTATTAATACTTCACAACAAAGCTGTCCCACTTAAAGCGTAAGGGAGATGGTTGTTTTCTCTTACAAATGGTAGGAGCAGTTTGAGGGACGAATTTGAAGATGTGTAGTCAAGTGATGATGCCAATGTAACAATAGCTGCCAATCCAGGATCTCTTCCTTCATAACCTTCACAGAAGAAATGCTCAAAAAGAAGCGATTTCGGAACATGAAACAAAGTTTACCAGGAGTATAGACACACGAATAAGCGCATTCCAGATTTCAATTTAGAGAGCTTATAAATGGAAAGCCAAGCTGGCCATTTCCAGCAATAGTAGAATCATAGGCCACAGCATGAAAACACATTGCTTGTAGATTACGAGGCAGAAGAGGTATTTTGTATATTCATAATTCACTCAAATTTGCAGCTTATGTTGATACTCAATCAGAACCGTCTCCACCAGAAAACAGACGTGATCAAGCAAAGCCGAGGCAGAAAGATTGTACGACACTATATATATAGAAATCCTGACAGTCAATACAAAACACCTCAGTCTACACATGCTGCTGCAAGAGTAAATACTGAACAGCTTAGAATTTACTTAGTGCTGCCAGATTAGTGCCAAGCCATATCATAAATAATGATGAATGGTTGATACTGATAATAGCAATCAGTTTAAGTGAGGTCTCTAAGACTTGTCAAACTTATACTCAAGAAGAGGTACAACATGTGCCACTGAACAACCGGCAAATATACATGTACATGAAACACACACAAGTAGAGGAGCAACACTACTGATCTAGACCATTATACTGCTGGCTCTTGCAACTTCTCAAGGGGAAAAGTAGATAAAAAGTAAGTTACTCTTTGCAAGAAAAGCAAGCAACAAATGTCAAGGGTGAATGACTATAACAGGCATATTAAATTAAGTGATGCCAATTTACCACATCGTGACAGCATGGCATAGAGCAAGATTCCACCCATAGAATGTCCAATTGCAAGCACTTTACCATCCTTCGGTTTAGTTTGAGCCCTTATGTACTCCATCTGTAAGTAATATCAGTGATTAGGAGACTGCAGACGATCAGTTATTAATATGAAGGGGTAGGCAGGCATTTAGAATGATATCATTGAAAAATCGGTGTTAGAATGAAAAAATTTACTGATATTGGCCCTCCAACAAAGAAGTGTCACCTCACCGCAGCAGGAACGTCCTCTTCCAGGTAATGATCGAAGTCCCAGTCATACTTGATAATCAAATCCAGTTGTTTTTGGAAATCTTCTATGGTTGCATTTAGACGGTCTTGCAGATCAAACAACTGAGGTGAAACAGAACGCTGAGCTTCTTCAATAACATTTACAAGCTTCTGGCTCAGATCTCTTATTTGGCTTGCCACAGCAGAGTTTTGCCTTGCTTCCATCAAACTTGAAAGTTTTCCTCTTATCTCATTAAAGCGTTCAGATAGAAAGGTATCCTCTAAGAGTCTTGAAATCTGATCAAATAACTTTGCTGATATACTCTCTGATTGACCTTCACTGAGAAAGCCAGATAATTTTTCTGATATGCGCATAAAAGTGTCAGTCAACTTTGAAACCAATCTTGATTCATCTGATACTGTTGCTATCCCTGTTGGGTCTTGTTTGGTAACAGCAACCTCAGATTCAGGCAAGCCACTGTAGACATTAGTTGACTGCTCTGCAGTGGTAAAAATCGTATCTGTTGCAGCCTCAACAGTGGCTACCATCTGCTCTGATATTGCATGGGCAGACTGCTCAACGCCGTTTGGTTGTGATCCCTCCATGCTCAACCCAGCACCTCGAACCTCAAGAATCCAAGTGTCAAATCCTTGACCACACATGTAACGGGCAAATGAAGACTGCAAACATGTATAGATGGAAATAAAGACTATGATGAGTTAAACTCGTGGTTCGCATTTAGTAAACCTATATTCCAAAGTAGCCTTTCTATAAAAAAAATGTGCTAGAAGTGCTTAATACAACCCGGAGCCAATTACTTTACCCTTGCACTTTTGCAAACAAGAAGTAATACAGAGACCACAGCAACTGAAAGCCTGAAACTGTATCCATCTGTAGATGAGACTCTTGCATAATATTATTTGTCTTGCATATTTCTAACTTTAAAAACTACATTTTATAGGTATAGCAGTCCGGTCTTCAGCTTTAAAAATTGGGGCCTGCTTTTAAGTACTCGGTAGCTCATCAGTTTTTTGTATTGCACCTCGGAATGTCATTGAGAGATATGTCTAAGGCCCACCAAACCTGTTTAAAGTACCGAATACTAGTAAGAAATGACAACTCCATAATGATCTTATGATCACTAGATTGGGCCCCCAAACATAACTAATTAGAATTAGATATTGCGTAGAAAAATAACGTCACTCGCTCGCACGTACTGAATATATATAATGTGTTACGTATCCTTCTGTCCTCAATGAACATGCTGCCACAATTAACAAGGGCTCATTATTTTTTGTATTCTCCATTTTTTTTAAGTGTCATTACAGGAACACTCAAGAGAGAGGGTTGGGGGGAACCTGGCAATACCTCAACTGAAGCCCTAAGTTTTCTTAGAAGGGCAGTCTATCTGTGTGTTTTTCCTTTCTATGAACCCGTGTAATGAGATTTTTTTCTTTTTTTTTCCTGTGGGGGAAGAACTCATGGTAAACCAGAAGTATACACTTCAACTCAAAAACATCTTACCTACTTAAGTTTGTCTCATATTTATTTGAATGTAATACTGGAACTATTGCACCTCAACCTACCACTGACTAATGTGTCCAAGGAACGACTTAGAATGTCACCTTCTTTTTAAGTACTTAATAATGATCTATATCTATACTGCTTATAAAAGTAGAAGTTGGTGTGCAAAAAATTCGCTTGATAGCTCTAACCTATGTAATCACTACATCACTAACCACCCTTTATTTCATTGTTTGGTAAGCCATACTTTTTATTTAATTTGAAAAGGAAAAGACTGAAACAAAGGGCGAATGCCAAAATTGTACCATAAAATATACATTAAATCCAGCTTGGTACCTCAAGTTTTAAACCTACCAAATCAGTACCTCGAATTATATTTTCAACCCAAATTAGTCTGGCATCTAACGGAACCACATAGACATTATCATTTTCAGGGGCAAATCTGGCAATTAATGGAAAACTTTTCTTTTCTATCTTAGTGGTCCCAATACAGTGACATGGAGCAGGACATATTTGCTGTAAAAAGGAAAAAGTTAACAATTCTAGTTATTATTACCAATTAAAAAGGCCATTCACTTTTCATTCTCTCTCTAAACCTAGCAGAAGAGCCACCATTTCGCTACATGGTCAAAACTACCGGTGTCCCACCGCCACTACAGCCACCACTACCACATTCATACCCACCAAAATCAACCACGCTGTGTCTTTTATGATCCTATGAAGGGAAGTATGAGTAAAAGCTCCCAGCTTGATGGCCTTGGCTTTAGCAGCATGAGATCCATAGAATCCCTGGAAATGGGCCTGAGCTAGCACCAAATTCATTACCTTGCCCACCTTCGAAAAAAGCTCTCTCTTTCCCTCGAGCATCCCTTCCTAACCACTCCACATTAAATTAAGGAAGCAGGAAGGGGAAGAGACTAAGCAATCATTTGATCTCACAAGAATCTCCGTGGAAGCTGAGCTATACGCTAAATTCACCTTGCAAGATTGGCCCTTCTTTTTATGTTCAAAACAAGGATAATGAAGACTTGTTTTAGACCTTGCTTTTCGTTCTCGAATGTGAAAGAGTTCAAACCTATTATATGACCATTTATCCACATCTAATCCCGCTTTGACTACTAAAAAATATCTATTGATTAAAGGCATTGTAGAGGCTTACGAGGAACTGACCTTACATTCTCGTAAACCAAGAGCAGTACCGGAACCCTCCATTCCAAGGGATTAATGTGAGTGCGGTAATTCTGCTAAGAAGAGTGCCATCATATTCCATCCCTTAAACCAGAACATTCAAATCGTAGATCTTCATCCATGATGCTGCCACCCAACCTTCATCCAAATTCCACCAATAACCACCCTCACCACCGCGACCCACCACCACCACAACGTTCAGCTCATAAATCTTTGTCAACGACAGTGCCATCCATCTTCCAGCATCCCAATTCCACCAATATCCACCATCACCACTGCAAACCAACGTTTAGATCTTAGATCTTCGTCAACAACGTTGCCACCCATCTTCCATCATCCCAATTCCACCAAGAATGACCATCACCACCGCTCAACAACCACCTTCCACAATTCCGGTAAATCATCCCATGTCTCCTTCCAGATCTGCACCGCCGCCGTTGGGGCGCCACCTCGTGCCAACACCACCACCATCTATGCCATCGCTAATTTCCCGCCCTAGCGGTATACCAACCACCACCCAACCGGAATGACAACTATCTATCCTCACTTAAGCAACCGACGACAATTTTCTAAAATTCGAGATTATGTGGTCTTGGAGGGTATCGGGGCAATCCAGTTTCATTTTCTTTTGTGATTCCAGTGTTTCTATTTTCCTGCTTTAGGATTCATTCAAGGGAACTTTTGACTGGGAACTTTTGACTGGTTTTGATATATTTAGATCTAAAAGATGATAACAGCATGCGGTTGGCTCGGAAGGGTTGGTCGGAGGTTAGTTTGGTTAAGGATGGCAAGCGCTATGGTGGTAACTAAGTTGGGTGACAGGAGTTGTGGTTGTTCAGCTTTTGTAACAGGAGGTGGTGATGGAAGTGGTAAGTGGGGGTGATGAATTAGGATGGTGAGGGCCTAACACTGTATAGAGGAATTGTGGTGGATTTCACTCTGCCTTTGGGATGGTTTGTGGTGGCGGTGGGATGGTTTGTGGTGGCGGTGGACTGGTGGTGCCATATTGACTGCTGTTGCTCATATATAGAGAAGGAAGTGAAAACTAAAGAAGAAAAACAAGATAAGTAAACTTCAATCAATGACTTAGATTACATGTGATCGGACGGACTTCATATTGCCACGTGCTTATGAAAGGAGTCTTTTTGGTATTGATAGAATTACCGTTAGAAATTTGACACTGATTACATCCCATCCACTTTTAGACTTGTTTGGGTTGAAAGTAAAGTTAGAGCTACTGATTTAGAACGTTTATAGGTTAGGTACTCAAGTTGGGTGGGTTTGGTGTATTTGGTTATATTATTGGCATTAGCCCAAAAAAGAAAAGAAATGAAGACTCTTCATTGTACGTGATTTCTACACTGCCTATAAAAGAATGAATAGCTTTGTATCATTTTAGACGAAGTTATCCCTACTTATTTAGGAAAACAACTACAATACCTTTTGATTCAGGTTTATTACTTGATATTCATGAGTTATGACCATAATAAACTCAAGGGAGGCTCTTCTCCTTCCTTACATGGCACCTAAACTGTATCTAGCTTGATTCATAGGAGGGCATTCTCCTTTTTTAACAACTAAAAGCTCCCTCTTGCACTCTCATCCGCTGTTGACATCTTGTTTCGCAATTCATAGTTCAGAGTAAGTACTTTAAACTTATCAGAAAATCATTTCACTTTTACTTGCATATGATGATAAACATATCTGCCTCCTTAGATGTTCTTTTGCATTCAACTTTAGACTCTCCTTGTTCGGCGTTTGAGTTATTTTATTGATCACTATGAAAGGTTTCATTTTGTTCGTCAAATATACAAATTTGAGAAAGCCAAATTTGTAAGGAAGCATATACACGTAACCTGCAGCTTGCACTCCAAAAATCATGCTACACTAGATAAAGTATAACCAGATGGAAAAAAAAGAGATAGACGATCTCTTTTAAAATTTTCAAACAGGGGTAGTATCACTAAACTACTTGAGTTTAGGGGTAAAATATAGTCAAGGACCGTGTTTTTTGACAGAACAGACACCATTATTCAAAATGTGAAAAAAAATTATCAGATTCCCCCAAAGTTAGGGTTCCATGAAACTAATGAATGATTTTGGCTGACGTGGCCATTTCGTACTTTCAAAATGCCAATACTACCCTTAAATCTTCAAATACGTAGAACTTTTAGGTATAACAAATACGAATCTCTCTCTTCTCTCTCATCGCAGCCACCTCAGCCTCTTTTCAGTGTCGTTCACTCTTTGAACATCGTCACTGAACCAAGCGACTACACACACACACACTGATGCCCTCAACAGCCACCACCCAAAACTGCACACAACAAAAAAACACACACACATATTCAGATCTCTATCAATTTTTGTTAATTTTCCTACAAAAATTGATAGATTTGATGGCGGAGGGGGTGGTGGAAGTGGACGTTTAGGGTGGCGGAATGCGGTGGCTGCTCGCACTGGTGGTCCGATTGGTGTGAAGGAGATAGTAGAGTGATGGAGGAAAAGAGAGTAAGAGTGTGTGTTAGCGGTCAGCCGTTAGTGAAGGAAGAAGGAGAGTGATTGAGGTGGAGTAGGGGGTAGTTGTTGGTGGGGAGGAGGGCGGGTATTGTTGAGGGCATCAATGGTGGTGGTTGTTAAGGCTTCTAGTGGTGGATTATGGTAGATTTATAGTTTCCAGATCTAATAAGGTGGTGGTGGGTTGTGGGGAGAATTTCTCTTTTTTTTTTTTTTTTTTGGGGGGGGGGGGGGGGGGGGATGGGATTCAGTTGTGGTGGTGTTGTGGTGTAATGCTTATTGTGGTTGATGGTGCTTGTTACTTGTTAGTGGCGGTGGTGGTGAATGAAGGGCAACTAAACGTTTTTCAAAAGAACCTTTAACGCCATCACATTTTGTTTGGTCAAAGGACACAAGTTATCGTAAAACAAAGTCCTTGACTGTATTTTACACCTAAACTCCTTGAGTTTAATGATATTGTCCCTTTCAAATATGATCGAGTAACTATATCGACAACGCCATGTCCACGCCTAGGAATTTCTTTTGCAAAAAAACATCATTTGAGTTTGGTGGGGGTTGAAATGGATAAGGTAGACTAACTCCGCATATATTTACATAGATAGTAATACCATGTCAAACTTCCGACTTTTTCAGATTTTTTAATGTATGGCTCAAGCTAGACAAAAAGGGGTTTTGGATTACCATATAAATCATTGGTGATGAGAAGATGAAAGTAAATTGCTTCATGGTATTGAGTAATCAAAATTTTTTAACTTTTATTTACATCAATTTTAGGTTGCAATTGTCAAACACATTAGCTTGCGAGGGTAAGATTTTTTATGATATGGTCGCGAATTTTCTTCAATACTATTACTTCCAATATAGTTACTAAGGGAATTTGGGTATTTGAAGGTTGGGATCATACTGAGGATAATTAAGCATTTTCTTCATGGTAAATATCCACGTGCATTATGCTAGCAAGTGCTAAACACAAAGAGTTCCAATATTATGGAAGAAAAAACTAGCAATGCATGTTTTATGCATCTCCTCAAAGAAGAAACCTTATTTAGCCACAATAAGTAGACACAAATATCTAGAGAGCAGGAAAATCAAATGCACAACGTAAATGACAAAAATCTCAAATTTTCAATAGGTCTTCCGTCTTCCATTAAAACAACTAAGAACTATGCAAATTACAAATTCAATTTCTTAGTGTGCCGCTAGCACTGCAGCAATTTCAGAACAGACCCTGGCATTAGCTAAGACATCCCTAAAGTCGAAGCAGTAGAACAACTCGTGCACAAAATACAGTAGAGCAGAATTTGGTCACAAGAAAAAGAGAGAGATAATTTACTCAAGGTTACCGCGACTGGAAAATGCAGCTAAATGCCCCGCTTGCGTCTCGGCCACAATTCTTGTAACAATTGTGCATGTCATGTGCCAAAAAAAATTTGCTACGAGGGCATTGCATACAAGACAGATATCACCTACTGTAGCTACAAGCACAGCAGGGGTGTTATTGGCTCTTAAGTAGCACTTTCGTGTTGCTATGAATTCTGTTATATAAACAATAACTCCTAGTGCATCTCAAGCGCAATCTACAATTACACCACTGCATAGGTCCTCCATAATGGACATTGGATATCATAGTTTTTTTAGACCTGCCGGTCTGCCACATTCAATGGTCTAGTGACTTCAGTCATGAAAAAATTATATAAGTTGCTATATATATTCTAAGTTGCTATGTGCAATTAACAATACATCTCCAAACCAAAAAATGACACTAATACTAATTGTATTTATGTTTCTGAGTGAATAACTAATAAGTATTATTTTAAAGAGAGGGAAGAGAAGTGCACCAACCTCAGGAGAGAGATCGTATCCAATAGCATTAGTCCCCACCCCAGACAACAGCATTAGTGGATGATTCCTCGGCGGAGCCTGCAATTGACATATTAATAACAAATTTGACCATCGAAACACGTTTCTCTGTAAAGATTTTTACACCGAATTTTAGCAAATTCCTAGGCAAGATATTCGCGTAATTTGACCATTCTAGCTGAGCACAATATTTACATTTTTGCATTATGGTCTAGATGTTAACAAAAAGTGAAGAGGGGAACTGAAATGACAAGGGAGCAAATAATTACAGGGAAGGCCCATTTTTGCAATCTCAAACGCTACTCCACACCTCATTCTTCGCTAACAAGTTCAATGTTTTGTGACTAACACTTGTTAGCGACTAACAGTGTGGAAAACGCGTAACAGAGAGCGAAAAAAGACACTCCCTTGATTAAATGAAAATTACTTGAGGGGAAGGATGGTAGCGCCAAAGGGCGAGCCGCCAGCCGGAGTTGTTGACGGAGACATAGTGGAGCTCGTCGGCGGTGCATATGGGCGGCTTGCTCGGAACCTTCTCGACGGCGCCGCAGTCAGTTCCGGCTTCGTTAGTGGAGAAGGCCCTTACTCTCGCCGCGGCCGAGGCAAGGGCCAGCGAGGACGGAGGGCTGCGGAACGAGGCGGCGCGTGCGGCGGAGAGGGGAGCGTGGGGGCTGGATTGGCGGAAGGTGGATGCGAGATGAATGGCCGAGCGGATGTCGGAATGGAGCATGACCATTTCTCTCACTCTGTGTGTGTGTGTGTGTGTGGAGAAGGGGATAAAACGGTTGACTTGGACAAACCGCCAAGTATGGAAGATCCAACCGTGTCCGGTTTTGGGCTGCCGCTGTCTCGGAAGCTTTATCAAATTTGACTTCTCCTTTACTCCCTTCTTTATTCCTTTATTGCTGTTACTTACTCCGCCCTCACATTTGATTTTGGCACACGCATGTTAAGAATTTAGATTAAATATTATTTATTTTTTATTTTTAGAAGAAAAAGAGTAGGCCGAAAGAGAGAGAAAAATTTAATAGGGAGGACGTTAAATATGAAAAGAGAAATAAAATAAAAAAATATTAAAAAAAATGAGCCCAGGGGAATGAAAATGACTTGATGGATAGTTAAATATGAGAGAGAAATTGAATTAAAAAAGTATAAATAAGGAAAAATTAGAGAATCTTTCTTATTTTGATAAGTGAGCAGTTTTTGTGGGACGGTCCAAAAAAAATGAAATCAATTTATGAGGGACGAAAAGAATATTATATTATCACGTAAATGACAGGATTACCCTCAATTAGCACCATTTAGGAATAGAATGTCCAGGGAGGCCTTCTGAAATAGTCAGGAAAAATAAAGAATGTAGATTTTTTTTCTTCTTTTTGTGTAAAGAATAGAAACATATACTAAGAATAACTGAGAGAGTTATAAAAATATGTCCAGATATGCAAGTAAAACATATACGGATGACAGCCCCAACAGATAGAATTTGCATCAAAGTAAAACCCTAAAACAAATTGTAAACATAATAAACCTAAAAGAAATAAGACACACACACACACACACTCTCTCTCTCTCCCCCTCTTTATTATTATTATTAATTTTTTTTTTGGATAAGCAAACCCAATTAACTACAACATGAAAACCAAGTATAACAGGATAGACATTATATAAGAACTTGATAAGACCAAAATAAAATAAGTAATAAAAAAACAAACAACACCACAGTACACTACCAGCCGTCCATCCGTAGACCAGACAGTTGTCCTAACGTTGCAACGTCGCCTCAAACCTTGTGTACCCTCGTCGGCACCGAAATCCCCACCGTCTTAGACCACCATTTCGCTGTCGAGCCCTAGTCTACCCCAAACAAAATCCGAAAGAAATTGCCCAAAAAGTTAAAGCCACACCGGAATCTCCAACAATACGGTAGCCCAATAACCTGCCGAACCTCGACCACCTATTGTGGCCTCCGCCGCCTCATCATCAGCCAAAGTAACCTAAATCAACCAACTACAAGGGCAGACCTTTTTAGGACAAGGGAGAAGAGGGATCAACTAGGGTAAATTGGGAAAATAAGCCCGAGAGGGGGGGGGGGAAGTAGCCTAGACTCACTAAACAACCACAAAACCAAGGAATATATACTCCCACAATTTCAACAGAGGAAGACCAAAGACCAACACCTTTGGCCGATGGCAGAGGAAGGGGAAGGGGAAGGGGAAGGGGGAAGAAGACCAAAAACCTAGCCTAGACCGAAACCAAGATAACCCCATTGGTAGACTATTAATAAATTGGGTCAATGGACCCATTATCCGCCCACTAACAGATAATGTGCATTTGTTAGTTTGAATAAATACAGTTATTTAGAGAATATTTGTCTCTTAAGTGTTTGAGATAAATACAATCTTTATCTCCTAAGAGTTTGAGGTAAAGTCAGTCTCTAATTGTATCTCTATATAAAGGTTAGAGATATCCCAATAAGTCATAAGTCATAGCAATAACCCTCTCTCTATAGCACTCTCTCTAGAGCAATCACCAAGCTCTAGGATTTGGTTCGTGGACGAAGAACTCGACTCTAGTAGCCGTTTTTGTACCTGTGAAAAAGATCAAGCGTGTTGGAGGCTCGTAACAACAAGGATCCTACGTCGAAATTTTTCGAAAACTTCGTACGGTATGTTTTCGAACCCATTACGTGTTACGTGATAGCACATTAAATCATTTCAACAAGTAGAAGCCACTCTCACACTTCCCCCACCACAACCCAACCATGGAGCCACTAATGCCCCCAACAACAATACCCAGCTTCAAACACGAAGCAATCACCGTTGCCGACGAATAAGGATGAACACATCTAATCGATGGCGATCCGTCCAATCCTGATGGTTGTCCTACTCGCCGTAGCCTCCAAGATCCAAAATGAAAATCGAACTAAAAACGATATAATCTACCACGTCACCACACGCCAGGAAAACCGGTGGTGATGGAGACGAAATAAAAGAGAGGGGTTTGGTAGGGAAATGGGTTTATCGTTATTATTGCCTCTCTCAGATAGAGAGGAAAAAAGAAGTTAAGGAATGTAGACTAGGACTTTTAATTAACGTCGATATTTAATGGGAAATGTTAGAGAATGGTCAAGGAATTGCAAGATAAGTTGTTGAGTATTCGTTAAGAGACCATATCTTATGAGAACAAATTGGAAGAAGGTAGGTTGTTACTAACTCGAGAAAAATTTACAGATAGAAGAAGACTGATGGAAATAGCGAAAACATGTTAATTGGACCAGGGAGGGCAACCGATACACTAACTACATGCATGCTCATGTATCATTTTGAAGGATATGCAACCCAATAAAAAATATGGAAAAGGAGAATGGCAAGTTGTATGGAGATAGGGGTAGAGAGAGAGAGAGAGACAACTTTAGTGTCATACTTCCAAGACCTTTTCCCATCTTCAGAACCACGAGATCAAGTTGTCCATAATTTCTCCTGAAATGAACCATAATCTAACTCGTCCTCTTTTTGCTTGTGAGGTATACTATGTTATCTTTCTTATGTATCTTACTAAGTTCCCAGGTCCCGATGTTATGCATGCACTATTTTTCAACATTTTTAGCATATTTTCCGAAATAAGTGAACTCTAATGGTGTTAGTTTTCCTGAATTTTGGTTCATTTGCTAGAAAAATTAACTATACCTATTTTTGTTGATTCTGAAGTGTCAAAATCCAGAAACAATGTCCCAATAGGTTTAAAGTTGCTCTTCAATCTTGCATTTTCTGAGTGCCAAAGTGCGTTCATTATGCGTTGTCTTCTCACTGATAATGTGTTAGTAGCATATGAATCAAATCATTCCCTGAAAGTGTAAGTCCGGGGGAAAAGAGGGCTAATAGCACTTAAACTAAACATGACCAAGGCTAATGATATAGTGGAATGGACTTTCTTGTGTGCGATACTGGAAAAGATGGGTTTGGATAGAAAACAAATAGCTTAGATGATGCTCTGCATTTCCACAGTTTCCTATTCCATCTTATTAAACAATGAGCAATTAGGTTTTTTTGGCTTAAAAGAGGACTTCCTCAAAGAGACCCCTTGTCTTCTTGTCTTTTTCTAGTTTGTGCAGGAGGTTTATATATTCTTTTTCAAGCTACTGAAGCAACAAACTTCATTTATGGTGCCAAGGAGAACAGAGATTGCCATGTGTTTGGCCAGCATTGTTGGGCAAGTTAATCTCCAGGATCCAATATTGTTTTCAATAAAAATACACAAGCAAACGCAAAGGTTGCCATAAGTAAAGTACTCAGAATCCAAGTTGTTGATTCACATGAGAAGTATTTGGGATGACCAACGATGGTAGGGAAGTCCAAAATAGATGGTTCAGCTCCGTCAAGGAAAGAATGTGGAGGAAAATAGAATGATGGTCAAGTAAATATTTGTCAAAGGCGGGAAAAGAGATTCTTATCAAATCAGTTCTAGAAGCGATCCAACATGTGCTATGGGATGTTTCAAACTCCCGGACTATTTATGCCTCGAGCTAGAAGCCATGATAAGCTATATAAGCCGTGATAAGCTATTTTTGTTGGGGCATGGACAAAGGGCATAAGAAGCTGGTTTGAATGAGTTGGGAAAATGGTTGTCGTTGAAAGGATGAAGGCAATCTAGGACTTCGTTCCCTAAAGCTTTTAATTTAGCACTACTGGTTGAACAAGGTTGTAGGCAAACCGTTGTTTCTTTACTCTGTTAGAATTGTGTTTCAAATTTGACTATTTATATTTAAAAATAAAATAAAGTTCATTGACCTCTAGTTTTCATAAAGATAAATTCCATGAACTTGAGACTTATTAAGTTTCTAAATGGTTTTATTCTTTGAACATTATTTTTATAAATGAATTTGAAGATTCATGAACTTAGGTTCATGTATACTCCTTATATAAGATTAACCTATCTTTTAGTTCATTGTATTTTATAAGATTCATTGATGAATCTTGAATTAGTATGGCTCAAAGAACTTGATAAGGTTCAAAGAACATATATTCTTCTACCACTATTTAATGAGGTAAAGGGTTGGAAGTTGAGAACAGAGAAGAGAAGACAAGAGAAGAGATATCATCTTCACTTGAGAGAAAAGAAAATACTTGAACTAATGCTTGATAGATCGGAGGTGGCTACATGATCCATTGTAGAGAAGTGCAACTCTCTTGAATGAATAGTGAATCTGGGCTTGGTTGAATCCTGAAGATAGAGCTGCCAAATAAGTCTTCCGTTTGCATGTGGAAGAGACTTCAACTATCTTCAAGAAGCGTTTACGCGCCTCTAAGTCTTAGTTCTTTCATTATACTAATTCGGGTATTATTGTTTATTATTTTCTGAATTTTACGTGCATTTGTTCCAACATACTCTTCCATTCACTTAGTTCAAAATATTTTCCAGAAAATGGCTTCTTCAAGCCCAACTTCGCTCTAGACCATCACCAACTTGGAGAAGTATCATGGCGGTGAGACCATTCTTATTGGCGGGAACGAGGTGGAGGGTTGGAGATGGAAGAAACATATAAATATAGCATAATAGGTGGATACCCTTTCCAGTTACTTTCAAGGTTCATTACCTTGCTAGTCATTTGTGCAAGGACGCGACACTTGAAGAACTAATTGACAAGAATATTAGAAAATCGAAAGCATATCCTATTAACCAAATTTATTGACTATATGAAACTTTCCTGGTTACAAAAATCTCCATCGGTGATGATGCTTGTAATGATAGATTGGTTTGCCTCTGTCATAACGATAGGCAATTCTTTATTAATAGTGCCTATAGAGTGGCGATGGATCAAGTACTAGGGCAACAAATGCATCTTGATACAATAGAAGCTAGCCACGGTGGGAAAGCAACATGAAACTTTTGTGAAAAGTAAAAGTTCCGAATAAACTCAAACTTTTGGGATGACTTGCTTGTTCGAATATACTACCTACCATGGAAAATCTTCACAAATGGAAGGTATGATCTCTACTAGAATGTCCTGTATACTATCTTCCACATTCTTAAAGATTGCTTCTCGGCTAAACAAGTATGGACACTCAGCTCTCATAGCCTTTACGTTGACAAAACAGGATCTCAAACGATAATTTAGTGGTGGAAGGATATTGCAAGGCTAGTGAACGAATTAAAAATGTTAATGTTGGTAGTCCTATGTTGGTAACTATGGTGCACCAAGGATGAATTATTTTTTGGTGGGACCAAACAAATGGACCGGAGATAAACACAAAAGCAACCAGATTCATTTGGAAGTACATAAAGTGCACAAAATTCCTATCCGCAAAATGATGGACACAGTACTAAGGGTTGGTTTGACAATTTTTTTTTTTTTGGTTTTCAGTTTTTAAAGAGCAGTTTTTAAAAAGCAGCGTATTATTTTTTTTTTTACAAAAACAAGTGGGTGTTTAATAACATTTTTTTTTGAGTTTTTTTTTTGGTGTTTGGTAACCTTTTTATTTTGACTTTTTTTTTTTGGTGGTTTATGGTGGCGGTGGTCGACGGTGGTGGTGGCTATTGGCTGCCGGAGGTGGCTGCCGGCGGTGGAAGGGTGGTGGTGGTGGTCTCAAAAAAAAAAACCAGTTTCTAGAGTTTTTTTTTACTCTTCAGTTTAAAAACTGGTTTTTTAAATTGAAGAAGGAAAAAAAATGATTACCAAACGCACTTTTTTTTTCCAATTTCCAAAATTGAAAAAAAAATTGAAAAAAAAAAACCACGTCAAACGTGGCCTAAGTGTATGGCAACCACCCCTAGAGAGTTTTATCAAAATAAATTTTGCTACAACAATGTCTCAGGATGATCACTCTGTGGATGTGGAATAGTCGTTAGAGAGTATAATCGACACCTATGTCCAAGCAGAGCATATGGAGGTTGTAGCGGCTTATGAAGCGACAAATTTGGTTTCTATTGTGGATTTTGGTTTGCAAGGTGATTCATCAAGTATCATTCAAGATTTGAATTCGTTAGAGGAAAATCTATCCAGTATTGAGCGTATTATAGAAGCTAGCATGAACTTAGTCCAATGTTATGACTTTTATATATTTTTATTGGTTAGGCCTATGGTACTTATGTAGCCCGTGAGTTAGCGAGATTTACACAGAATGTAATAGACTTTAAAGTTCAGATGGAAGATATACCATACTTTATAATGTCTATCATATAAAAAGATTGTAACCCTTGTCATGAATAAATACGTTCTCTTTAATTAAAAAAAAAGAATAGACAAAATTTGGAAATGCTTTTACTTTAAATTTATATGTGCTTTGAGATGTTTGATAACAATATAAAATTGATTAAATTAACTTTAGTTGAATAGTAATTAAGATTAATGAGTTTTTCATTATAAGACGGACACAGTAAAATACTAAGGCTCCGTTTGACACTCTTTTTTTCTCTCTTTTTTTTCAGTTTTAAAAACTGAAAAAAAAGGAGCGTTTGGTAACCATTTTTTTTTCAATTTAAAAAACCAGTTTTTAAACTGCAGAGTAAAAAAAAAACTCCAAAAACTGGTTTTTTTTTTTCAACCACCACAACCACTCTCCCACCACCGGGAGCCACCTCAGGCGACCACCGCCGGAGACTGCCGGCAGCCACCTCCGGCCGCCGGCGACCACCGCCGGAGACGGCTGGCAGCTACCTCCGGCCGCCGGCCACCACCGCCGGCCGCCGGCGACCACCCCGGAGACTGCCGGCAGCCACCTCCGGCCGCCGGTGACTGCCGGCAGCCACCTCCGGCCGTCGACCACCACTACGCCCCACCACCGCCACCGCAAACCACAAAAAAAAAAAGTCAAAATAAAAAGGGTTACCAAACACCAAAAAAAAAGGGGGTTATCAAACACCCACTTGTTTTTATAAAAAAAAAAATTAAGCTGCTCTTTAAAAACTGAAAACCAAAATTTTTTTTTTGTCAAACGAAGCCTAAATCAATCGGTTTGGTTATTTTTTTCAACTGATTGTTTGATTCGGTCAGTTTGGTTTGGGCTTTTTAGAACCGTTTGAAACCAAACCGATACATATACGACCGGAAATATTTGAGTTATAGTACAATCCTAGGTACTATCTAGTTTTACATTGCTTGCAATTAGAAAAACCAACATACATAAGTAAATTAGACCATAACTTAAATAGGTAAGTCCTAAAAAACTTGTGATCATGTATTTTAGAAAAGCTCAATAATTAAGAAATTGGTCTAGACAAGTCAAATATGACTATAAATCCGGTCAATGTGCTCAAAGCATTGAGATCGAATCGTTCAACTACAATTTCATTTTTTGTCTAACTTTTTTTTTTTCCTCAAATTGATGGTGGTCGACTAGATTTTGTGATCAGGTTTCAAACTAATCTCCAGACCCTTCTCAACCCTCCTATTATAGATAGGTTACTGTAATCAGGTTTACTAGATTATTTTATTAATTATAAAGACTTTTAGCACCTTTTTTCTAGACACTAAGGGTTCGTTTGACAATTTTTTTTTTTTTGGTTTTCAGTTTTTAAAGAGCAGTTAAAATTTTTTTTTTTACAAAAACAAGTGAGTGTTTGATAACCTTTTTTTTTTTTGATTTTTGGTAACCCTTTTTATTTTGACTTTTTTTTTGGGTGGTTTGCGGTGGCGGTGGTGGTGGTGGGGCGTAGCGGTGGTCGACAGTGGTGGTGGCCGGTGGTGGCTGGTGGTTGCCGGAGGCTGGCGGCTGGAGGTGGCCGCCTGCGGTGGCAGCCGGCTGCCGGCGGCCGAAGGTGGCGCCACAGTCGCCGGTGGCTGCCGGCGGCTGGAGGTGGCTGTCGGCGGCCGGCGGTGGTGGCCGGAGGTGGGTGCCGGCGGTGGGAGGGTGTTGGTGGTGGTCTCAAAAAAAAAAACCAAAAGTGAAAAAAAAACCAGTTCCTGGAGTTTTTTTTTTACTCTGCAGTTTAAAAACTGATTTTTTAAATTGGAGAAGGAAAAAAAAAATGGTTACCAAACGCACTTTTTTTTTCCAGTTTCCAAAACTGGAAAAAAAAGTTGCGTCAAACGTGGCCTAAAATTTCTTGATCCTTTTCTAAAAATGATACTGATGTCGGTGATTTAAATCAGACACTCTACATAACTTTAGGCTAATTTATTTATTTTAAAAGTCAAAGCTATATTTGAAAAGTGATTATGAGAAGGTTCAAGTTGAAATTAAAATCTACTTTAAAAAAAATTAATTTTAAACAGGGTCAAGTGAAATAAATTGAAGTAAACTTTCGGGCTGGACTGGACTCTGCTCGGCTCATTTACATTCACCGTGTCTGGACTGAATCCGGGGTTTTGTTTATTCACTCACTGGGCCTTGAAGGAAGAACCAAGCTCCCCGCTTTTGCGTTCTTTTCTACTTCCCTAACCTCTCTGTCTCTCTCTCTCTGTGTCACACACACACACACACACACACACACAAAAGCCCCATGAATAGTGGTGAATTGGGAGTGGAAGTCGAGAGAGTGTTCATAGGAGCAGGGTGCAACAGGATAGTCAACAACGTATCATGGGGAGGCTCCGGTTTTGTCGCCTTTGGCGCCCAAAACGCCGTCGCCATCTTCTGCGCCAAGGTCTTTCTTTTTATACATTACTGTGTTTCACTATGTTTGGCACTACAAAGAACCACACTTTTAAACCCTTGTACTGTTTTTTTTTTTTTTGGCAGTCTGCAAAGATACTGACCACTCTACCGGGTCACAAGGCTTCAGTGAACTGCACCCATTGGTTACCCAGCAACAAGTTTGCATTTAGATGTACATTCTTACAATGCCCATTCTCATATTTGATTTTAAGCACATGTCATGCTATAAATTTTGAGAATTACTCCATCCCTTTCATATTTTTTGACATATTTAATTTTTTTTGAGTTTTTTAGGTTATGTTGAAATTGAAGTCAAAGAGTACTTCTTAGTTGAATAAGCAATGTAATAAGTATTGTTTGGCAAGTCAAACTAGGGTAGGAACAACGAATGTTTGCATGTTCAAATTTTATTCTAGGAGCTAGCCAGAACTCAAAGGCGGGAAAAATAATGACATGGAGGGGGTAATCTATTAGCTTAAGCATTATTAACCCAGAAAGTTTTGAGCTTTTTACCATTAATTAATGTAGGGGCAGTGGTTGATTTCACTTTCTTGAAATGCATATGTGTAGGATTCATGGCTAATTTTCTTTCAAGGCGTGTGTTTGTGGGCGTGTAACATGAATTGATAAGTAACTGGGTTCCTTTACTAATGATACAGCTAGAAATCTGGAGCGGCATTTTTTACTATCTGGGGATGCTGATGGCGTCATTATTCTCTGGGAGTTATCTCTCGCAGACAAAAAGGTACTTGCTTGGAATTGTTTTACTTTAGGTGGTAGGAGATTAATTTTGTAGGAATTTGGAAGTGCCATGTGTATTGGTGCTTCATCTTCATACTAGACGTGCACATGTATGACGTGATTTCTGGTTAAAATAAGCCATGGCGTACCAAAGTCCACTGGGTTTGAGTCCTTTTGGCCAAATTTGACCAATTGCTGTCCGATGCAGTAAAATTAGTTGCGATTGATTTTCTTGCATCATGCTGTTTGATGTGTACATGTGAGAATCAATCAAGACAAAGACAGGGTGAACAAGGTGTCCTAGAACTAGGGTAGTATTAAGGAGGAATTATATTGTTTGTGAAATCTTATTCTAAGTATGTATGAATGATGGAGAGAATTATGATGCACATGTGTGGAAATGAGGAAAAAGGTACAGCCATGTACATGGACTGGATCATCCACAAGTGCCAGAATTTTGATTGAGAATGTTATAAGTTCCTTAAAACATTTTGAAGAGATAGTAATTAAGGAGAGTTTAACAAGGTAACAAGTAAAATAGTCTGGATATACAAGGCAAATAGTCTGATTTTCCTTGTTCTAGTTGCATTGGTCATGGGAGGACTTCACTGTTGTTATGCAGGTTAGTTGATGGTAGATTGTTCTTGAGAGAGAGGAACAAAATTCAAGATGAATTTGTGAACTCCCAATTTTGACATTGTAGGGTCTGATGGCTTCTTGAGGCTTTTTATTTTTCATTTGATTCTTTTATTAAAGGGTTGAAGGGAGTTCTCACAGAATTTAGATGGATTAAGGCTCCTTTTTGTGTAGTATGATGTGTGTTGCCCAGTTTTGTTTTTGTTGCATTTAAGCAACATCTTTATAGTCGTCAAATCCAGCAAAGACTCTCAGAACGCGAGAGACCGAGTACTGAGAGTTCTTTGCTTGTGCCTCTCACTCTCTAAGGTGAATGGTACACTTCGTTAAGTGTCTGCAGGGTTCCTTGGTTTTTATCACAATCCTGATTGCAATTTGTGCTTTTTGTTTAAGCCTTGTGACTGCTCTGTAGCAGTGATGTGTCTTAATAGGTGATTTTATGCTAACTTGATTGAATAGATCACTGTGAATATTTCTTGATTTGGCCTGCGCAATATCGCCCTCTCAAAGTCCAGCTTACTAGAGAACTATACCTTTTAGGTTCCAATCTAGGAAGCACTAACACCTCATATAGGTCGAGGTATGGTGTCCGACACCTCAACAGCTCACCGAGACCTCCGGACACGTGTCCGACACCTCTCAACGGTGTCCAGAATTATTGAATTATTTCTTAATTACCGGGCACCTCATATAGGTCGAGGTATGGTTTCTGAAACCTACCGACATCAACACCTCACTGACAACTTCGGACACATGTTCGATACCTCTCAGCGGTGTCCGAATTTATTGATTTATTTCTTAATTGTCAGACATCATGTTGGAAACCTCTTGAAGAAGTTTCAGACACATCCTGAAGAAGTGTCTAACGTTCTTCTTTCTCTCTTATCTCTTTCTGTTTTCCTTCTTTTTGTTAACGAAAGCACCCAAGCTTACTAGTCCAGGGGAAGATAGGCCAACATATCTGACCTCATTTACATACCCATCTAGCTATATAGGACCTCTACTTTATCCTTTGCTCCCATGTCTCTTATCCTTCTCTCTTGTTACTCTTGAGACTCTAATCTTGGTAGTGTTGAGACGTTCAACTGCTTTCTTGTAACCCCTTCTTTCTTGATATTGTTGAGACTATCTCATGTTACCGTCTTTCCTTCTCATCTATTTTTAACAAAATTCAGCTTCTCCAAGTATTGTTTAGTCTTATTATGTGTGTGTGTGTGTGTTCATACCCTATTCTGGTCGCACCCCAGGACCCGCTAAGGGACCCACTTTGCACGACACATCACCCAGTCAGCGGTCAACTTTTCAACGCTCGAGAGCCAGTCAAAGCAACGCACGCTCAAGTCACGTGAACCGCTCATGAAGCGACCTCGGTGTGCCTTCCACCTTGGGGGTCGGCCACCCCAAGGGGTCGGCCACCCTATGGGGGTCGGCCACCCTATGGGGTCGGCCACCTTGAGGGGCTCGGCCACCCTTGGGGGTCGGCCACCCTATAGGGGCTCGGCCACCCTTGGGGGTCGGCCACCTGCCTTGACGACCGACGCCTGTCACCTTTGACCGTGCTCCGTTGTCAAGACGACCGTCGCTCGCGGCCGCGCTCCGCCGTAGTCACGACGACCGTCGCCCTCGGTCGTGCTCCTTCGTCACGATGACCGTCGCTCGTAGTCTCGACGACCGTCACTTGTGGCCGCTCTGTCGCCATGACAACCGTCGCTCACGGTCGCGCGCCATCCACGCAACGACCCTTGTTGCTCGGACGTCACTCTGCGACCCTCGTCGCCCGCACTCCACCGCGCCCATGCGCCACAATCATGTTATATGATTACGGGATGGGCTCACGACCTGAAAGCCATCGCCGTCTCCATTCCGGGGGGGCTTCGCTCCGTGCTCCGGCACAGGACCCTTCGCAGCGGGATAGGCGACTCCTCCGGGACACTATCTCCGCCAGGGTGCCTGCGTGACTGGCCTACGTGCTCTGGCACTGGCGGCTCGCGTCGGCACCCCTAAGGACTATGACCCCCGGGTCACTCCGAGATGGGAGCAGGTCTTCGGAAGGGCATCTTGCCTAGTCCACCTGGCAGCTGGGCGTCGGGTCTTCCCCACCGCTGCCAGGCCTGTGGGATTCAGTAAGGGCTTGGACTGGAGGCTGGGGCAACGGGCTACTCTGACCATGCTACCGCGGCATGATCAGTCTCCTCAGACAGGCAGAGAGATGTCGCAAGGGCAGGGCAGCACGAACTTAGGGACCGGCAATCCAACGGAGGATCAGTGCTTTGGCCCCCCTGGCGACGTGTCGTTCCCAGGGGTGACACATGTCAACTTATGACACCTGCACATTTTTGCCTATAAATAGTGGACTTTGGAGCTTTTTCAAGATCTTTTTCTCATTTGGACTTTTCACTTTCTCTCTCTAAAAAGACATTCTCTCTGGAATTCTAGTGAGAGAAATACACTTGGACTCCCGTCTCTGGACCCTTGACGTTGCACCCTTCCCGCGACTGTAGACCGTTAGTCCTGTTCGTCGTCGCCCTGCCTGCGCAGAGCTGCCAGCCCTCACGACCTGTCTGGTGAGCCTTCCCCTCAGCCCTTACGCCGTCCTTGCTGTCTCCCGCGTTGCCTACCTGGAAGCTGACTCAGACTGCATCCTTTGTGGCACCTCCACGTAGCATCGAACCATTCTCCGCATCATCAGTGTGTGTGTGTGTATGTGTACGCACAATAAAAATATATAAAAAATTCAGCGGTGTCCGGCAGTGTCCAAAAGCTGTTTTTTTGGAAATTCCGGTGTTCGGTGTCGGTGTCGGGCGCCGTGTCCGTATTCGTGTCCATGACCGTGCTACCTAGGTTCCAATATTACTGCAACTCCTAAAATTGTTCATTAAAGTTGAACTTACCGCTCAATACATTTACTTTGGACAAGCAATCACATATTGAACATTCTGTTTGAAGTATCATCCTTTTAGCTACTTCTACCTTTTGGTGACAGTGGAGGTATATTTCACAAGTACCACAACCACACAAGAAAGGTGTTACATGCATCAATGGAATTATGATGTCTCAAACTGATGCAATATTTGCATCAACATCTTCAGATGGTACAATCTTTGTATGGGAAGTAGTCTTTCCAGCTGTTTCTAGAGGTGAGTGATATTGCTTGGACTGTTTCACACCATGCATTCAAGATTAAATTGCTATCTTTGCTGGCATGTATGTCGTTTTCCAGGAAATTCTTTGGCACAGCTGTGTTTGTGTTGCTTTATATTCTTGAATTGTTTATGATCAGTGAAGGGCTTTGGTATCTGGTTTTTTGAGTTTCATAAATGCTCGTTTGTTGAGACAAGATCATTCTTGGAACATATAAATTACATTGCTAGTGATACTAGGAGATTGGATCTGCTAGTTATTTCAGGTTAAATTTCACATTTTTTAAAGTTGGATTGTTATTATTGTGGAATCATGAAGTTGGAGGGTTACTTCGCTGGCGAATAAAGATCTAAATATAGGCAATGTGTGACCTCTCTAAAGCGTCAAGTTGGCCGTCTTCTCATTTTCCTGGATGTAGGAAACTTTGTTTTGTTAAACTTTGTCCTCGGGATCTTTCTGCCAAAGTGTCAGATCCAAGTATGGAATGCCTACCAATTGTGACACAGATAAAGAGGGCTTTTATATGGTTACTCCCTCCGTCCCACATAATCGATCACTTTTTTTTTTTTTTTGCATACTGATTAAGGATTTAAGTCTTATATTATGTGTTTTTCACTTTACCCTTTAGAGAGAAGAAAGTGGGCCAAGAGAGAGAAAATGGGTTAGTGGGGTGTTAAATGTGGAGAAAGAAATAGAATTAAAAAGTGTAAAGAAATGGGCCATGAGAGAGAAAATGAGTTGGTGGAGAGTTAAATGTGGAGAGAGAAACATAATGAAAAAAGAGTAAAAAGGGTATGTATGTAAAAATATCTGCAGAATCTTTCTTAATTTGGAAAGTGAGCAATTTTCGTGCGACAGTCCAAAAAGGAAACATGATCAATTTTTGTGTGCTTCTTCAGGATATGTATTGGTTTATCATGCTGATCCGCATCCATGTATTGTTATAGCCTATGTTGCCTGCCATCTCGTTAAAAGTTGAGAACGCAGTTTTGCTTTGGTTTTGGCATAATGACTACGTTGTGTTACCTGCTATAGGTCAGTGTACGTTTTCGTGCTTGGAGACCCTCTTTGTTGGTTCAAAAGCTATGGTTACAATTTCATTAGCAGAATTACCTGGAAATACTGGTCATCTGGTTCTGGCAACAGGGGGATTGGATAACAAGATTCATCTGTATTGTGGTGAAAGGACAGGAAAAGTATGTAATTTCATCCGATATATAACTCGTCTATATGTTGCAATATACTCTGTTCCTTGGCCTTAATGTTTTCCTTCTCATTCTTGTTTATGTACACAGTTTATTCATGCTTGTGAGCTAAAAGGGCATACTGATTGGATTCGAAGTTTGGATTTCTCGTTGCCAATATCCATAAATGGTGAAACAGATAGTCTCCTACTTGTAAGTTCATCTCAAGACAAAGGCATACGCATATGGAAGATGGCACGTTATTCTCATAACAAGATAGAAGACGTGGGCTTGGCTTCTTATATCAAAGGTCCCGTGTTTGTAGCCGGCTCATCTGCCTTCCAGATATCTTTGGAATCCCTCCTTATTGGACATGAGGATTGGGTTTATTCAGTGGAGTGGGAACCCCCTTCATCCGTGGATGGTATTTCATGTCATCAACCGCAAAGCATTTTATCTGCATCCATGGACAAGACAATGATGATCTGGCAACCTGAGAAGACTACAGGTATCTGGATGAATGTAGTTACCGTTGGGGAGTTGAGTCATTGCGCTTTAGGGTTTTATGGTGGGCATTGGAGTCCACAAGCAGACTCAATTTTGGCTCATGGATATGGTGGATCATTCCATCTATGGAAGAATATTGGTGTTGACTTTGATAATTGGCAACCACAAAAAGTTCCCTCTGGCCACTTTGCTGCAGTGACCGATATTTCATGGGCTAGGTCTGGTGATTATTTACTGTCAGTCAGTCATGATCAGGTAATGTGTTGCTAATCTGCAGAAAAAGTTTAGTAGAAATGCCTTTATTAATAAAAATAGTTCTTGCTTTTTTTTTTTACCAGGGCAAGTTCCCAGGTTTTCTGATTGATACTAACTTGTACATTATGCAGTTTCTTAGAAATGCCTTTATTGTTAGAAATATTTCTTTTTTTTTTTACCAGGGCAAGATCCCAAGATAGCTGATTGATACTAACTTGTACGTTATGCACTGCATGTATAGAAATTGCTGATTTCTCAAGGTTTACCTCTGTTGCTGCTGTTGTAAAAAATAACAATGATAAGGATAAGACTTATTGGTAATTGTTGTAATCGTCATCCTTAGCTTTACTGTAAATGACAAATCTTTGAAGATAATGGATTAATTTGTGATGAAAGGTTTACCTATATTTTTCGTTTCGTTTCGTTATGTGTTCTAACTTCTAAGTAGCATGGACATGGAAACTGCATCCTTCACCGAGCCCGACAGGGACACCAGACACTGCAATTTCCAAAAACCAAATTTGGACACCACTTGACACCGCTGAATATTTTACATATTCCATCAAGATCGATTGCCTCATCACGTTCATTGCCCTTTGGACCTTGGTCATTAACCTATTCCTTTCCCATTCTCATCAAGTGATAGATATGTCTCCTTCGTTGGATCCCCTTCGGTTAGGCAGAAGTCAATTGGAACAAAAGGTAAGAATACAATGTATTATTAGGGTCGCGTACTCTCCAGTTTTTCTTTACCAAAAAAAAACCACGACTTTCCCTAATATTCCGTCATGACCCTCAACTTAAGTTTAATGAATTGCAGTTATGCTCCATAGGTATTGGACACTTCTGCATAAGGTTTTCGACACAGTGTTGGATAACTAAAATATATCTGGACACCGCCCAGAGGTGCCCGACACATTTCCGAAGGTGTCCGAGGGGTGTCGGAGTGTTGGTAGGTGTTGGACATGATACCTCGACCCAGAAGAAGTGTCCGTGCTTCCTGGCATGTGTTAGTCACTAATTGAAGCCGAGTGGCTGCTATCTTTATTGTTTCCTTGGGTAGGACTTATGTTAGTAAAAGTGCTCAAAGAATACATTATCTGTGAGCTCACAGTTTGTCTATGTTGAAGATGAGAGTTGATTAATTATTATAACATTCAAGTTGAGATACTAAACCATAGAATTGCGTCCTGGTTCTTGCATCATAATGCACAATGAGTAAGGTTTATTGAGACTAATTGGATATTTGTCTCACAGTGCAACTATTTAAAAAAAAATAAAAATCATGGCATTACATGCATTCATGATATTATTATAGTCCGGCACTCTTGCGCACTTATACCCGCTCTCGCACTACCCGTGCACTGCAAACTGGTAGTTCTTTGTAGGACTGGCTCCTATCCTGCTCTTCGGGTCAGGGGGTTAAGGATTCTTCTTTACTGTGCCCCAATCCAAATACAGATGGAAGAATTACTAATTTCTTAAAACTTAAATCGCGATGAGGAGCTTTTAGATACATGTAATTTGTTTATGTTACTAATGTAGTTCGATTGCTTCAAATATATAGTGTCCTTTGCATGGAAAAATGATTTGCCCACTCATTCTTTATCTATCTTTGTGTATATATTGTGAGCGTACTTTAGGTCGTGTTCCAGATTCTCCTGGTGAAGTTTGATACTTAGTATGTATTGATTTGATCTCTGAGTTTACCAAAGCAATTCGCATTGTCAATTATCAGTATATTTTAAAATTTGCAGACAAGTAGAATATTTGCTCCGTGGCTTAATGAACCTGGTTCGCAAAATGGGAACACTTGGCACGAAATTGCTCGTCCTCAAGTTCATGGGCATGATATCAACTGTGTAACTATCATTCAAGGGAAGGGCAACCATCGATTTGTGAGTGGGGCTGATGAGAAGGTTGCTAGAGTCTTTGAAGCTCCTCTTTCTTTTTTGAAGACATTGAATATCGCTAGATCAGAGACATCTAATTTTCCTGAAGACCTGCAAGTTGATGTGCAGATTTTGGGTGCAAATATGTCTGCTCTTGGTCTATCACAGAAACCTATATATGTTCAGGGTGCGCTCTCTCTCTCTCTCTCTCTCTCTCTCTCTCTCTCTCTCTCTCTCTCTCTCTCCCTCTCTCCCTCCCTCCCTCCTGGAAAGTATAGTGCTTTGTTGTTGATTATGTAGGGTTGACGATCCTTATCTGTTTCATTTGTTGGGGAGTATTTAGGACAGAAAATTACGTTCACGACATTTTCAAAATAAGGCCAAGTATGTGAAATGAAGAGTTAACTAAAAAAGAAAATGCCATTCTTTCATGGCACTGATGTTAAATGGGGACTAAAAGAGATGCAAGCCACCCCCCTTCTCTGGCGCTCCTTTTTCGTTGGAGTGTTGGTACCTCCAGCATGCAGTGTTGAAGAGGTAGAACCGTAGAAGTATACATCCTAAAGTTTGGACACTTTTGAGCACACACTTGGCAACCCAAGCATTAATAGTTGCAGCAAGCTTTGGACCATAGATTTTCTGGATAAAGTTTAAGAAGAAGCTCATGGGTGGTAAGTTGCCTCCTGTATTTTAAGAGGGAGGTAGGGAGGGACTTGGCAAGCCCTGGCAATAAGGTTATTACTTAGGGAGAAGCCTGTTTTAGGATTGTCACTGGATAGAACATGAATTGGCCACTAAAATGGAGAAAAATTGTGGTACTCAGTAACTAGAGATAACATTGGCATATGGCCAAGAGAATGTAAGCAGCCTTACTGCTGCTATGGCAAAAAGGTCGTTCACCTTGGAACAAGGGGTCTGAGTTGAAAGTAGAAAGTATTTTGTGGCAGGTTGTGAATGTGATTTGATATAGTATATTCTCAAGTCTTTTTCTGAAGTAAATGCCATCACCAACTCTTTTGCAGCTTCATATGAGGCACCAGACAGAAATAGTAACGAAGTTGTCGACACTCTTGAAACTATTCCAGATGCAGTGCCAGTTGTGCTGACTGAGCCACCAATTGAAGAACAACTTGCATGGCATACTCTATGGCCTGAATCATACAAACTTTATGGTCATGGAAATGAACTGTTCTCTTTATGTTGTGACCATGAAGGGAAGCTTGTTGCTTCATCATGTAAGGTATGTGGTTTAAATTTGTCTCTAACAATAATCCTCTAAACTTTATTAGTTACTTAAGTCACCATATGGTTGTTGATCATAGCGACTGAATTTTAGATTACTTGGCACAACCATATTCAAAAATTGTGCTGACTGTATTCTCTTATGATGGTTTCTAAACTGTATTTTCATATGAACAAGCATCAGAACTTCTATGTGACATGGCAGTGCCTGCAGTCATTATGGCAGAACCTCCTTTTCTAACATAAAAAATGCAATCTTGTGAAATTTTCAATGACTATATCCCCTAGCAGTTAACGGGGAAGTCAGTTCATCTCTAGTGGAGATATACCGACGCAGAACCTCCATTAGTAGGTACAAGGAGTAAAAGGAAATCTTTTTCATATTCTATACTGTTCTTTTGTCTAGAAATTTGCTAAGAAGTAAATGTTTACATGCTAACAGAAGTACCATGCTAGCAGTACACAGAAATATTCTTGCCCTTGCTAAAGAGTAGGAAGAAATGACAATAGTTAAATTTCAATACTGCTTGAAAATTAGTTCATTCGTACCCGTTATTTTAGTTGCTAAAATTACCAACTGGACATCATTGACTAAATTATCTGATGAACTTGTAAGGGAATGCATGGCTAATGTTGATGTTCATTAAAAATGGAAGTTTGTGTTTCATTGTTGATCATCTGAGATTTCTCATGGATGATAAATCTTGCAGGCCCAATCAGCATCAGTTGCAGAAATATGGCTGTGGCAAGTTAGTTCCTGGAAGACAGTTGGCCGCTTGCAGTCTCATAGCTTAACAGTGACGCAGATGGAATTTTCTTATGATGACAAGTTTCTTTTGGCTGTCTCAAGGGATCGCCAGTTCTCCATTTTCTCTGTAACACAAACAGGTAAAACTTTAAAGGTTCACAACCATCCCATAATAGACAGGATCTGAACCCGTGACCTCAAGGTTAGGAGCCTTGCGAGCTACCAAACTGCTCTGCGCTGAAGAGAAGAACTGAAAAACAACAAAGAAGGGTTGAACTTGAATGTGCCCCCCTACTATATCTTTAAAAACATGGTAGCCCATTTATACAGGATGGATAGGGTCTTCTGTGATCACCAATCATAGAAATGAAGGGATATTTTAACACTTACCAACTTGATCTTGTTGCATTGGCAACAAACATGCATGAACCATTGATTGTTCAATATCCTTGCTTTAGTGCTAAAGCAACTTTTAGTGAAGGTGAGCAGCTAAACAAAGTTTTTCGGTTTATTGGTCATTTGGTTGTCTATAATGAGAAGGGAATACAAAATGTTGGATTCACTAGTTCTGCCCTGTGGTTAGGCTTGCTCTTTGTTATTCCTTCCCTATTGCTGCCACGAGTTCTTATGACATTAACCCCTCTGAACTACTCCAAAATTATCATGCCGATGTCAACTCTCTCTGCAACCAAATAGGAAAGGAAAATACTTGAGATTAGAATGTCCTTTTTGTAGAAGTTCACCTCTGCATTCCATTAACTCACTGCTATTATACAGTGCAGCTAATGAAATTCTCGTTTGTCTTTTAGGCACGGATGACATTAGTTACCAGCTTCTAACTAGGAAGGAGGCTCACAAAAGAATAGTATGGACATGTTCTTGGAACCCTTTTGGTCATGAATTTGTTACCGGTTCAAGGGACAAGACCGTAAAGATCTGGGCCATAGAGAAGGGATCGTCAATAAAGCAGCTCATGACTCTACCGCCATTCGACAGCAGCGTCACTGCATTATCTTGGACTGGTCTTCATAGACAGAGTAACAAAGGGTTTCTTGCAGTTGGAATGGAAAATGGTTTCATCGAGTTATGGAGTCTTTCTATCCAGAGAAATGAAGATAGTAATGTTACATTGCCAAGTGCTGCTCTTGCTATGCGGTTTGATCCAATTATGTGCCATGTTTCAGCAGTAAACCGTTTAGCATGGAGAAACACTGAGAAGAGTGAAGATAGTAGGAGTATCCAGCTTGCTTCCTGTGGTGCTGATCATAGTGTTAGAGTGTTTGAGGTAAATCTTGTTTAAGTTATAACCAATTTTTTGTTATATTACAGACAGCACCGCACCCTAGGCAAATCTTTTAAGAAAATTCAATTTTCATATAGACAGTTTCTCGAGTCTTATCGCGTTGGAAGGTAATTGGCTCCCAAGCATGAGTTATTACAGAAGCATTCTTATCACTTGCAATGTACCTAGTGCGCTAAGAGGCTTAAAATTATGCTGGGAAGACATGAAAACTGGGTCTGGCAGTGTATTCAGGTTTTTTCTTGTTGGCCATCAATCTATGCCTTGACAATACGTTAAGCGGGTCTTATGTATCGGCTTGCCGCCGGGTGAACAATATATCAACCTACTAGGGAAGTTCTTCTAGGGGCTAAGACGGGAAGGCAGCTCTTTGTTGAACTGTCTGGAGGGGTTGTTTTGAATGGTACTTGTTGCAATGTTTCAACACTGTGGTTGAATAAAACAAGTATTGGCGTGTGGTATGTGAGCTAGTATATAGGCAGCTTCTGATGTGCCAAATTACAGGTCCAAAGATAATGGTCCAGTTAGGCTGTTCAAGGCTCTTCTTTTTGGTGGGGTTTCAATATGACATAGAATGCTCTAACGGGGTCAGACTGGGAGAGCTGAAATAAGAATGTATTCCTTTGTTTAGTGATTGATCTTCCTCATTTCAGCTCGAGTGTGGCTCTTTTGCTTTACTTTTTTGCCCATCAATTTTGCTTTTATTTGAACCTAGTGAGCTTGTATGTCACCTTCATGCAGCAGTTGTTGAATGGACTACAAAAGTCAAGCTCAAGAACGAGGATTATTAAAAAAAAAGTAATAATAGTTCATCAAATTGTTCATCAAATTCATTATAGCCTCTTTTCTAGCAAGTGGTGTACAAATGGAAAAATGTGCCCCTTGGATGGGAAAGCTCATACTCGTGTTCTTCTTTTTCCTTTTTTCATAAACCTTCTAGATATTATAAAAAGAAGATTTATGGGGCCCTTTGGTACGGAACCTCTAAGTTATACATATCATCACCAAACTTCAACGGATCTTTCGTAACTGTGTCCTGTACGGACATTTTTAACGGATCAAATTTGTTTAAGTCGAACTTTCAAATGAATTGAAATGAAAAAGCCTTTCCAATTACCATATTATCATGAAATCATCCATTGAGCAGCTCTAACAGCTGACGGAGTGTTTCCCATCCCGCTGATACAGCGTCCGAGTTTCACTACTCCGTTCACACTGTGATGCGATTCGCTCATCAAAAAACTTTTACTGTGTAAGATAAGATGACAAAGTGCAGTGCCGTGGAGGGGAGGGGAGGGGAGGGGAGTCAGCAGCCTGCACTTTTCTCCAGATTCGGACGAACAAGATTATGCCGTCAGCTTTTCCACGCAGCCAGGCACGATTTCCACGGAAGATTATCCCCTACAATCCAAATCGGCCAGATTTCGACAAAAAAAAATAAAGACGATCAGGATCGGGTGAACCTCGTACTAAATTCAGGCAGAAATTTAATTGGCGATTCCTCTACGTACTCTGTCTGCTAATGAATACAGAAGACTAAAGGTGGGCTGTCACACCAAAGTCACATGATAATCACTCTGGACTGTTCATTTTGTGTTTTTTACAAGAGAAGGGACACCACAAGATCTTGATTCGATCACATCGGCGCACCACAAAAATAGGTCCCATGTCCAATAATGACACCAAAGACAAACCTTTCCGTCTTCATCATATCAGGAAGGCTCATATTCTCTGAAAAAATCTCAAACCACCAAGTCTCTCTAAGTCATGGACTCCAAGCTATGGAGCCAGAGTTCCCTCGTTGATAAAGCGCTTGCCCCTCATGAACAGAACCTATCAACATGAAAAGAAGATGGAGTAAATCATCCAACAATACTGTGCCATCCGCAGATTAGGACATGATTCACACATATCCGCTTTGGGTGGCCTCCCACGCGCCTACGTCAGCTTCGCGATCAACCGCGGTAGTAATATAAATTGTCACTTTAAGCAATATTTGGAAGTAGGCATTGTCACTTTAAGCAATATTTGGAAGTAGGCGCTTCGTGATCAACCGCGGTAGTAATGTAAATTGTCACTTTAAGCAATATTTGGACCGATGCCTCGTTGCATCTCTTCTAGCCGGTCATCATTTGATTTAAATTTTCAGTGGTGTTATCTTTCGGCATGTGATTTTTAAGAGCCAAGCTTTTGCTTGTGATATTTTAATTGTATCGTGATTCATTATGAAATGAAATTATCAATTTGATAAAATTAAAAAAAAACCTACACCGTTATAGTTGTCACCATGATGGTGTAATCTTTACGAAATGAAATTATCGATTTTATAAAAAACTTGGGATCCCTCCTTATAAAGCTTGGTATCCAACTCACAAGCATGTTCATAGAAATGATAAACCCATCAGATAAAAGAAGAAGATCCACCGCTTAATTCTAACTGATATGGAACATAACACTCACAGCGGCTGAATTTGGGAGTTGCATCACGCTTTCCATTACGTAAAGATATGATTCCAATATCTGATTAAGACTTTAGAATAACGGAAAGCCTTGTTAGATTAAACAAGTGCCAAGGAAATGCTAGCAAAGTAGCAAGCAAAGAAAGGTTTAAAAGCATACCATAACGTATAAGGAAAGTTTTGTCATGAAAGGTAAATGAGATCACCGGAGAAAACACTGAATGGTTGTAAGATCAACCATGAAATGTGACGTCGTCTCGAATAACCTTCCATCTAAAACAACTAATGGCTGTCTAAACTACAATACTTGATTCGGCTCGGGTGAGAATTCAAAGTGAATACCTGCAGAATACATGCAGTCTACCATGGTTTCACCATTCACATACCAACCAAAGCAAGCTGAGGATTATACACAACAATCGCCGAGGCATGTCAGTATCTAAAACGACTCAGATTCAATATACTCTTTGAGCCCAGAAGATAAGCATTTTGGAATGAGACTTTTCAAGAGCTAAGCTTTGCGAAACTCAACCAAGGAGAGGTGAAGTGCATTTCCAGATAGTCTAGAGATATCACCATGAAGGGAGAAACTTGAACGTCTGAGACAAAAATCTGGGGTAATCTACCTTTGGTTCATGATGCAACAACAGATTGGACATAGACAAATGAATGAGCAGGATGGATTTAAGAACATATCAGATGCAATCAATCCCATACAACTAAGTAACCTTGCACAATACACAAATCCGCTCAAGCTACCAATCATGACACAAAATTTTGTACCAAATGCCCTCTGCAGTCTATGATGAATATGTGGGCTATGCATTCCCAGTTTTTCATCAACCATGAACTGCCTCACAAACCAGAAAAGCAAGAAGCTGATACGCTGTTGTTGCTACAAGTATTTAATTTACTCAGTAACTAATATAGACTGAAAGAGTGTATAAGGTTTCAGCTTTTACAGTATGATCTCGGACCACTTTCACTTTGATTGACAATAAGAATAGTACAAGTAAACGAACAAGACCTGGGTTTCTTATTACCTATTACAATTACACACCACACACCAAAACCAACAATAATTTAGACACTATAACAGAAATTTGGGGGTAAACCAATCCCATAGCTGCAAAATTTTCCGTCTAGTCCAGTGCACCTATTACAGTTGTGACATTCTTACCTGCTGCATCATGTTGTCTGCGGGAAGATGAGCAGGAGCTTCAGGTAAAGCTGACGCCAAAGTCTGGTATTGAGCAGCCAATTAAGGTGGTGCTAGGGGCTGAGTATAGTATATATGTGCTTGTGTGGGATCCGCATAGTCATATGCATAATTACCAGTAGCAGCCGAAGTAGGAGCTCCCGACTGGGATGGATGATGCACCTGAGAAAACCCCATATATTGCGTCTGGTGCTGACTGGAAGGAACTTGAACCAAGGATGGAGCTGCTGTAGTTGCCGTTCTGTACACACCCGCGGCCATTTCAGGTTTAGAGGAAGGGGCAGGAGCATTTCTAACAAAAGCTGAAGGCAGGGGTGGTGTTTGGGGACGGCTAGAAGTAACAGCAGCTGGCACAGCTTCGCCATAACTCTGTTGCTGTTGCTGTACAGACAAGTTATACCCTTGGGCCTGTCTTGCGGGAACATAGTACATGTATTGCTGTTGATCGAGCGCATGATGGGGAGGATGATGCTGTTGCTGCTGCTGGGAAGGGTATAAGGGGTAATACGACGCCATTGGCACCGCTCCAGTCGGGTGATGGGAAATGTACTGCGAACCCGCGTGCACATACTGTTGTTGAGGGTGTAATTGAGGATGTTGTTGTTGTGGATCAAATTGAGTAGACAACATATATCCAGAATCATGAAGCTGTTGCATTTGAACCCTAGCATTTTGATCAGCAATCTTTTGTTCAACGGTCAAAATAGGAGCCCTACTCTGCCCTGACAAGTTTTGGACATTCGGGTCTTGATACATCATAGCCTTTTGCCGAGACAATGGGTTTGTTATACTACCATCACTGTAACAATCAAACAACCCATAACCCAATCAGAGCCTCTTCTACTTTCTACATGCAGTTATACATAAACATTTTAACAAACATCTGGTGTGCATACCCAAAAATCCAAGAAAACAATAAAATAATACCTTGAAACTGAATCTGGGGAAGCCAAATCAATTTGTTTAGGCTGCAATTGTGGTTGTGACGGAACCCAGTTGGCATACTCCCCCGAAATTGGCGGCAGAGCGGAGACCGCCGCCGTCGCAGCAGCCGGCGGCGAGGTAATAGCGGCAAAGCCGCCGTCATCCACCCTCTGCTGGCCACTCTGCACAAGACCCATCTGAGAAAACTGCTCCTCGATAACCCCGACCTTCTGTTCCTCCACGTGCACCCTAATTGGCGGCAGGTTCGCCAGCGACGGCGACGACGAAGTAGACCCGAAAGACGACGTCGTATCCAGCATCGGCGAGTCCGGCACCGAGTGCACGTCCTGATGCTTAACCCCTGCCTTCACCTCCGCATCCTTCGCAGACAAATCCGCCTTCGGAGTGCCCGCGGCGTCGTCGGTTAGACCCAGCAATGAGTTCACCGAAGCCGATTCCGAAAATCCGCCAGTGGCACCATTCAACGCGTTCAAAAACCAGTCTTCCGACTTCACAGAGCTCTCCAAAATCGACCCGATCGACGAGCCCGATTCGGGTTTGGCCGGAAACAAAAATACCCTGAGCCGAGATGGGGGTTTGTTGGAGGTGGACGTGCAATTCAACCGGTCGTACTCGTCGATCATGTTGTCCAAATCCTCGTCCGTCGTGACGGAGATCAGCGAGTCGAGGTCTTCTTGCGGAAGTTGGTACTTGATGGTGAAGGGGGTGTTGTTCAGGAGAGTTTTGGAGAGGCGGGTGGTGAGGTCAACGAGGGTGGTTTGGCGGTCAACGACCACGATGCGGGTGTCTCCGCCAACGTAGCAGAGGGACTTGTCGTGGGGGCGGGGGACGATGTGGCCGCCGTAGCTGCACATAAGGCGGAGCTTCTGGCCGTTGGGGGCGGCGGTCGAGGGCAGGTGAGTCGAGTCGTCCCACGAATCGGTGGCTCGGGAGCGAGGGGACGAGTTGAGCGAGTCCGGGTAGGCGAGCTGGGGAGGTTGTGCCGCCGCGGGGGTCGAGGCGGAGAGTGGCGGTGGTGGCTCCATTAGGGGGAATTTCTTCGGGAGGAGAGAGGGGAGCAAAAAAGAGAGCTTCGTGACTAGTTGGAGCTCGATTGCTATTCAAGTCCTCCTGGCGCCAGCTGTATATCCTACCATTTTAAATACTGTACTTCACTCTTCTTTTTTCTTCGTAAAATTCTATTTTTGTTTCAAACTGGTTTAGATCATATTATCATTAATTAGTAATCAAAATATATCCCCCGTAAGGCCGTCATCAAAATTATTTTTGTCGGAGTCTCGAACTTCATAAATCAGCTCTCCAAATATCCGTTTCATTTTACAAAGCTGTAAATAGAATTTATTAACACCTATGGGATGAGGTTGCAGGATAGAGAAAGTAAGGTGGAATGAGATTAATTTAATGGGGGGTTTTAATTTTATTTTTTTACTTGAGGCCAACTGCCAAAAACTAACAGAGGGGGCTGCAAACTTGTAAAGGGGAAACAAGTTTGGGAGTGGAAAGTGTGGGAGAGAGGGCATGTGCATGTGGGGGGTGACAGCTAGTTTGCGGTGATCGGGAGTGGTGGTCAGGTGAGTTAGGTCATCACTGACATGGTATCTAGTGGAGCTGCAAGTAGCAGCGGCAGCAGCAGCATTTGGTAATTCTGTATTTCTGCTCCTGTAACGTGCTGCTGCTGCTGCCTATGCCTATTCAAGAAATGTACACTTATATTAGTAAAATGTGTACTTAGTATTCTCGTGGGTTCGCCCGTAATTTGATGGTCTCATACCATCTCTGTGTTTTGGACTTTATTACCATCTGTTAAATAATGATATATACTAATGTTTTTAACATATATATATATATATATATATATATATATATATATATATATATATATATATATATATATACAACGGCGAAAGGAATAATTTGTAGTGCATCAGATAATACACTTATTAAGCTGTGTGAATACATAAGGCGAATAATTATTTGATAAATGGCTTCCGTCTCCTCGTACATTAATTTAATGTGACTTACCTAATTAATAGTCTAACTTAGTTGGACAGAACTCTTAACTTTCGAAACCTTGAAAACACTCTTAAAAACACCAGTGGAATTATTCTGGATGTTGAAAGAATTATACAGTCCAATGTTATGATGTGCCAAGTCCTTTTCATCAGGCATACATGCAATTCTACATCCCACGCTCTACCTAGATTTGCATGAAATGCTCTACCTTGATTCGCAGGTCATTCATTCGCTACCACCTTTAGAGAGCGCAACTCAAGTGAGTAGCAGTAATTATAGTTATAAATTCCTTACCAAAGTGTTTACCGTTTTTTTTCATGATTCGTACCAGTATCACATGTACCGGTCGCTACAACCGGTATAGAACAGTATTTTGATCTGTACAAATTTTAAGGAATATCGTACCAGTAAAAATAAAAAACAGTACGTACTGACTCGTACGGTCAGTATCAGTATGATATTGATAACGATGTGAGCAATCATCTCTCTTACTTTGTGATAGCAAATTTGTTACTACTCAAAATATCAGTAACGTACTAACGTTAAATATCTCAGTCACTAACAAAGGAAAGTAACTAGTGGAAAAGAAGAGTGGCGCAAACAAAATTTGTGTCCTTTTTTTTTTTGAGGAAACTTCGGTTGAATCCTGAAGAGCCAAAGAACTAAAATACTGTAACAAAATGGGTACCAAAAAGAAGGGCCTGTACGCTTACGAGATTTTTTTCTGTATTCTATATTCTCTTTTGGTTTCCAGAATTTAGTATTCAGTTCTAAAATCGTATTGTGTACTTTTACTTTTTTCCGTATCTACTTTTTCAATTTTTTTCTGTACGTTTATCATTTTCATTTTCGTTTTCACCAACTTTTTTCTGAACCAATTCATTAATGGACCCCACTATTTCCATTTCTAGGAAGACCCAGTGAAATGGGTGGTCTAGTTTGGTGAGTGTTTGTTGAAACAGGGTGGTAGATATGAGGGAGAAGAGGTGGTATTCTGATTAGGAGAATACAGTTCGAGGAAAAAGGTGAAAACACCCTTTGGGTGTTTTCAGCTTTTTTGACACTATTTAGAAATTTTATCCAAAACAGAACTGAAAAAACGTAAACATACACAAAAAAAAAATATCTTTTTTATCAGCATTACAAAAATAAAAATTGAAAAACGTAAACGTACGGCCCGAAAATTTTACCGGAAGGAATGTGCCACAGAAGCCGAGGGATGGAGGTAGAGGTGGAACCCACAAATAGCAGTTTTAAGGAACAGCTAATCATTCACCTCGGAGACCAGCTAATCAATCTCGGGGACCGGTGCAGTGGAAACGGCATTGTTGAGGGCACCTTGACCCACATTGGCCAAGTCTACGGTTATTGCTCCTTACTGTCTAGTGGGCTTGCCAATTTGTTTGTTGTTGTCACTAATACTCCCTGATAGGTCGAGAGTGGCGCACATACATCGTACATGTCCAAATAATAATAATAATAATAATAATAATAATAATATAAAAATTTTAAAGATCAGATAAGGATGTACGAAATTTACTTCAATTATTTTTTTATTGGAATGAATACCAAATTCGAAAGCGAAACATATTTGCTTTATTATTTAAAAGTTTGGGCTAAATTTAAATCTGTACTCTAAAGTATCATTCCAGTGAAGACACAATATTTCAAAAGTATCATCATTGAAACAAATCTTTCCGGTTGCTAACGGAATGTGAACATGTTAAAAGTACGGGGATATGAGTGTCTTATATGGAAAAAGGTTCATAAAACATATCCATGAGGCCATCTTTTCCTAGCTGATGGGTCCATGCCATGTCATTAGATGACATGGAATGCAACTCACTCCTAATGAAACTCACACAGGAAAACAAACGAGAAAATTAGAAAAAAGTGGGTTTGGGATTGAAAATTAGTGGATGGTGGAAATTGTTTGTAAAGTTAAGAAAAAGTGAATTTTTGTGAAAATTTCTGAACAATGATTTTTTCAAATTCTCACTCTTGGTCTACCTAAACTACCCCTTTTAGCTCATTTTACAAAAGACAGGATTGCCCTTGTCTAACTCTCTTCCCCATCTTGTTGACCATCTTCATCTTTGACCTGTGTTTTATCTTCCCCATCCATGCCAAATCAGTTCCCTTCAATTATTTGCCCATCCCCTCTACCCTCCCCCACCCCCACCCATTTCTACTTAGATTTCTCCCAAAGTACATACGCTTTTTCCTCCCAAACACAAATGCCTACTCACACCCCTCAACACAAACACACACAGCGCGCGCGAGCACTTTAATCCTCCCCTAAAGCTGTTAAAAACTAAAGCGATAAGAAGGGATCTCAATTTGACACATTTTATCCTAAAGATCAAATCTGAAACTTGCGCATTTGTTGGTGTCATATTGACTTTCTCCCTTTGACTCTCCTATGGAAGCTTCAAGCCTAAATATGTAAAAGGTACTCCTTTGATATATTAGTATTATCTTTCTCTATATCTCGTATTATTTGAAAATCTTTTTGTTTCTGGAATGGTGGTGTTTAATCTCTCCTTTATGGCAATCAATATTGACTTATGGCTTATTTGGATATAAATGTGTTTATATATTTTTTTTGGACTTTTGATGTACATCTCCTGCGTGTAATTGTTGTACTATTGTGTCTTTGTTTGTTCATTTGACAGTTTATTAATCAAGAGTCTTATACTTACAGTGAGCAACGTAGTTCAAATACATGTATGTTCTTTTTTTCTTTTTCTTTTGTTATTTTTAATACCTCATTGTCTCTTCATGCAATCTGTTTACTTTTACACTTCAGTGTCTTTATGCATAGACCTCACAGCATTGATTATCTGTAAATTGTTTGAATTTATCACAAGTGATGGCATACCCATAGTGTCTTTTAAAACTTGAAGTGCAATCAAGCTTGAATGAAATAATCTTGCCTTTATTTGTCAATGTGGTGGATGGGGCAAAAGAGCTAAGTGTCGGGCATTTTCATCATAAGCTCAAAACGATCAATTTGTTTTGCATATTTGGTCACGAGTATTAGATGGAACTTATAAAGCATCTGTTGGAAAAGGCAGTGAATCTAGATAGACTATTGTTGTTTTATGATGACCCTCATAATCATCAAATACTATAGAATGACACTTTTATAGGTGATGGCCACTTATTTAGATTTTGCTCTCCAATATGATTTATAGCTGGAGTACTAGCAGCTCATAGTTGATGCTGGAGCTCTGTCCCATTTAGTACATTTGTTAGAGGTACTGGAGCAGTCTAATCTGGCGTGTAGCCAATGGTGTTACTATGAAAGCAATTGATACAATCACCGATCTTACTTATTAGAATGACACCATCAAAACCTGTGTTAAGTTTGTCCTTATGGCATGTTTGGAGCTACCATTTGATTATCATGTAGCTGTTTTCACATTGCTTTTGCATATTCAGGATTGAAGGTGGTATCCCTCTCCTCGTTGAATTGCTCGAGTTTAATGACTCAAATTCGCAGAGAGTGGCAACGGGCCCCTATGACCCCTTGCTTTTAAAATAATGAAACTAAAAACCAGGTTGGTGGCGATTTTAATGAATGTAATTATTTGGGATAATTTTTTATAGCATTTTATTACTTACTACTGATTTTTCCTAAATTCCAACTCTGCAGATTGTTGGATCCAATGCTATGCCTACTCTTATTCTTATGCTTCAGTGGGAGAATGCTGCCATGGACTATGAAGTTGTTGCCTCTTGTTTAAACTTTCTACAACTTACACTTATCTGAACATATATCCTCTATGCATACGTATTTATTTGTTTCCGGTTCTTTCAGGTTAAAGTGAACGGGAATTAGGTTCACTCATCCCCAACTATTAAAAAAGAAGTTCTTCTTGCTGGAGCTCTCCAATCTATAATTAGATTACTTAGTAGCTGATGCCAAGTTGGTTAGTACGCAATTGGATTTGCAAGGTCTATCATGGAAGTTAAGATCGTAGACCTTGTAGTCTCTGAGCAAGGTTCATAGATTTATTCGAGTTGAGAAATTTGTAATTTAGTTCGGATTTGTATGATGTAAACTATTGTTTTAGTAAATTTAACAATTTTGATGTGTCGGATATACTGTCAACTTCAACGTACAAGTAGCAAGTATACATGAAATGTAATTTAATTGCCTTTTTTTCTCTTTCTTTTTGCTTATGCATGCCAAGAAATTGAACTTGGAATGGCTTATTGGCTAGTTTGCAAATGGAGTTTCGTACCCAAATGCAGGTCTCATGATCCAAAGATAGTGGTTAGACTAAAAATAGTAATATATCATTTGACCAATCAAGTGGCCTTTATTCTATTTGCTTATGTTGCTTTTTTGTAGCCAAAAAAAGGACATGATCACGCAGATAAATGATATGCATGGCTGATTTTGAGCAAGTTTGAACAAGAAACAATGTTAGTTCAGGCACTTGGACACTTGATGACATTTAGTGTACGTCTTGCTTATAGTGGCTAAAAAATTATTATTAATCATGTGCAATGAATGAGTTATTTCGTTTCTTGACATCTTTCTTACTTTATAACATTTGTTAATCCTGATAACGATGAGGATAATTTTGAATTGGAATGAGAGGCAACATGATTAGGAGACGTGATCAGGCTACAACGCCTATGTTTTGTTTAGAGTTGAAAGTGGTGCTTATGAGGTTGGTAGTTTGATGAGGAAAATAACCATTATCCTGTTGCACCAAGAGACCGACATTATTCAAGACAAATGGAGATATATATATAGCTCAAGCTTGGCACAAGAAATTTTCTACAAGAATGCAAGTATAGATATGTAAAGATGCTTGTCAATTATGCAGCTATTCAAGTCTTTTCTAATCTTGGAACCAACATAATAGAAACTTTGCTTAAGGGAAGAGCTTATATCAGAGCATAATTGGATATAGATTTGCCTGGTAAAAACATGGTAGGGCACAAGACATACAGATTTTGAAATTCATCCACACGTAGATATTTTTCAATGCAATCGAAAAGTGTCTCCAATACCATTTATTAGCGTGAAGAAAATAGTACATCTGGTCGCACGTTTATACATGGTAGCATTGTGGTGTATTAAGAATTATACGGACCGTTGACAGTCACGACTGAGGACAAGCTCTAAGAAATTCAAGACCAAATTAAGTGGAGGTCCTTGCGGAAGGACGTCAATACTCCTTTGCAGCACTCAGGAAGTTAATTCTCCTGAGGACAACAAACACAAAATGCAACTCGCTTGTTCTTAAGAAAATAAGTTATAAACATGGTTTTTCTTTCGGTATAAGTTTCTGCAAGAATGCAAGTACGATTATTCGAAAGTGCTTGTCCGTTTTTTTACAGATAATCAAGTCTTTTCTTCTCTTGTAACCAATGTAATAGAAACTTTGCCTAAGGGAAGAACTTATATTAGACTGCGATTGTATACGGACGGTTGCCTGGTAAAAGCATGGTGGGGCACAAGACACACATATTTTGAAATTCATTCATGTGTAGATATTTTTCAATGCAATCGAAAAGTGCTTCCAATATCATTAGCTTTAAGAAATCCAAAATCAAATTAAGTGGAGGTCGTTGCGGAAGGATGTTGATACTCTCTTGCAAAGCTCAGGAAGTTGATTTTCCCGTAAGACAACAAACACAAAACACAGCGCGCTTGTTCTTAAACAAATAGGGTATAAATGTGATTTACTTTGATACAGGTCATGTTCTGCAAGAATAAAAGTACGGTTATGTAAAAGTGCTTGTCCATTTTTGCAGATAATCAAGTCATTTCTTCTTTTACAACCAATGCAATAGAAACTTTTTCTAAGAGAATAGCTTATATTAGAGCACGCTTGACTCTCCCGTAAGACAACAAACACACACAAAAAAAAATGCTGATAGGGTTGGTAGGTTTACTTTGACATAAGTCAATTTCTGCAACAATGCAAGTCCTGATATGTAAAGATGCTTGTCATTTTATGCAGATATTCAAGTCGTTTCTTCTCTTACACCCAATTCAATAGAAACTTTGCCATATTTTTGCGAATGAAAACATGGTTTTGGAGTTCTTAAAGCTCTTCATTTACAAATTGGGCAAGTGTGACTGTCAGTAGTACTAAAATTTGTGCTACACCATAATGGCACCACGTGTATAGGATGCGACCAGAAGTACTGTTTCGTCACTATAAAGGGCACCATATTCTTTACCAGGCAAATCTACATTGAATTGTGGTAAGTTATAAGCTCTTTCATTAGGCAAAATTTCTATTTTATTGGTTGCAAGATTAGAAACAAAATCCTAAGCAAGCCTCTAAATCTAATGAAGTCGTTGCCGCTGATAAACAGTAATAACTAGTGTTAGTGACCTTCAAAGGCCAATTCTTCACCACACTTTATTGCAGTGACTCCATTTCAATACAACACCAGATGTTGATTTCAGTTTCTATAAAAGCTTGATAGAGTTAGTATTGGTTCTTCATATAGCATGCTCTAACAGTTAAAAATTTGGCCTGAGTTACAAATCTCGTCTTGCAACCCAACCAAACGGTAGAAGACACATATAGATACCAAACAGTATTCCAAGCTAAAGCCATTCCCCCCTCCCCCTTTGGTTTCAAGAGTAGCAGTTCTAATGGCACAAGGTGTTCATACATTACAAGAGCTGGAAACAAAAAAGATTCACACCTTTAACTTCCAAATGTTGAAGAAGCCATTTTGCCTCCAATAATTGCCCATTTTCTTTTCGGGACTTGCCTTCAGTAGTTGCTAATGCAAGTATTACCATTTTAACTTTCTCTAATGGAAAAGTCAACACAAATCAAAGTTAGTTTCAGTTTCAAAAAAAAAAAAAATGAATAACACCATTTTCTGCAAGTTGCATAACACCAGCATCGTCGTTTCAACTTTCTTCACAACAGCATTTCATCAAACAGTTGGCGGGCAAATCTACCAAATGCATAAAAACCACAATGAAGTTTGACAAATACATGAAAGTTGGCTTACAATTTTTCAAAGCTTCATGTCCTCAATGTTGTGCAAGAGCTCCAAATATATGTCACACTTAGAAAGGGCATCATCCCTTTCTTTCTTCACTTCTCGAGCTCAGCTGTAAGGGCCTTAACATCTAAAGAATTAATAGAGGTGGCAGATGCATAATATCTTTGTATAACTCATTTCTCAACATTATGGTACCACTCGACAAGCTTGCAATTGCCAATATCTTTGTATGGTCTTCTTACGTGATATTCACAATTGAAAACCAACAGAGAACAGACAAGAAAAAAAACAATTAAGTTCATCACAAGTTAAGGCTAAATCGATAAAGTACTTGTATTTGATTCAACCATATTTGTACTAGGCATATCTTTGGTAATCTCATATAAGGTCTTTTTTATCTGCCACCTAAGGCAAAATTACTAATGCATTTGACTCCTAGAATGAAGTATTGAATAGTTACACAAACTGACAAGTATAGTTGTATCTAGATACTTACGTTTTTGCAGATTATGACTTGTGTCATTAAAACTATAGAACCCGTCAGCCTAAGAACAAAAGCCCTACCTTCCTATACTCTTGTTATTGGAGTATCAACTTGAGTATTACTAGAAATATCAATGTCCTTCAACAAATGCTCACGAAAGTTTGGTTTGAATATCTTGAAGTTTGTCTTCCTTTGCAAATTTGTAACACGCGATATCCTATAAGTAGAAGCACAATGCCACCATATTTATAGGATGAGGCTAAAATGAATTGCTTTTGTCATTGGAAATGGGATTAGAGACACTTTGTTACCTAAGGAAAAATTATAAATTCAATTGATGCCTAGAATTGACAATGAATATTAATGTAAATTAACAAGAATAGTCACATCTAATCAGCTGATATTTTGCAGATGACAACTTCTACCATCCAAACTACAGACCCCTATGAGCTTAAAAACAAAAGCGATATCTTTCTATAGTTTTGGCATTGGAAAGTCGAATTGAGTATTACAAGAGACATTAATGTCCTTCAACAAGTAGTCATGAGAGTTTGAACTGCTACCAAAAACAAAGTGACAATCGTAATTACAAGTACATACGATCACTAGGAGCATAATCTTCACAAACAAATATCATATCTAAATGCTAGATACAACCATCTTTTTAGGTTTAGAGCAAAATGATAGATCCCCATAATCATGAAAGATTGCGACTAGTAGATAATGAACATTTTCACAAAATTCTCATATACAATACCTAAAACAAGCAACAACACTTTATTGGAACAAATCCTAATAAAATTAAAATCTGAAGCAAACAGCTTTTTGTCGAATGAATATGTATATATATATATATATATATATATATATATATATATATATGTATGTATTTCTATCAACCTAATACCACCAAGATGTTAAAGGAGGTACCTTTACACATTCGAGCTTGAAAGCCAAATGCCCAAGCTTCAGATTCCGATCTTTACGGTCACGTGCATGAATCTGAAATCTCTTCTTTTTGCTCTATCTCTTAACAACTTTGTGGGGGGGGGGGGGGGGGGGGGGGGGGTATGGAGTTTGAGTTTGAGTTTGGGGGGAAAGGAGCTTATGTATTTGGGGAGAAATATAAGTGGGAGTCCATGGGGGGGTGAGGTGGATGCAGATGGAGGGAATTCTAAGCTGGTGTGGATAGGGAGAATGAGGTCAAGGATTAACAGGATGGGGGAGAGAAATTAGACTAGGGCAGTTTTCTCTCTTGCAAAACTAGATAAGAGGGGTAGTTTGGGTACATAAAAAAGTGACAATTTGAAAAAACCATTGTTCATAAATTTTTAGAAAAAAAATCAACTTTTCTTAACTTTACAAATAATATCCACCATCCACTAACTTTCAACCCAAAAGTCACTTTTTCCTAATTTTCCCAACAAACACACACACACACACACACACACACATAATTTTCACCAACTGCCCATGGTAAACCCATCCCCAATAATTTTTACAAATTAAATCCAAATGCCTATGTAATTCTGCAATTGCGACAACAAAATAGAAAATAACTAAAAAACACAAAGATACATTTATAGAACCTAAAATTTGAAAATGGAATAAGGGTAAATTGGGGTTGGGCAAGAATAAGAGAGGGTAAATGGGGCTGCTGAGTTTATTTGACTTCGACCGACCACTTTTAAGACTGGTGCTGGTGCGTTTAATGGTGGAAGTGGGTGGGTCCAGTGGTCAAGGGTTTGGCTTTGAGTTGGTTGAAGGTGGTTGTGGTCATGGGTTTGGGTTTAGACGATTGGTTGAGTGCGGCGTGACGGAGGCGGGTGGGGGTGCATCACGCCGGCCTGTCGTGGCTGGATCTGGTTGCACATGTAAGAGGGAGGGAGGGAGGGAGGGAAGGAGGGAGAGAGGGGGCACAGGGGGGTTGGGGGGAGGAAGAAGAAGACAACAAAGGACTGCCACGTCGACATTTTTTTCTTCAAAAAGACAGTCATTCCCTTGTACTTTAACGTCTTCCATGTTCCGTTAGCAAAAGAACTAATTTAGTTCAAAAATGGTATTTTGAGTACTCATTTGGCACTTTTGAAATATTAGGTCCTTAAGTTGTATTGAAGTGATACTTTAGAGTACAAGTTTTGGATTAGCACCAAAAGGTTTTGTTTTGTCTCGCTTTAAAAACAGTTTTCTTTCGATGTCAAATGCCATTGCTCTAAGTAGATTGCTATGTAATACTAGACTCGTAAAACACTAACTTTCGAATTATATTGACTTTATTTTAAGTACAAACAGATGGAGGTATAACTGTTGGCAAATACAAGAGGCGGTTTCATTGATTTCACTAACTAATGTGGCAAGAAACGGATTACGGATGAACGAAGAAGTTATCATATTTAGCCAATAATTATCTATGGTAAGATCTGTTGGTCAAATACCATCCAAGATATAACCCAATTATTTTAAATTCCCGACTTACTCAGTTGCTACAAGAAAGAATTAGTATGAGTGTCGATAAGAGAAAATGTTATTTTCCCAAGAAGGTGAAGATAGAAAGTGAAAGAAAGTCCACTGAATAAAAGCCGCAACCATGATCGATATGGTCAATGCTAGGCGAAAGTTTATGAATTTTGGTCGGCTTCCGGGTATGTTTGAAATCCATTCACTTTTTAGCTTTTGTTTTCAAAAAAATAAAACCAAAACCTCTTGGAGTTTTCTGTTTTTACAAAACTGATTGGTTGTTTGTTACAGTTTTGCATAAATGATTTTTACTTTTTTTTCCCACTTTTTCTCTCTTCTCTTTTCTTTCATTTTTAATACTTGAGAGTTTCTTCTGAACTCTTATGTTCAACAATTAGAAGTGCCCTTACCACGACCAACACATATCCTCTGCCACCTCCAACTATTGTTATGGCAATAAAACACTAGCTTGTCCATTATGGCTTCATTGGTTAGATTGGGTGAATGGTTTGATTGATTTGGAATTTATTCACTTTTGGGTGGTGTTTGGTGTAGTGACAATGTCGGTATGTTGGTGATTTTGATTTAAAAAAGTGGTGGTGCCATGATGGTGACCGATATTAGAAGGTTTGGTGTTTGGCGGTATTGGTCAATAGTGGTAGTGATGGTTGTGGTTATTAGTAACTATGGTAGTTACTGGTGTTGGCAAGTTTGGGTGTGTTGATCAGTGGTGGTGGCAGATCGGTGGTCATTAGTTATGGTAGTTAGCAGTGTTTGTAATTTAGTGTTCGGGGTCTTGGTCATTGGTGGTGGTGGCGATCAATGAGTACAGTGGTTGACAATGTTGGTGGTTTGATGTTCTTGGGTGATAGGTGTTGATTGGTGATGAAGATTTAAGGAAAGAAGATACATAAAATGTTTCCAATAAAAGTTGTAAAGTATATTCTAAAGAACAAAAAGAAAATTGCAAACTCTAAAATAGAATTTTAAAAAATACCCCATTTTAAAAACTAGTTTATAAAATTGAAGGAAAAAAAACCATCTATCCAATGACAAATCTTTTTTTAGTTTTCAAAATTAAACAAAAACTAAAAGCAATAATCGTTTCAAACCCTATCTAAATCTTAACAAATTAACTATCTATGTTGTGTTCCTTATTTCTCCTTAGGGTAGCCTTACTGACATTCTGATAAGACCTATGATACTCCTTGCACTATGATTGTATGCACAGGTTGTATTATGCATAATCTTGCAAGGCAACTCATAAGTGTTATTAGTCATTATGCAAGTGCTCCTATAACTATATTCGGTTTCAAATTACAAACTATTTCCGAAACAATTTGTTCAATCTTTGGTATTGCCACTAAGCTACATCCATTATATTTTGCTGTTTCATTAATTTCTTCATTCGGATCAACCAAACACAAACTAGACGTTTGATTTGGCTCGTTTCATTCTGTTTCCCTTGAGAAGTACGTGAACCTGCAATGAAGAATGGCTTTAGTGTAAGGTTAACAAATGGCTTGGGCTTAATTGCAAGTTAGAGAGTCTAGACTAATAAGCATATGGGCCTAAACAAATATGGTCTAAATATGGTTTAGTGGCCACTTTACCCATTTAGTCCCGGCACACACGATTCAAGACATTTTTTGATATGCATAGATACAAAAGCAAGAAGGAAATAATAAGATGATAGCGGGGGATAAAACAGAGTACTAGATACAAAAGCATCGAGGCTAGCGGTGTTAATTAGAGAATCAGCAATAAAATTAGTCTCGCGGTAGCAAAAAGCAAGCTGTATAGTCGGACTATGGTAGACCATAGCTGAGTGGGAAATGCCATTGATGCGGAGATAATTCAAAACAATAAGTGAATCAGATTCGATAATAAGATGATATTAATAGTCAAGCAGCGATTAACCATGAATGAATGAACACAGACAAGTTGCGGGTAAGCAGTGATGCTGTTAATGCTCTTAAATGGCAGACCATACTGTCATAGCCACACTTGAACTTCCTTCTTACAAAGACAAAAAACTTCCAACTTCAACTTCTTTTGGTTGCGTAGTATAATCACACCTTTAATGTTAATAAAAGCATAAAAGATTTTCCATTACCCCTTTTTCCTGTTTCAAAGATTGCCCCGTATTCATGCGTTAAACTTATCACACAATCATTTGCTAGAGCATGTCTATGTTTCTCTATTGGTACCTTTTTAATTTTATAAGAATAGAATATATTTTCGATGTTCTTAATACCACCCAAAAGAGCGAAATAAAGCTCCTTACCGACGTTCAACAAAAGTCAACTTTTAACTAGTGCCAAACAGTCCCTTTTCAGCCCTACTTCGGACTGCCCTTGTGTTTTTGCCCATAACGATGCTTCTATAACAGTCACTAGTTCTGCATTATTTGCCTACTTTCGCTTACAAAAAATTCCTTTGGCAATCTCTGACTACAATTCCCAGGCCTACTTCCTTAGTGATCCGTTTGCATGCTGCATCTGTTGAAGTTTCTAGGACTAGCATGTTCGACCTTGGTTGTTGGCTTGGTTCTAGTTGTACTCCAAAGCAAGATGCATCAATTAGAGTATTTGGTTCCTTCATGGTAGGTTTTTTTGACAATTTCCTTAAGATATCCTCAGCTTTCCTCTGCTCCTGCATGAAATTCTTTTAGTTTTCCATAAGCTTGTGCAGGTTTGGATCTTCTACTTGAAATATGCTACATTTATGGCCTTCTCCAGCCTCCAGCAAATGGCCGCAGTGTGATGCAGAACCTTTCTCCCAGGTAAACTCTTTTTGACTTAGCCAAAGGCCAAGCCGCTTGTCCGTTGTGTTAGTATTTGATTCACTTGGTTTCATTTCAATCCAAGAACACAATTTACGTTGGCAATTTACCCTACAATTTCTTCTACTTAAAGAACCTACGGTGGCTAACCCCTTGTGTATTATCTTCCATACGAAGAGTTTGACCTTTTTTGGGGAATTTTTCAGAATGCCCTAGTGCCTCTACTCGACCCAAGAAAGCTCTATACGTCCATCAAACAAACCCTATAACTACAAACAAGAAAGTCAAATATAAGTTCGTCACCTTAAAACTACAAATAAAATTAAGCAAGACGAAGCAAAAAAAAAGCCAAAAACACAAACAAATTACGACAGTTACAAACAAAAAAAACGCAAGACAAAACAAATCATTGGCACGTACTGTCGAGGGACAGAGCTTCAAAACTCCTGACACAACAATATGCGACGGACAATCTGCACATGTCATCCACGGTACACGAATTGCATAACCATCACACCGTCGCAACGCCGCATTATGGAAGCTCCAATTAAGCGATTTCGGAATCCTTATCCAATGAGATCAAACAACACCACCCCCACCCCCAATTGAGCGATTTCTTGGATTTAGTGAATCGACCCGACCCAAGAAAGCCTTATTCGTTCATCAAACAAACGCTATCATCACTACAAACAAAAAAGCCAAAAGGGAAAATAAATTCTACTTCTTAAGACTACAAACAAAATAATGCAAAAAAAAGTAAGAAACCAAAAATAAAAATAAAAATCTAACACCTTAATATTACAAACAAAGTAGTGCAAAACAAAGCAAATCATCAGTTCGGACCATCGAGCATGAACTTCAAACCTTCAGAAATAACAGTAAGCGAAGGATAATCCGCACACATCACCCACGCAAACTGCGTAATCCGCGCGTACACGGTCCCGCTTGATAACACATGACGACGTCCCCCCAACCCAACGACGTCTTACGTGGAATCGTTCGCAGGAAGCCGCCAAGACCAAGTCTTACCGAGAGTTTCGCTCTGTTTCCAAGTCGGCTGTGGCCCCACACGGGCAAGCCATCTAACAGGCTAAACGACCGTAGTACGCAGGTCACCTTATCCGACGGCTAACAACGACCCTTTGACACCAATCAGATACAACCTACATTTGAGATTGACAATAACAAATTCAAAGTAGTCGTTATCTCGTTCGTCGATCCCGGTAACCGGATTCATAGACAGTTTTTTTGTGAAAAATGTTGCCCCACGATCTCTTTCATTCCTTCTAACTGTCCGGCGCCCAACTCCTTTCAAACTTTCTCTCCAGATCTCCGCCCTCATTTGCCTCTGATTTATCCGGGGAAAAAAGGTATCTTTAAGGTGACTTTATCTGTTTCGTAATTTTTGTCCCCTTTGCGCATCCTTGTATCTCCTCCATCCGCTACATTAGGATTTTGGTATAGATTCAGTGCATTTTGGGTTGAATTCACTCGTTATTTTTACGCTAGCTTGACTTACCGGACTGTACTTATTTAATCTATTGACTTTATTTGATTACTTCTGCTATTCGTACTGTTGTTTAAGATAAGATATTTCCTGTTGTTTAAGATCAGATATTTCCTTTCTGGTTGTTGGCAGATTGGAAGCTTTTTGTTTATTTCACCACTTTATGTAATTTCTACTCCATTTTTGCGTATCTTTTCTGGGTAACGTTTGTTTAATCCGGCAATCATCCTGTGATTTGCATTTTTTTGTTCTATATATCTTTCTGTACCTTTCCGAAGGGTTTCTTTCAGGTTGGTTAGCTTTTTTGTGTTCTTTATTTACTTTTATCTTTGAAGTGTGGTGTTTGTTTTTGTATCCGTGTATGTGTATTTGTGTTCACAAAAAACTGAAATGATTTACTTTTGGCCCTAATTTGAGGAGCTTAAAAAGTGTTGGATTTGTTTAATAAATTAGATCTCTTTCCAAGGTTGTTTGTTGAATTAGGGACAGATATTAACGTACTGTTTACAATCCGTGTTTTGAAGGTGTACTTTTTGATCCACCTGTTGCAATTGGAATATGGAACTTTAACGTTGGCATTTTTAGCATAAACTTCATATGACAGGATGAATATGGTTCAATAATGTGCTTAATTTGGTAGCGATCGTAACTTCTTGTACAAAGCTTTTATGCCTAGTACATGGTTTAATTCAGAACAAGTTGAGAGAATCTCATTAGTTCTTTAATGACGTGGTACATCTTATTGCATTATCGAGCATAAAGGATAGTTTCTTCAGATTTAAGAGGATCTCCCTGAATTATTAGCATGTGCTTATTTGGTTTATTGTGACTGTGATTGTTGCAGAAGCGGAGCCTTTTTTTCCTTTTGAGACAAAGGAGTGGTCTAACTGATTTTGATTTCTGTCTGATGATCTGATTTAGAATAATGCTCTTGTTGGATGTAAGATAGAGATGCCAAGATAAGTTAGAAATTGGGATATGAAATTCAGTTTGAAGTTTCCATTTTCGATTGTTTTGAACAGATCAAGACACAGCTTTACAAGTTCCCTAAAATTTCATTGTCATGTAATATTAAAGGGGCGCAGACATGGATTAGGTGGTCTGGGAAGTGTAATTTTTTGATGCATCTGTTAGTTGGGTTGCACCTTAAAGGATGTAACGTTCTTTTGAGATGAATAGCATGATTTGTCCTTCCTAATCTTTTGTAAATGTTTTTAGTGCAACTATATCTTGCGATAGGTTCTTCTAACGTGTTGGTATGTGTAATATTAGCCATGTAATACTGATAATTACTTATTTATGTTACTTGGTTCTTAATGAAGGGGCCATCTAGAGATAATTTACTTCTAGTACATATTACACTAGAACCATCAAGCTTAGGTTGCTTGGTGGCAAAGGTCAATATTTCTTCTAGGCATAGTTTATTTAGAATTCGTATGTTGTGTGTGTGTGTACATTATATGAGAAAGTGTTTATGCAGTAGCAGTATTTAGTTCTAATTCTGATTTTTTTTTTTTTTTGTAAATGGAGGGTATCATGTTGAATGCAAATGATAAGATGCTCGTCAAACTATTTTTTTCCCTCCTCTTATGCGCTTTCATATCAAGATATGGCCGAACTTTCTGAAGTGATTCTTATGCTGTGATCCCTAACGGGACTGAATGTATAGACATTGGATTGCTCAGACTTCAATGATTGTCCTGGGAAATGGGGAAAATAAGGAACACAAATCATTGATTCTAACTGTTACGTTGAAGTGGCAATGGAAATTCACAAATAGGTTTAAAGTATACTTGAATGGTCCTGGGGGAAACTCTGAAATCAAAACCATGAGGTAACCTGGTATGGACTTTTTTAATGAGGTAAGTTGTTTAACAAACAGAGCCAATGCTCACAATAGAAGATGCTATTGCCAACCAATTACTCACTTGTCAATGGTGTATGGGCTATCTTCTTTGTGCTGCTATAATGTTTCCGTGTTGGTAGTTGCCAGTTCGCCCCCCCCCCCCCCCCCCCCTTTTTTTTTCTTTCTGTTTTTCTTACTTTTGTATAGTGTGTTTTACCTGGGACTCAACTGCTAATTTCAAGCCAATTGGTTTTCTTTTACTCTAACAGGGCAGAATGAGCGGTATTGATCTGGGGTGTGGACATACTATTAAGTCCCATGGAGCCTCAGTTGCAAGGAAACACAAGCATGACTGGCTTATTTTGGTGCTACTTGCTGGCATAGAGGTCATCTTGAATATCATTCACCCGTTCTATCGTTTTGTTGGGAAGGATATGATGACTGACCTTAAATATCCGTTGAAGGACAATACGGTGCCTGTATGGGCTGTTCCTGTGAGTGTCTCTTTACTTGTAGAACTATTGCATCGGTGGGGTAGTCGCAGAATTCCGTTACACAATAGTAAACTAAATTGATTTTGCATAGCAACCATGACTGACTATTTAGTTTTCAGTTGATGAAATATTTCCCTATTTCATATGCGAAGGACCAGTTTTAGGATTTCAAATTGGAAGTTTATTTGGAAAATGCCGAAGTCGAGCTTTTATTTGGGTTTCATTAGTTATCTAGCTGCTCTTTTAAATGATTTCGTGGGAGGACATAAAACTGACAGCACAGGTGATGCTCAGTTGTATGCAGTTTTGTTGCCTATTGCGGTTTTCCTTCTTTTCTATATTAGAAGGAAGGATATCTATGATCTGCACCACAGCATACTGGGTAACTGTACTTTGACACCTCTATTTTTTTAGCTGCGTAAACTTTTTGGTTTCTAGCTGAGAAAATGTCTCTTCATTTAGCACTTGGACATACTTGAAATGCAGGCCTCTTATTTGCCGTACTGATAACTGGAGTTCTCACGGATGCAATAAAGGATGCCGTTGGCCGGCCTCGGCCTGACTTCTTTTGGCGTTGCTTTCCTGATGGAGTGGATGTATGTCACCCTGGAATCTGAATATTATACGTGCCAGATTTGCTGGATGCACATAAGTTTTCTGGTTGAAAATTTTATCTGAAATGCTTGAAATTTTCATTCTTTTGCATTGCGAAAGCGCCTGATTTATCATATGTCCACTATAGTAATCAGTCAAAAGTTGGATCACCTCCTGATTTTTTATTTTTTTTCTTGTTTCACACCTACAAAACCTTTCTACTTCCTCCACATTTTCCTTACATCTAAGAAATATGTGTATGTCTGTGTATTTGTATCTGTATATGTAATCCTGCAGTTCTGATCACGATTATAGCAATATAAGTTCGTGACACTCTTGACTCATGTGTACATCCTTACTCTACTCCTTCATCAGAACTATGATCGCTGGGGTGATGTAATTTGTCATGGTAAAGACAGTGTTATAAAGGAAGGACATAAGAGTTTCCCAAGTGGCCATGCTTCATGTAAGCATCACTCCTTTGCTATGTGCTTACGCTTTATTATTGACTGGAAAAGTAAGTAGAAACGCCTGTTGCTTTAACTTAAGTAGCGCTTTGGTTTGCATGTCTAAAATACACATACAAATTGACGTACGTTTTAATTCTAAGATGCATTATGTAGCAAGAAGTTGTGTACTTTTTCAGACCCATTTGAGCCCTGCATATAGAATATTTTTGAAAATATTTACACCACAAAAAATGCTTATAGGTTTGTACTTACTGTTGTCTTTTACTAGAGCACTGTTAGATTGGTGCAATAATTTGGCGTATTTTGCTTTCCAGGGTCATTTGCAGGTTTAGGTTTTCTCTCCTTGTACTTATCAGGTAAAATAAAAGCATTTGATCGCAGAGGACATGTGGCAAAACTATGCATTGTATTTCTTCCTCTACTGGCTGCATCTCTTGTTGCCGTATCTCGGGTGGATGATTATTGGCACCATTGGCAAGATGTCTTTGCCGGAGGTCTTCTAGGTTTGTCTCCTGCCTTTGATTCAGTTGTACAGATAACTATTACTGTTGTTCATTGATATCACCGCGTTCCTGCATAATTCCTTTTTCCAGGACTCGTTGTGGCAACATTTTGCTATCTCCAATTTTTCCCAGCTCCATATCATACAAAAGGTAGGCTTTCTATCACTTTTTCTTCTCAAAAAGCATGGAAATTGAATGTTGATATTCACGAATGCCCTTCAAAATCAGATGTTGATCCTGAGTTAGAAATGATTTAAAGAGTTTTTTTAGTCTCTCGCAAAAATTAGCCTTTTGTGGCTTTGAGCAAAAGTAAGCATTACAATGTGAAGTATGTGTTCGTTCTTTCGTGATCATCCTTTAGCTTTTTCACTCTACTAATGATGTATCTCATGTTTTCAGGTTGGGGACCTTATGCTTATTTCCGAGCAGTAGAGGAGTCGCATTCCAACTCCCGTCCTGTGAATGCCGGGGAGGTTGAAGTTGCAAACCAACAATCTGGCCGAAGCGGGAACCCCTTTATGCCAGAGTCTCCAGAAAACGCAAGGACAAGTTTGGTAGACGTGGAATCTGGCAAAATATGACTTGAATGATGTGTTCTTGCACTTGTCCAATATATCTTCCTCCCTAGATCAGTGTCTTGTGTACATGATGTTGTTAAATCGTGTATAAAGTTGTTTGCCTTGTAGAGCAAGGTCTTATTGTTGGTACCCTGAGAAGCGTGACAGCATTAATGATAGTATTAATACAATTTCCTTGTCGATCATATTTTAGGTGTGCAGACGTTTTTTTCTTCTTATTCTGAGTGCAAATTAAACAAAATTAATCTTCTTATCTACGGTCACGTAACCAAACGACCGAGTATGAATCATTGAACACAAGAGAGCCCGTTCAAAGATGTTATAAAACTTGAAATAATACCAAGCTTTTGATATTTTTGGTGCAATCAATTTCTGAGGAGAGACATGAAGATATGCTTTCCAACCTTTCTTAGAACATCAAACAAAAGTAACACGAAATAATACATCTGAATACATTGAGTGAGAATAATGTAAAATGCTTTTTTTTTTATTTATTTAAATAGAACTTTCGATGCAGTCCATCAGTTTCCCATGTAGCCTTCTTTTTCCTTACAAACTCTATTGATGTAATTCCAAAAGGCCAAGCGTCCTAAATTTAGAGATATCAAAAGGGCCGAGCCGCCCGCTGGCCAGCCCGACCCTGCCCTAAATAGGCCCGGGTTGGCCCGGCCCTAAAGATGAATAGTGATGGCCCTAGCCCTTAGGGCCTTGGGCCAGGGCTATGGCAGGCCTAATATTTTCCAAATTTGGCCCGGCCCTAAAAAGGCCCGGATCAAGCCCGACCCCCAATCCGGTTCTGGCCCTCTTTTCGGCCCAGCCCTTTAGCCCTAAATCATTTTGAGTTATTTTTTTTTCTTTTCCCTTCTTTCTCGCCCTTCATTCTCTCTCTACATCATATTTTCTCTTTTTATTTAACTTTTTGGATATGCACATTTCCTTTCAACTCATGATGATGGTTCCTATTTCTTTATCTAATTTTATTTACAAGGTTCCTCTGAATTAGTTTCATGTAATTATTAAGAGAAAATATATATTTATTTGTCTAAGAACTCGAACCAACAGAATTTAGGCAATGAAAATGGAGAATATAGCTCCAGAAAGCAAGAAAAAGTTTATGGTCTAATGATGCATGCTTCTAATGAGATACTTAATACTACGTAAAATGCAAAGCTTGAGGTATCTTTGAGTGAAACTTTTTAGAGATATCATTGAAAAAAGTTTTGTAGGTATCCATTATTGAGTTTAGATAACAAAAAATTTCATGACTAAAAGTTATATTTTCTCCTGTGAAAATATTGTCTTTTTGCGAATAAAATTACTTATTGTTGCTATTCAATATTCTCAAATATAGTAAAAGTAAAGGTCTAAGGCACTTTATTAGTCACGAGAAAGATATTGAATGGTAATCAATTGACTTGATAGAGAGCTCGAGCCCTCTGATTATACCTCTTGCCCCAGCTTTCTTTTTCTGTTCAAACTGAGAATGGGTTTTTGGAGTTAGCTCACCCTCGCCTAGTTACTCCTTGTTGGGCGTACCACTTCCTTACCTTGTTGGGACTAGCTCGACCAGATGAAGATACTGACATAAGGTTTTTAGTCTTCAAGTGGACCACTAATCGCCCATAGGCGACCGGCTTATAGAATGGGAATTCCTATATTTGTTTGCAGTCCATTATGTGCGCTAGCCCATATGCCACCCCCAAAGGAAATAGGTTCGAAGATCTTGGCTCGCTTTTAACTAATGATTTTTATCTCGGGATAAAGGTTTTATTCCTCGTCTTATCTGCCTCCGCTTGGTTATTCATGCAATGAAAGGAATTGGCTTTTAAAAAGCAGGATTTTTTTCGTGAATTAATATTTTTGTAAAACAAAAAAGGAAATTAAAAAAAGGGCCCGGCCCTAAGTTTAAGGCCTCCATTTCCTAAATTTGGGCTCGGCCGGCCCAGTTTCCAAGGCTCGAAGCCCTAAATGGCCCAGCCCATTATCTGGCCCTTTGGGCCCGGGCTGGGCTAGCCTAAGCCCGACTTTGACGCCCCTAGTCCTAATGTAACGCTCCGAAACGTTAGTGACTCGCTCAGTCATCTACACAAGGATGATAATATCCTTATAGCCAATGACAACCATTATCTGAGCAACTAAACTGTTAACCAAACTATACTCTCAGTAGACTATCTCATTATCATAAATAAAATATCAAATCTAAGTCTGAAAAATTATAAATGATAAAGTTCACCCACGAAAGGGTTTTAATAGACAATACAGTAACATAAACCAAACTCTCTCGCCCGACTCTAATCTTATAGCCAAACAACATATTGCTAGTTACTAACTGCAGAAGGAACTCAAACGAGAGTGAATTTTGGAGAGCCCAATAAAGTCGATCAAGGACTAAATAGTACAAATCAAACGATTTACATATAAAGTTAAATGACAGTTTGAAAATGATCTTACATAGACCACAACAACTCAATATAAATATAGAGAAGGGTATCAACTCAATTCCCTCAAATCAGTAGACATTTCAAACATTTTACAGTAAAATAGAAGCATGTGATATTGGACATGTGCAGTACAGAATATCAAAGTTACCTTGACAGTTCTCAGTAACACAATTTACATATGCATAAGTATAAAATTAGGGGGGAAATGCTTTTTGACCCACTCGACTTTAAGCATTGTGCGATAAGGCACCCCCTACTTTAAAGTTTTCACCAAACCTCTCCACCATAAAAAAATGTGCACATTAACCAAATCTGTTATGGAGTTATTATTTACTCTAAGATTTTAGGCATTCACTAAATATAAAAATTACAGGGGCCAAAGTGCAACTTTTACCCACCGCCAATCTCTCATTCACCCACCACCGTAGTGCCGAACAATTAACCCACCATGCAAACCATCATCTCCAAGAAGTCCACCATTGAAATACCAAGTCCAATAGGCTCAACACCACAAACCACCATCGTCAAAAGGCCCATCACTGACCACTATCATCGATAGACCTACCACGAGACCATCGCCAATAACCCAACCACTAGACACCTCAATTGCCAATAGCCCACCACCGTTTTCCACTGTTGCCATCAATCCTACCATAAGAAAAAAAACTCTCCTGATCCGAACCTCATTGTAAAACTCTCCACCATTCTTTCTTCACACTTTTGTATCTTCTCCTTATTTTTTTAGTACAGGTGAGCCCCGTCGAAGTGGGTTGTGGTGAAAATCGATGAAAAGGGTAGCGGTGGCCGCATGTTCTTCAGGTTCACGATAGGGGAAGTTGCGGTTGAAATGACCTTGGAAAAAAAAGACCCGGACCCGCGGGTCAATCTGTACCCGGCCAAAAAAACCCTGGTACGGGTACATATTTGGAAGGCCCGTGAAAATCAGACCTGTACCCGGACTGACCCGTAATTTCTGGGTCGGTCCGGGTTGGATACGGTTTACCGGGATAACCATCTTATTAACTATATAAGTTAATGCTAGGGTTTCCCACTTCATTTAACTCATTCTCTATTCCTTCTTCTCTTCATTCTCTTGTGCCGTTCCTCTCTTCCCTCTCTAAACACACACACACACACACACATTCTCTCTCTCTCGTACGACGTCGTTCTCTCTCATGACGTCACTCTCAATCGATGACCAAGCTTCGCCGCAGATCCGTCGCAGATGTCTTCAACCAGATTCGCCGCAGATCCAATGTCACCGTCTTCTTCCTGCCCTACTACCGCCGCTACTGTATCTCTTCCTCAGTCTTCACCTCACTCAAGTCACAAACTTGAACTTCTCTCTCAGTCACAGATCGACTGTCGATCGAGAAGCTGAATGGATTTTTGCATGTGATCTTGTATTATTTTGGGTTGTGGATTTGTGGGTGGTGTTGTAGATGGATGCTTGTAGTTGTGTTAAGATTTGTTTGTATTACTTTGGATTGTGGATTTGTGGGTGGTGCTGGAGATAAATAGGTACTTTGATTTTATTTGATTTTGTGGGATTAAACGATTAACTTAAATTTTTTTGATCTTTGTTAGATTGGAATTTATTTTAACAACTCACGCAAGAAAAAAACAGGCAAAAGAAGCAAAAAGAGAAAAAAAAAACTCCCTATCAATTACTAAAATCTGTTTATATTAAAAAAAATCATTCATTAGAAATTTGGTCATTTACTCGAGGGGTAATACCCGATCCATGTGGGTAGGGTACGGATCTTTAAAAAGACTACCTGGAAAAAATCAAGTAAATTTTACACGGCCCATTTTTACCCGGACCCGGCATGGTATTACCCATACCCGGCGGGTATACCCGTTTGCCAGGTCTAGAGTGAAACCACAGGCAGCGCATTACGGGGAGGTGGGATGGTGTGGAAAAAGGGTGGGGAATGCCATGAACTTGGCATTGTTATCTAGGGCGTGGTCGCCCAGGCTCGCAATTGGTTCTTGAGGTATTGCTTGTACATCGCCCCCGCCACAGGCGGTGGCTGGTTGCCCTGGTGGTGCTTCTTAAGTGAGTCGTTGTTACGCCATGCAGGTGCTTACTAGTCGCTTATGGAGCGCTTGTTGGATTCTTATTTGGCGATGGATGGGAAAAGTCTTCGGAATGTTCCGCATATTTTTACACACTTGCTTTTTGTAAAAATATGGATATTCTAAAGTAGTAGTAAATAGCTCTAGAAAGGTATAATTCTAGGAAAAGTCTAGAATAGTAGAGAATTATAGAGAGGCATGAAAACATCTAGAGAGAGTTCTACAGAGTAGATGTGAACTGTAGGATGAAATCTATCTCCACTGTCCATTGAGGAAGTGAACTAATATAAATAGCCAAGACCTCACTTGGTTAAGGCATCTAAGAGATCTTAGAGGGCTAGAGATCTTATAGAGTGGCATTGTGTGTGTCCTTGTACAAGCGTTCTCCAAGTAATATAGCGGAATTCATTCCCCAAACTCTTGTGTCCACTTCGTTCATTTGCTCTTAACATTGTCCAGTCTGAGGGATAGGCTGACTTAGCGTACAAGCGGGGGCTTGATCTAGCTAAGTACCGCGAGGTCGACTTCAAGAAGTCTTTAGTCCCGTGAGATGGTGGTAGCATTTTGGGGTGGGGGCAGAGAGAAGAGAGACGAAGGGGAAAGAGAAAAGATATTACAGTTAGGTTTTGGGGTGAAATGACAAAACCACCCATAAAAATGTATTTTTCATCCCACTTGAAAGGGCATTTAGGTAAATGGATTGATAATCTTAAAGTATGCAAGGTAAAAAGGGTATTTTGGTCTTTAAAATATAATTTTGGACTTCGAACCATTCCCGCCCAAAAACATAGTTAAGTTGGAAGGTTACCGTCTAATTGCCCACTTTTCAAAAATAGAGGTGGGTTTTGTAGAAACTTTTAACATAAGGTGCATATCACACACTGTTTGGTGGGGAAGGTGCGCGAATAGCGTACTCCCCTAAAACTAGTCCACTTAGGTACTAGTTGCACACCAAACAGAACATACTAACCTTATAACACCCACAATAAAGACCATATTTATAACGCCTCAATTCACTATCTCATGTCTATATGCAGAAAACCACAAAATCAAAATGTAAGTCTATGCTCAATGTGCAATAAATGATGATCATTAATAAGAGTTTCAACGGTCGTTTAAGGCTCAACGTAAAAGTTTCAAAGGCAATAATACATTCTCATATAAAAACATAACAGAGTCTAATGATATTCGATAATTAATTAGACTAAAAATATGCAAAGCCAAATTTGATGAATTAGGTTTCATATAGAAATCTCTTACCTCTGTCCAAAGCTAAGCTACCTCAACCAGAATCTAGTGCGATGATTGCTTGCAACATCTGACCAAAAGAACTGTCCAAGTCACTCTAAGCTCCTCTTGAATGAGCCCATAGTATACGCGCCCATCTCCACTTCTTCCAAAACCTACTTGGAGTAAATCCTATGATTTTCCCTCAAATTCTTTCAATCTCCTTCTCTCTGTATGCATTCAACCCTATCCAGCTTTTTTAACTCTCTGACTCACTCGTTTGAACTCTACAAGACAACGACTAACACACCATACCATCTCGTCAACCAGTGCTAATACACCTCCCTTTTCCTACTCTCACAAACATGCATACAAACCCACACCCCCACAGCACTCACACGATAATCATAATAAAAAATACACAAATATATGCATAATGTACACCTATACAAGCAAAGGATAAACATGTGCAAGGTCCAACTAAATTCGCCACATGAAATGAAAAATTACCAAAACACTCCCTAACTTATGTAAAATTGCCAAAACACCCCATGACGGCCAGTGCAACAAAAAAATTGTAAAGCACTTCAAAATAGTTCTATAAAGGTATTAGGCTGAAATCATGCCAAAGTGTCCTTTGAAAAACATTCCTTTATTCCAAAAACCCATTCCTGTTCTTAATGGCGCACAAGGCGACCAAAGTCACTACACATGATAAACGATACCGAAAAGCCTTGAAACTTTAGACACTAAAACATTTCAATGGTAAAAGGTCATTGTGAAATTTCCAAGCAAAAATAATCTTATTTTCTATTTTTAATAAATAAAGAATCTCATTTTCAAATAAAATTATTTCATGATCTTCGAGGACACGAAAAAAATCCAGTAAAATTACGCATCATACATCTTGCAAGAATAACTGGGGTTGCTATTTTGTAGTTAGCCAAAACCATATCAGAAATGACTTTTAAAAATCAAAATCTATATTATAGGAGATAATGGACTTATAGCGACACTTTCCATCTTCTTCCTCCTCAAGAGCCCTAAATCATACACACTGTACACCCGCCACTCCCATCTCCATAGCACATACACACCACTTGTACCCACCAATTTCATACACACATAAACACACTGAATTACACAAACACAACCTCACATACACTAAAACACACATACCTTTCATGGTAGCCTCTCTCTCTCTCTCTCTCTCTCTCTCTCTCACACACACACACACACACATATATTTATTGATGTACACACACATTACACTTACACATTTCACATACAATCATCTTTTCACATACACGCATTCATCACACACTAAACAAGCACACACAAGTGCACCCACATCCTCTTTTGCGGCTGAAATACCTGCGCAAACCTATTTACTCACACACATCTACACATACTCACCAACACAGCCACATAGTTTATGCACACGCGCACATACACACAAACTTCACATAGCCCTATGCACCCACACCCACTCACAGCTCACACAACAACACATGCGCACACACTTAACACTCAATCCTCACCTTCTATCTGCTTCACTGTTTTTTCCCGATACTTCTCGCTCTCTCAGTTTTTCCCTTTCTTTCTTTTTCTCTGCTTACTCCGTTCCCTTAATTTTTTAATAACCTTAAGTTTCTCCAAAATTTTCCTCTTCCTTTATCTCTTTGACTTTTTAAATGTATATACTCATTTAAGGTAGCAAAATTTGCTTAACTTACATAATAACCCCAGTTTGTCATAGTTTCCAAATTCACCTCCTCAATAATTTATTATTCTATTGCACCCACTTCATTATGGTAGCTTATTGTCATTTCAAAATGTTGCTAAAGTTTGTCAATAAAATTCGCTCACGTCAATCGCTAAATATCACTTATGAAACTGCTGCTGGTTATTAATAAAATTCACTACACCAATTGTCGTTAAATATCATTTATATAAACTGTCGCCAGAGAAATAAATAAGCGACTAAAAATTATCATAAACGGAATATTACACTCAACTTTGATTACTAAATCTGTCACGACCCGAACCCACGAATGGGCCGGTGAGCTAGGCACGTGACCGGCCGCAGACCCAATGGGCTCCAACCAAAGGCTCTGCCAGGCCTTACTCGCTAAAATCCAATATATGCTGCAGCGGAAATTAAAACGTCTACAAACTTTAATTACATTTTCATATTTCTATTTGAATACAGTACTTATGCTAAAACTCATTATAACTCTGATTTATCAACGGCTAAAACTAAACCAACAACCTAAATATTCAGCGACTCATTCCATACAGTGTCTGAAGTTCCGCACCAAATTGTCTCTTCCTATGCTCCTCACCATCGCCTTACTTTCAACCTGAAATGATAAGTAAGGGATGAGCTTCCACGTGCTTAGTAAGTAAACAATGATTCAACTAGGTGGACCATAGCATGCATAAAATAACTCACTTTATATTATAGTCGCATTAAAAAGTCTAAAATCATGAAGTTGGTAATCATCTGGCAAAACGAATTAAAGCACATGAAACTAAAAACTGAAGTGTAAAATCATTAGCACAAAACTCACAACAACCAGTTCAATCCCAACATTAGTTCAAATGATACGCTGCGGTCAGCGTACAAGCCTCACTGACTAGGGCCCGAAATCCCTCCTCCATCCGGGATAAATTCTGTGGACGCAAGGGCGAACCACGAGCAACAGTATTGTGTATCAACGTACAAGCCCCGTTGACTAGGGCCCGAAATCCAACTTTCCTCCGTAGATATAGGGCACAGCAATCGAGTAAACCAAAAACTACCTTTTCGTTCGTCGTAAACATAACCCCTCATAAAACTATCCACACACTCCTTTCAATAATTTTCAAGTTGTTCAATATTCACAAGAACGTCAAATTTCAAAACATTTCACTTGTACCAAACATTTCAAATCTGAGGTCCATTTCAATTTCTAAACAAAATCAATGCATGCTGGTCTGATTTTTCATGACAAATAAACTACTAAAGCTTTTTAGCAATTCAAGCCAGAACAATTAAACATGATTAAAACAGTCAATGCTAAACTTCACTTTTTAACATTAGGTAAACATATACTTATTATATAAAAACACTAGTTGAATCAAGGGTCACTTACTTGTCGCTGACACATTTCCTCGATCCAAAATCTAGCGCGATGATCAGTTGTTACCTTTGACCAATAAAACCGTTAATGCGATTCCTTTCATCTCCATAGCCCCGACTTCATTAGAACCGAAGGGTATCATTGATGAAAATGCAGAATTCCTGTTGGATATTTTCTTAAACAATTCAGACGCCGCAACCGCAACCACACCTACACAATATACACACTTGCCTAAGCGCTTGCGACAAGTACACCTACCGGTGCACGCACACAAACCACCCAGATACCACAATCACACGGTCACACACATTCCACCAGCTATTCCATCCCAGTATAATTGCCACACCCATCAACTATTGTGACCAAGAGGTTCCCTCATCTATCAACAAGGTCTTAAGTTTTATCACCCGCCGCCATATACACCCCACTACGGTTACCTCAGTCCAGTCACCTAGAGCACCACCGTTAAACCATAACCGTTAACTACAACAATATCAAACTCATACCGTCGAACCCCCGTTTCATAGTCAATACTACCAAAACCCAACATATCGGCAACTAGCTTCCACAACCAATCTACCACTAAGATGCCACCTTCCAACAACCCACAACCATTTGACCACCATGATTGTCACTATTTTACACACAAAGTCAATTTCACACTACACTAATATACACATCCAACATGCAGTATCACGCAGACACGATATCTCCATACACATCCTGTTACACACCATCGACCAACAACAATCACACCTACAAACATGCCCAGATACATGCACCGTACACCCACTGTTGTACACACACAAACCCACCTCATTTATTTCATTTCATTCACTGCCAACACTCTCGCTAAATCACCACCACTGCACAGTCATCAAAATCACAACATCACCATCAACCCCGCTTCACAAACAATTTCACAAAACCAATTATATGCCATAGTCTCCCGGCAGCGATGATAATCGGAAGGCAGTTGTGGTTGGTTCGAGGTCTTACAGTGGCTCCTTGGACGCACCACGTATCTGCGTCTCATCGTTCGACAGGAGACTGTTTCCTGTAACTATTAGTGTGCTTGGGCAGTGGGTTGAAGTCCCACGGTGGTGCAGCCTCTGGCCCCTGCTGGTGGTTGTGGATTTTGGACGGTGGTATAGCAAAATCGCTGTGGTGAATGAAGGTCAATTGGGCAGTAATAAGTACCGTGCGGTGGTGGCAGCGCCGCATGGTTTCGAGGTTGTAGAGGTGGTCCAGATTTATGGCGTTGAGTGGTGCGTTTGGTGAAAACGTTGGCCGGAGTTGCTCATCAGTGATGGGGCTTTCCTGATCCGAAAGAGGAGTTGGGCAGCGGTGGGACTGCTGCCGACATCGATCGCATGGCGGTGGCATCGGCGCCTTGGCTGTGGCACGGTGGTTACAGAGGTGTTATGCGGTGGTGCTCGGTGGAGGGGGCGGTTGAAGTTGCTCGCCGGCGGCCGAAGGCATCGCCGGCAGTAGCGATTGCACGGCGGAGAGGAGTGGTTGATTGATCGGTGATGGATTTGGCTGGCGATTTGAGCTGTAGGCGACAGCGATCTCACGTGATTGCGGCACCTTGGCAGCGGCGCAATGGCTGCGACGCGGTGGCTTGAGCGCGATGGTTGTGGCATGGCGGTGGCGGAGGCATTGGATGGTGCTTCTGTGAAGGGGCGTGGCCGGAGTTGTCGCCGGTGGCTGCGTGTATGGCCGGAAGCTGCGCCGGCGTTGCAGTCCCATTAGGGCCGGCGCCCCTCTCTCTCTTTTTTCCTCATTCTCTTATCCCCCTTTTTATATTTAACCAAAATTTCTATTTATTTATTTATTATTTTATTTTATTGTTGTTTTCCTTTTTGTTTTCTGCTCTTTCATATGTAAAATTATTTAATGCGAGACCATATAATGTTATAGCGGCACAATTTCATCAGTTTTAAATTGCAAACCACTCACTTCCATGAATTTTTCTATTGTACAAACTTCATCATTTATAGCTTATCATATTATTAAAATATATTGCAAGATGCCACAAATAATATTGCTCACAATAATTAACGCTAAAGATCAAATTTATACATGCACGTAAGGTCTTCAGTAACAGTCTAATTTCGTCTTACTTACCATAATTGTCGCTAAGTAATAATAACCTCGTAAACCTAGGTTTGGGGCATCACAAAATCGATATGAACTTCCTTTTGCATTTTAAGATGATTAAGATGGTGTTTGAGATTACGAGTATCAAACCTGTTTTATACTGTTTAGATCAGATATGTGTGGTGGTTGACAAGAAAGAAAAATTATTTTAATCACTTCCCAAAAATAAGAAAAGTTTTTAAAACTATAAACCACACTTTTGTAGTGTATGGTTTAAACACTTTCGCAGAAACATGTTTGACTAAAAAAAAGTACTTACTAGATTACCCTTACAATTTTGTTGGAGTCTATTCATTTTGGGTTTTACAATTCTTACTGTGTTCAATCTATAATGATAAATACCTTACTGGAGTGCGCACCAATGTTCTTTGTAATATGTATTGAAATGATCCCTGTCTCGAATTTTTCCTTAATTATACCTATGTATATCTATATATAGTACTCATTCGTTTGCAAAATAAATATATACACATATATTTCCTTCTTGACAGTCCCTCTAGAATAAAATATTTTTATACAACTTGAATTACCTAATTTTTCAGCTAAGCAGTTATTTGTTCCTGAATAAGCTCATACAGTAGCATTAGGAATAAATAACTATTCAATTAAATTACCTCCTCTAAAATTATTTCTTTTTTTAAGTATCTCATCATCAAAATCTTATAGAAAAATAATTTGTTTATTTAAGAATAGCGTCTTTCAGTTTAAGAATAAGTTGTTTGTGTCTGTGTAAAACTCATCACATATAATTTTTTTTTTTTTGATAAAAGCTTCCAGTTCTGAAGTAAATTAAAACTAAGATGAAAAGTAAAAAAAATTGAGATTGACAACTTACTAGGAAAAATCTTGGACATCATAATGAATATTACGAGGAAGAGACTACATAAGCTTTGGTGGATATAATAGAACCTAGGGTTTTGCTTTTTTATTTAGGCATTATATGGTCATTTTTCTAAAATTTTTAACAAAATTTAGAATTTTTATATTATTTAAGGAACCGATATAAAACAAATATCCTGGCCGATATTGAGTTTTCAGCCGGTATCACTTGTACTCGCCAATACGACTGGTACCAATTGACATTTTTACTAGTACAAAATGTAAAGGCATAGTCAATGTGGAGTTGTTGCCTGGTTCAAAATGTAAAGGCATACGATACTGGTGGAAGACAAAAGTAGTACATACCATCGGGTACAATCAGTACCGGTATAGTATTGACATCTATCATGCAATCAATAGATAGAATGCACAACTTATTATGTAGCAATATTTAGGGGGGATATGATAATATTCAAATGTGTGAAGAGATAAACATGACATTTAATTTACTTATTTTGAAATTTTGTTAGCAAAAATTACTTTGATGCATATTTTGGTCATTTCTTCATATTAAATTGTTTTAAGCACTCTTACCGAACAACTTACATTGTTTTCTGGTAAATGTTATCACATTTTTTTCAAATGAAAACTAATTCTGCTAAGAACTGATTAAGATAGTTTCTTGAAGATTGTTTCTATTTTAATCTAAAAACTGTTTTTGAGAATCATTTCAAACGGGCTTTAAGTGGTACTCCCTTTGTCCCTAAAATATCGATCACTTTGACCCTTTAGATAGAGGGGGGAAGATAGTGGGTCATGAAAGAGAAAATTGGTTGGTAGAGTGTTAAATGTGGAGAGAGAAATATAATAAAAAAGTGTAAAGTGGTGGGTCAGGAGAGAAAATGAGTTGGTAGAGAGTTAAATGTGGAGAGAGAAATAGAATAAAAAAATATAAAAGGGTAAATATATAAACATATCTATAAATTTTTTCTTAATTTAGAAGTGATCAATTTTTGTGAGACGACAAAAAAAAAAGGTGATCAATTATTAAGGGATGGATGGAGTATTACCTTTTATGACATTGCAAGTAACAGCATCCAACTAGGCAGACACATGCATTCACTTGTTCCAAAATGTACAAAATAATGGGTGATTTAGGAATGATAGTTCTGATCATTTAAGACCGTTTGAATATACTAAAAAACTAAGAACCTGCCTCCCTTAGGTCATTTTTCTATCACTTTTCTCATCCAATGGTCCTAAATGATCGGTACTATGCAATATTTACTCATTTGCTAGCCTACCATTTCGTCGGCCTTGAATGTTCGAATCCCTTAGTGGGCTCAAGTGACTAAGCTGGTGTTTGCCCTAGGTCCTCACCTCTCTAGATCACGGTAATCCTTCTGTTCTTAATGTTAACTATGTACAAATTTTAATTCATTTATACCACGATCATAAAGGTTTTAAAAAGTCAAGAACAGAGACATCATCAAATAAATAAAAAAACTGTTTTATGCCTTCCTAGAACCTAGTTCATGGGACTTCAATGGGCCACTAAGTGAGGCCTCACATAAATTGGGATGGAACTTTAATACGTAATTAGATTGGATCCCGTGCGTTGCACACAAGCTCACTAAATAAGAACTCGGATTGCTCGCTAAGAAAATAGTAAATCATATACACCATTATTCCTTAATTAACTTTTAGTTTTGTAAGTTCAAACAATATTTTAACCACGAAAAACACTATACATGATCACAAAGTAATTGTCAAGACATATTAATGACTCCGCAAACCTGTTATAACTCCAATACCAATCACAAAAATGGAGGCTGCACAATACAAAAGCACTGACATCAGGAGAATAGGAAAAAACTGGGAATTAATTTTTATATAATGTTGCAGGGTTTAATATATTAAAATTAATTAAATTGTGAAACTGACATGCATGTTGAAACCAAAAAATTCAAAAGCCGGTTACATTTATCGCGTAACAAAAGAGGGGACTCGAACCCCTACGGCAAACATAATAAAAAGTAAAGGAAGAGGAAGTGTAGCAATGTACTCATGATCGTTTAGAAGATATATACAAAATCTAATGCAAGATGTGTAGGGCTCAACACTCTTAAAAAAAATTGGTTGAAGCAACAAAAACCCAAAAAAAGAACAAAAGAAAAAAGAAGAAAAGAAAAAAATGATATGAAGAGAATAAAGAAAGCACGATGACATAAAATCATTGAATTTTAAGATTAAGAAAACACCCACAATATGCACAGCAGATGTGAGGATGAAGGTACAAACTATATTACAAAGTATTGGTCTAGGTTACAACATAAAAGCTAAACCAAATACAAATAATATTTTAATCTGCATGTAATTGGATATTAGGAAAAGAATAAATAATATGCTCTATAATTCAAAAATGAGATTTAGAAGAGAGATCTTAGGATTTTTTTTTTTTGAAATTCTAAATAGAGAAGAGAAGGTTAGTTAGGATTTACTGAATATTGTGACCCACGTAAGCTTTTCTAAAATTAGATAAATTGGTGTGGTAATTAGTGAAAATTTGTCATTAATTGCAAATTTTAAGGACATTAATCATTGCTAGCCAAAATTAAGGGATATTTTTCAGGTTTCTAATTCGAAAGGAAGATAAATAGTGTGACTTTGGCTGAAAAATTGTGTGGACTACATTCTTATGGCATGCAGACCAAAGCAAAACTAATAAAAATACCACATGAAAAAAATGTATGCAGCTATGAGAGGTTATTCCTGGATCCAGAATCCAAAAGTTGAAAATCACAAAAGTAAATTAAATTGAACGAAACTACAAAAAATTGCAAAAGCTCTATGATTAAAGCAACCAAAATACGATAAAAAAAACCGTGACATATAGGATTTTTTGGAAAATTTATGGTGGATTAATTTGGATTTAATGCAAAATTTAAGAACATATTGGTAATTCTCACTGATCGATTCAAATGAAAGAAGGAAAAGTGTAAGAGGAGGGCCAAACATAAAGGGATAAGTTTAAAAGTCTATGATTCGAATTGGTGTGGGTTGGAAAAGATATAGCGAGATAAATAAATGAATTTTTTTCTCAAATGATTTTAGAAAAGGAAAGAGATGACGTGGGAAAAAATGATTGATAATCATATTTTAGGAATAGGCCAAATTAAAGAAAGAGAAGGAGGCATGAGGGAGATAGGGTGAGAAAAAAGGAACTGAAAAATGTGTGTGTGTGAGTGAGTGAGAGAGAGAGAGAGAGAGAGAGAGAGAGCGAAATTGAAAAAGGTTAGAGGGAGAGAAATTGTTCAAACTTAAGAGGTGAAGCAAGGAAAAATTAGTGGAGATAAAATTGAAAGGTACACATGGCAAGAGTAGAAGGCGTCCAAGTGGGCAATGAAGTGACAACTTTCTTCCGGTTTCGACTTGCACACACACATAATTATATTACTAGCATAGTAAGGAGCAAAGCTTGGAGAATGTACTTTGTATAATTAGGCTAAAAAACAAAATGTTGATTTAGCTTCAACCATGAGATATCGTTAATTGTATTATATCTGTAGATACCCTATTTTTGTAGGCTTAGTAATGTAATTTAGTTAAATTGATTAAGTCGAGTACATTAGTCTAGCCCCGGTGCATGTCCAGTCCATCAGTCTAGTCCAGTTGCTTCAGTCCTGTCCAATTATGTCATGTCCAGTCCAAAGTTTAAATTATATATTCTAATTTATATAGTTTTTCTAGATAACTTGAAAAAATAATCCATGAATTATCCTTGTTGTAGAGATCAAATCAATTTAGTTTTTGGTTAGGAAGTAAATTTTATCCCGAATCTGGTTCATCCCATTTACGACTTTAGAGATAATTACCAAAAATAGGGTCGGGTAATGCCCCGAAATTCAGAAAAATCATTTTTAAGTTATGGGATGAATTGGCCCATTTTCGACTAACTGGTCGGTTAATTAACTTTTGTCAATATGCAATTTTATCACTTACTCTGACTTATATCTAGCCTTACAAATTGACATTGCCAATCTTATCAAATTCTGCGATTCTGAGCACTATAAAAAAAATTTCTTTGTCTTTATTTTTAGGGGTCCAGGAGCTTATTCTCTTTAAAACTTGCATACCATTTTCTTTGGGAAGTGATATTCTTGGTCTCTCGAGAATTCAAGCGATTCAAATCACTTTCTAAAGTCTCTTGTATTCCCTGCATGCGTGGATCATACAGAAAACATATCCCTGAGTCGTCAAGACAAGTTACATCGCCAGGTAATCTTCACTAACTTTTTTAGATTAAAGAATCATATAGTTTGTCTCTCACCTACGTGACCACATTTCATTTCAAAACAACAACAAAAAAAAGTCTTTTTTGCATTTCTTTGTCTAAAGTCTAGGTTCGAAATGTAAATTATTCCCCGTAAGACCGGAATTGAACTACGGCGGTTTTGATTCCTATCAGTCTGATCGGATACGTAGGCAAGTCGACTCCTGATGTTGAGTTCAAGCAAAAAATATAAAAATTAACTTAGAGTTAGTTTTATCATATTTTGTATGCTATGTGTTTTTAAGACCAAAATTCATTAAAAATGAAGTAGAGACCGAAAGGGCACGACGGGTGCCTAACACCTTCCCGTTACATAACTTAATCCCCGAACCTCTTGGTTTTGATAGACTAGTCGTCGTTTTGGACACTTTAAAGTCAAATTTTAGATTTTTCTTATTTTTCTTTAATTAAATAAGATGGCGACTCCAATAAAATTCTTAGGATTTTTTTTCGAGGCGGTTCGTCATAATATGATTATTACTTTAACCTATTAAGTCAAACAAACAGCCTGTAATATGCTTAATGCTTTGAATTATAAATTTACTCTCCTGCCTTTTTTCAACGGACTTGTGCATAATCACCCAAAATTTTAGTGTCAATGATCACTTGAAGTGTAGCATATAGGCCGGATAAACTTTATGTGTGGACATTTTTATATATGTAGCTATATCGACATATAAAAACAAAATAATCTACTTTTCACTCTTATATTCTTGTCTGTGCACACAGTTATTCCTTAGATGTTTGGTTTTCAAGTGTTATTCTTAGTTGCCATACTCATTCGTATAGTGATCCATCCAATATAGGGTGAAAGAACAACTTAAAAATGTACAAAGTGAACAAGATTTCATTGAATGGGTAAAAATAATACAAGCGCAGGGGTGACTTTATTAGCTTTCTTGCTATATTGTACTTTTGCTATTTTGTCGTTATGCATTTGATTAGTGGCAAAATTAAATTTGAAGTATAGTAGCCAAAATAAAAGACCACACGGTGCTATCCAAGTAGCAAGTATGACGATGGTAGACATAACAAGCGTTTTCAACCATGTATCGGGTGAGCTAATTAAATTGCCTTTTAAGTCACTATACATTTTAATAGGATATATGTTTTTATGATAAATTGATCATGTATGACTGTATAAATATATGGTGAGAAAAATGAGTCAATCTTGGCTTTTCCTTATGAAAAAGTAAAGTAAAAGAAGGTTTCAAAATGTTAATATTTATGAGGGAATAATACCATAGTTATGAATATCGTACCGGAGTGCGTACCGTTTTTCTATAAAGTGGTACCGGTACCGTCTCAAAATTTTCAACAATGTCATATACATGTAATATTCATTCATCGATGAACTAACAATATATACATGTATTTTTCTTGCTCACGACTCCTCTAAAATAAAATGTTTATTATATAGAGCTTGAATTACCTAAATTTTCAAATAAACTATTGGTCACAAATAAGTTTTTTATCCCACTCTTTCTGACGTTCTCGTTCGCAAATTCTTATGTTAGAATAAGCTGTTTGTTCAATAGTAACGTTTTTTTAGTTCAAGAATAAGCTGTTTTTCTAAGTGTGTGCGTGCACGCACATAAGTAAAGCAGTACATCATGTAGATGAAAGAATATGATCAAAGCTTACAAGTTGAACTACGTTAAAGTTAAGTAAATATCGAAAGCTTATCAGGAAAAAAATTACAAATTATAATGAATATTATGAGTAAAAAGTTACATAAGCTTTGATTGGTATAACAGAACTTAGAGTGTTTTTCTATTTAGTTTTATATGGTCAATTTATAAAATTTCTAATAAAATTTATTACTTTTATATTTTTTAAGGGACTGGTACAAAGCACACTATCTCGGCCGGTATCACATGTACCGACCGGTACAACCGCTACAGAGCGATATTTTGACCGGTATAAAATATAAGGAATATCATACCAGTAAAAGATAAAAGCAATACATACCGGCCGGATACCGGTACAGTATTGATAACTATGATAATACCATCAAAAACTGTAGATTTTAGTTTTCACCACCCTTCGAATAAACTCATTATACATTTTGTTTGGATCCCTGAGAATTTAATGTTTATTGGGAGTCCAAATTCAACGTAACAATAATAAGAAATTATTGTTTAATGAGTGTTAATTTATTGTAGGAAACACACATAAGTAATAAAGATTCCAATAAAAAGATGACGTCAAGCTAAGAAGTGAGTTCAAAATAATTAAATAAAATTATGGCGCCAAACCAACGAAGAACTCATCACTTATACTTAATTACTGTACTATTCTTATCATATAATATAATAATAATAATGATAATAATACTAATATAATGATTAGTTGGATCGGTGAAAGTGGTGGCTTGTAGCAGAAAATAGTGGAAGAGGCAGTTTGTTTGACCAAAAGCATGAGGTGGCAATTTGTACCACTAATGTTTGTACTTCAGAATCACTTACATATTACCATATTACCCTCTGCACTGAAAATTAAAAATTTCTCAATCTGGTTCATGTGATCTATGGATTATCTTAGTCATGTAATCTGTCATTTCACTTATTCGTGCTAAGTAACGAGCTTCTTTGCTCATGCATGGACAAAGGAGCGAAACCTACCATAGTCTATCGGTTTTATATATTTAATATTCTTGGGCTGACTTGCCACTTACGCGAACTTGGCCCAAGATACGTGGCCATGAAACATAAATGAACACATACTCACAAGCAATGCATCTATCTAATTCAACGTGCATTCTCAATATTATGCCTTGAAAAAGACTCGAACCTCAAATCCGTATTTTGAAGACTGACCGAGGAAACTTTACTCTCCGTTCAACAAACGTTGATCTCTCTCTCTCTCTCTCTCTCTCCCTCCCTCCCTCCCTTCCCTTTCTATGTATTAGTTTACACCTAATTGGAACGTCGGAGGCGAGGGTTGGGTGTGGGTAGACATGGCATGACAGTGCAGGGTTTGGTGGTTGGGTGGTGGCGAGATGATGCCATGGGGTAAGAAGTGGTGGTCATGGGGATGGTGGGCAAATAGGTGGTTGGATTAGAATCTGTTTCAAGCACAATTGATACCAATTTTAGATGGTTGGTTACAATTATGTTTTAATCGTTTCTTCTATTATGACCCAAATTAAGTTTTGAATTTAAAGTTATGATCTTATCATTAAACTTTGATCACATTTGATCTCATCATTGTGTTTTGATTATGCACTATAAATGAAAATCGTATTCTTCAGACTATTGATTGAGTTTGTCCTATGGCTTGAAATATTTCAATCATGCAGAAAGTGTTTCATGCTTTTAGGATGACGTAGAGAAACCTTCATGGTGGTGATGGTGGAAAGGGAGTGATGGTGGTTCAAAGACGGTAGCGGGAAGACGAACTAGTAGATAGCGGTGAGGTTTTGGTAGCAGAGAGGAATATTTGGGAGGGAGGAAAGAGTTTTCATGCTTTTTCTAGCTCCGTTACTCAAAGGAGCGAGTTTGAATGACTCTTAAGAAGGTTGGTGATGTGGCCGCTTCTAGAACGTGAGTTTAATTTGAATGACTTTAATCGGGACTACAAGACCTATTTTGTAACTTAGTTATAAAGAGCACCCATGTCCGATTTTATTATACTTAGTGAATTTTTACTGTCATTAAATATTACAGTCAATTCAGATCAAAGAAAACGGAACAAATTGCTTTCGAGAAGCGATTTTTAAGCTTCACTATCTAAATTTCACTTTTGTTGCTAAAAATTTATACTCCTTTCTCCAACAAAAGTTGAACATATTTTCGTTTTGAGTCGTCCCACAAAATTATTTAGTTTTCAAATTAAGAAAGATTTTATAGGTATTTTTACATATTTATTCTTTTTATATTTTCTTATTATATTTCTCTTTCTATATTTAACTTTCTATCAATTCATTTTCTCTTCCTTGACCCACATAATTATACATACTTTTTTTATTCTAATTCTCTTTCTACATCTAACATTTTACTAACGCATTTTTATCTCATGTTTTACTTTCTCTCTCTACTTACTCTTAAAAAAATAAAAAGAGAAAAATATAATATACAACAAGTTAAAATAAAATGATTTTTGTGGGACGGAGCATCACCAATATATTTTTTTTTGCGACAAATTGGAAACTTAAACGGCTAAAATAAGCTGAAACATTCCTGTCCTTTTTCCACTTTCACGCTTTTCCAAGTACAGCTGACACCCCGTCCTCTGCAGTCCCTTTTTCTTTTGACTGAAACTGACGCCACCCCGTTAAGCTTAAGCTTTCACCACTCCACTCTTATACGGTGGATTGGTGTAACCTAACCTCCCCGTTCGCCTCTCTTCCCCCCTTCCCATTTGGTACAGACACTGTTGCTGAACCATCCATAACTCTGCAGATTCTTCCAGGTCAGTTCACATTCTGGGTAAGGTTGTTCTCTCGTGGTTCTCGCTCTATTATTTATCCTTTTGCAAACTTTTATGTCATTCTTATATCAACCCGAATTTGAAATGTTTTTGCATCGCCTGTTGCTTTTGAGTTATTCCTTGCTTCATTTATGCAATAACCTCTTAATCTACATTGGTTCAAAGTTCTGTTTGGTTTTATCCCAAAGTTAATACGAACGAATCCATATTTGTTTGGGAAATTAGTTCATTATTATCTCCTTTGTTAGCTATGGTGGAGGTTTATAAATGGTAACCCTGCGTTTCACCATTTCCTGCTCTGAGTAGGAGGCTCAATACTTATTCAATGAGAAAGAGAGAGATGAGAGGTTGATTAGCGGCCCATGATACAAATAGCTTCATCTTGGGGTTTAGCTTGTTGAAGTTTACTGATTTAGCATGAGTGAAGACAAGGATCTCCAATGAAGCATTTCAAATTTCCACTCTCGCTGCACTTATGCTCTCTGTTTGTTTAGTGGTTGGACGATGTGGTCAGAAATCGAATTCCTTATGGTTACTGTGCTGTTATCTTGTAAGAGTTTCTATGTAATTTTACTGTTGAAGTGATTACTAATACACTTCGACTAGTTTAGAGTGGTCACAATTTTTTGTTGTTGCAGTTTCGTTAGTATCGTTCTTCCATTTCTATCCGGCACTGGTTCCAATCCCACTTATATGCTCATTTCTTACCCACATTACTTCTGTGTTTTGGCTGCAATCAGCTATGCGGATGCTGCTTCTTAGAAGACGGCGTACATTCTAAATCATATGGCAAAACTATTATCTTAGTCTACCTAATCTCTCCTTAGTTGGTAATGTTACGGGGAGTTATGTGATGTGCATCATGAGTCCCTCCTTGACGTAAAAGCTTAAACCAATAGGTCTTGGGTTTATCCATGTATATACGTCCATCTTATATTTCTTCTTTATCTGATGTGGGAATAACACGTGAACGTGCATATTTAATAGTTACTCCCTCCGTCCCAAGAAACTTGATCATATTTCCTTTCTGGGCTATCTCAAAAAAAAATTGATTACTTTCCAAATTAAGAAAAATTTTATAGATGTTTTTCCACGTTTACCCTTCTTACGTTTTTTTTTATTCTATTTCTCTCTCTACATTTAATCCTCCACCAACCCGTTTTTCTCTCTCTTGACCCACTTTCTTCCTTCATTCTCTCTTTCTCTCTCTTGGGATAGAATGGAAAACTCACAAAATATGAGTCATATCCTAAAGAAGCGTGCAAGTCATACACGATCAATTAATTAGGGCCGGAGGGAGTATTATGTTGTATATATTGTCCCAATATATACGCAATATATTTATAATAATGTGTCTCTGTGGTAATTGGATTTATGGTCCTTAAGTTGAAACATATATATGCATATGTATATATATGTATATGTGTATATATGTGTGTGTCTGTGTGTGTGTTTTTATATATGTATATACGCATACATAAACATATATATTGATATATGGGAGGTGATCAATGGTCATTACCGGCAACTTAACTTAAGTTGCCAGCGGTATTTGGCCGTCCACGCTGTCAGTGTAGACGAGCCAGATTACAAATTGTTTTAGCCAACGTTAAATGTCTACATTATGCATCGGACAGTGAAGATTACGTTAAGCGTGGACGGTCAGATCGATATGTTGCCAGCGGTGGACCGTTAACAGCTCCCTTCACATATGCATTTAAGTATGCATTACCACAGAAAGAAAGAAAGAAAGAAAGGAAAGATGAAGAAGAATAATAAATAAGAATGAAAATAGTTTAAAATTTGAAAACATGTGACAATAGGACCGGCACCAGTCCAATTGACCGGTGGAACCTGTCCTATATATAAAGTGTGCCTCAACCGAACTTAACGTGCGGCACCTATAGGGATCGATGGCACCTATCAGTGCACTTCTTTGGCCAGTGATCATAGGTTCAACGCCAATTCCTTGGACCAGTGGCATCTAATCAAATGGTTTATAAGCCCTGTAACTTCGAAATTTGGAACTTTTCTTAAGTTTTTTTCAAGGCTCTAATAGCCATATTTTTGAAGAGTAGAGACTCTTCATTAAGGGTGCTTAAGCACCGATTCATTGCCTATATAAGTGAAGTCTTGTAACTAATTTCATATTGAATATTCTTCTCCTCTCTCTAAAACTTTATGGGATTCTTTCTTAGTGTCTTTGAGTCTTATTCTAACTGAGTTCTTGGTAGTGCGAGGGAATTGTAAAAGTGCAAGTGTCAATTCTGAAGTGATTGAGTGTTGTATACTGGCATAAATATTCATTGAGTCTGTTTGTGCTGTAGTTGGGAAAATACTATCTTTAAGATAGCTTCCTAGAAGTGCCTTGCCCAACAAAATCTTGTTCTATTCCTTTTACTTCTTGATTTTTCTTAGTCCACACACCTTCACCGTAATTCAGCCTACAACATATTGGTCAAAGATCTCGAAAGTACCTTAATTAGACCCCTTGTCCATCTCTGTTTATAACTCTCCGAACAATACCATGTGTCTTAGTCTTTCTTGGCTACCAAGAACTTCTTCATCACCAAGTTCCCTTGGTCCCAAATCCGTTATCTTATGAAAGATGTAATAAAGCTGCCTATTGTTGATGAGCGACTGGTGTTGTTTATGAAAACCTTGTCGAACTAGAGTTTTCAATACATGGAAGTATGTTCCAGGCCTTGCAAACGAAGGTATTCAAACATAATTGTTTCTTCAGTTAATAACTTTCAGGACTATCAGGAATATGTAATTTCTTGTGAACAAGCATGTCTGTAGGTGTTGAAATTAATCAACCACCAATTGGTTGGGGATGCGCTTCGGGATGATATAATCTTGCTACAGTTGACATTAGGGCTAAAACTAGAGGCTGATTTGCAGCTCTGGATAGCAGCTGGGGAAAGTAACTATAGAGAAGAAGAAAAGATGGAGTAACGCTTGACCCCTAATAATGTAATTTCCTCTTCGGGGTTCAGAAATTGGCTGAAACTTCTAGAAGAGTAATACCAGAGTCTTTTCTGCAGGACATTATGAAGTTTTGATGTTCAGTGTCTGTTGTGATAAATGTTTTACAATTCTGCTTTAGGCAATTAGGCCTAAGAGTTTACTCCTAGTTCTATATTTTCTTGGAAGATAAATTGTTGTGTGCTATATGTGCGTGTATGTGTATATATTTGTGCATGTCCGTCTATGTATACACATAAAGGCGTTGATATCCTGTGCTATATGATGTGTAACACAGTCTCTCTCACTTCTGGGTTTTTCTTTCTTCCTTCAGATCACTGATTTTAACTATCCGATAGATCCTCTCTTAGGTGCAAGAATTGGGTTTGAGTTCTAGACCTGGCAAAATATTGCCCGGACCCGCGGGTCTACCCGTACCCGCTCAAAAAAGACGGGTACGGGTACATATATAGAAGACCCGTTGAAATTAGACCCGTACCCGAACCGATCCGTAATTTTTGGGTCGGGTCGGTTCGGATACGGGTAATCCGAATTTACCCGGATTTTCTGCTATATAAATGGGATTTAGCCATTTAGGGTTTCATTCTCACTTCATTCTTTTTCTCTCCAGCCGCCAAGTTCTCTTTCTATATCTTTCTCTCGCTCTCTCTCACACTCTCAGACCACACCCCACGATGATCACCAGTCACCGTCCACAAGATCGCAGATCCGTGCCTCCGCCGCCATCTCTTTCCACCGTCCGTCGCAGATCTGTGCCTCCGCTGTCGTCTCTTTCCCCTTAGACCACAATCGCACCTTTGCAGATCTACTACTGCCGTCAGTGCACCTCCGTAGATCAGCCACTTTCACCGCAGATCTACTACCGCCGGCCACTTCCACAGCATCTCCGTGCCTCTGCTGCTGTCCCTCTCCCTCCCGAGATCGATCTACCTCGTAACGTCACTCTCTCGCCTGTCAGATCCATTGACGACAGCGACACCACATCATGTCGACGGCCAGCTACTACACATCAAGCGATGGCGTCCATCGTCCCTCTTTCGCTCCGCCACCAGATCTGCCTTCAATGTCGTCGATCAAATCCACCACCGCTCCGTGGCCACCATCTCTGTCGCCATCGCCAGATCTGCTTGTTTTATTTGTGTTAAAAATCTTTGTATTTATTTAAGTATTTTGTAGTGTTGATTTCTTTTAGATCTGCTTGTGTTTTATTTTGTGTTGTGAGATAATTTTTTTTTAGATCTGCTTGTTCCTATTGTATATTTGTGTTTGGAGAGTTGAGATGATGGGGTTGGATTTGAGATTAATGATCAAATGATAATTGTAGAAATGAAATCAGAAAGTTGTAATAATAAAATAGAAGGAAAAAACAGACTTTAGAAAAAATAGGGCAAATGTTTATTAATAAAAAAATTCAAAAAATTAATTATTTACCCGCGGGTATTACCCGCCCCGTCAGGGTAAGGTACGGGTTCTAAAAATATCTACCCGAGAAAAACCGGGTAAAATTTACCCGAACCGATTTTATCAGTACCCGGCCGGTTTTTACCAATACCCGATCGGTTTACCCGTTTGCTAGGTGTATTGAGTTCTAGGCATATCCTTTCGATCAAGTTATCCTCTTTCTTCTGTTTCCCTTTTTCTCTGACATTTTATTGGCTTTTGTGCTTGCATTTCTGTTTTCTTTTCACGATTGATAAAGCAGTCGAGGGGCATGAGATTTTCAGTTTGAGTAACTCATCGTTCTCTTGTTTGTATTTGGTGAAGATGCCAGAGGTTCAGTTGGGTGCCACCACTATAAGAAGCCATGGAATTGCAGTGGCGAGGATACACATACATGATTGGCTTATTCTTGTGCTTCTTGTGGTGATAGAGGTCATTCTGAATGTAGTAGAACCATTTCACCGTTTTGTCGGGGAGGATATGATGACAGACCTAAAGTACCCACTGAAAGGCAATACAATTCCCCTTTGGGGTGTTCCGGTAATCTATGCTGAGAAAAAATCATGCAGCAAATGCTTTGATGCCAACAGATTGACTTTATTTGCTTTAAAGCCTTGAGATTGAGTTTATTGGGAAAGATATTGTTTTTTGTTGTTTTGGGTTCATCTCTGCCAGATACTGGTGTAATATACTTTTTCTTGACAGATTATTGCGATATTGCCGCCCCTTGCTGTCATTATGATTTACTACTTCATCAGAAAGGATGTTTATGATTTGCATCAAGCCATTTTGGGTAATATCGTGCTTAATTTTGTTTGTTATGCACAGTGTTTCTAAATAGTTATGTATGCATGTGTAGGCCTTCTGTTTTCTGTTCTTATAACTGGAGTTTTGACTGATGCAATTAAAGATGCTGTTGGTCGGCCTCGTCCAGACTTCTTTTGGCGCTGCTTTCCTAATGGCAAAGGGGTGAGTCCTCATCAGTTGCCTTTAGTTTTCCCCCGAGTTCAAGGTTACTTCAGCTTTATATGTTTAAGTGGTTAGTCTTTTCACTACTTTATGTGTGAATTTTAGGTGTTTGATCCCGTCACTACGAATGTTATGTGTACTGGACTGAAGAGTATCGTCAAAGAAGGACACAAAAGTTTCCCAAGTGGTCATACATCTTGTAAGTAGGAAAATCCTATATGTATGACTGTATGCTTTTTCTTATTTTGACTACTACTAATAGGACAGTTCAAATAGGGTGCTTCTTTATTGTGTTTCTTGAAAACTCTTTGATTAACACGATAAATGAAATATATACAGGATCACTTTTCTAAAATTTCTGTAGCATCCTGTTCTTGTAATTGGCAACCATAAATAGCTAAGTTAGTGATCGACAGTTCATTGTCACAGTAACATCCATCTCATCCCATGTAAGAGAGCTTTGAGATGACATTGCCACTTTTATCAATTTTCTTATCAACTAAGCTACGTACATAAAATTCCCAGGCTCCATTTTGCTTTCTGACCGCATATTATTAGAACTTGAAAAAACTAATTGCAGCCCGAACATTTGAATTTGTTCAAATAATTACCATTGTGCCTTGGCATCATCATTGTGTCATAAGTGCTAGCTGGACAGAAGCAACTGGACTTTCTTCTGTAGGAATTAAATTTCATGTGTAGAGCTGAATTTTAATTTCTCTTCACATACAGCTGGAACCCTTGATGCCCCAAATCCATTCTACTGCCCATTTCATTTATTGATATTGGTCCTCTTCCTTAACTAAGCCTCTTCTTTAAATTGAAAAGCAAAAGGTAGCTCGAATGCTATCTCGGTTAGTAAGCTATTCTTCAAAACTTAAGCTGTTTTTGCTATATGAGAGTAAATGAACAATTTTGAAAGCTTTTCCAAAACAAGAATTCTAATGTGCCAATATGATCTTAAAAGCCTGCTTACTTGCAAACATGCCCACTGATTGTTCTCAAAACACTTACATGGACATGGTGTTCCATCTGTAGTTCTTACTTTTATCTGTTAATTAATGAGAAATGAGATAATGGCCTGCCGTATATGTTCAGTTAAGCGTATATTTAAGTGCTTAGAACATAAATCCTAAGCTTATGGAAAATGCGAGTTGCGATAATGCAGGGTCCTTTGCTGGTCTTGGTTTCCTTGCATGGTACTTGGCGGGTAAAATCAGGGTATTTGATCGTCGGGGCCATGTTGCAAAGCTCTGCTATGTCTTGCTGCCGTTACTCGTTGCAGCTTTAGTGGGAGTTTCACGAGTTGATGATTACTGGCATCACTGGCAAGATGTGTTTACTGGAGGTCTCCTAGGTTTGTGCTATGCTGATAGAGTATATTTCTACCATCTAAGTTGGTTTTTCGTGCATAGGCCATAGGGAGTCCGATCCTCCATCGGTGGAGTTTCTCAATATATCCCAATAAGGTCCAGTAAAAGAAGTTTAACTGTATGGATGGAATGAGCATGAAAAGGTAAAAAGTGCACTACTAGATTTCTTGTGTTTAGAAATATGAAACTTCCTAATCCATTACGCTTAGATGGAGGGAGCTACATTGTCAAACAACAAAACATTTGGTGTGCCTCTTACTTTCAGGCTGCATATTTTAAAATGAGTCCTAATCGGGAACAAATGAAGTAACCCCATCGATGGAGAGGATTCGGGTTCCACCCGTAGAGACCCTCTAGGGTGCCTCTGACTCCAATATGTTTTGCTACTTACCATTCCCCTCAAACACCCCCCCCCCCCTTCCCTCCCTTCTTTCTCCCCCTCCCTCTCTCTCCTCTATGCAGGGATGGCAGTTGCTTCATTTTGTTACTTGCAATTCTTTCCACCACCATATGACATAGATGGTACATCCTAACTATTTCCTACTTGGTAGTTACTAATTGTGTTATTCATCTCACCATGGGCTATGATAATGTTCATTTAGAAGTTGACACCTTACTATTCGTTGATATACTAACAGAGAAAGTTATTTGTTGATGAAAATTTTCTGACAACTAGAGAACAGGCGAATGGTAGAAAAAAGTGGAAAGAAAGAAGTCTTTTGATATCCTAACTCTAGTGTGCTGCTTCTGCAGTTCAGTTATAAACTTGCAACGTTATGTTTGGATATGTAGTGGGGCTAGAAACTTGCACGAATCCTTAATTCTAATAGATAAAGATTGTATGAGTTATTTATACATCGTCAATTTACACCTGCCATGTCATGCACAAAAGTTCTACCACGGGATATTGCAAAAGAGTAGGGCCAGAAAAGGACATACTTAACTCAATAAAGCCTTGCCCAGTAAGGGCGGCTACATAGAGTTGACTCCATCTTTTCCGCTCAGCTCTTTTTACAGCTATATCTTTTGATACCCTAACTCCAGTGTGCTGCTTTTATAGTTGTAATGCCCCCTTGTTTTCAGTGGCAGGAGTTATTCATGAAGCTTATGGGATATTATCAAAGGGTAGTACAAGACCATACTTCACGTAACAAAGCCTTATCTTAACTATTAACAGCAGGCTACAAGAATTGCTCTGCCATAATTTTGTGGAGCAATGACATGACATGACATGTCATGTCTTTCTTTACTATCTTCTTCCACGTTGATTCTAGATTTCCTCTTCCCCAAGCATTTCCATTGGCATGTTTTCTCTACAATTATGCGTTCTTGTGCCATCTAACGGCATCTATGGTGTTCACGCTAACATTCCGATTGCATAAAGGGAAACAAAATGAAGGAAAAACCAGTTTCGTAATCATAACTTTGGGGGTAGTCTCGCTCTTGTCCTTGTAGTGACTTTCTACTTCTTCCACCTCTAGTCCAATCAATAAATGCTGCTAAAAATTAGACAAAGTTGTATATATGTCATTCATCATGGTCAAACCAACATATAATATTCTACCAAAAAGTTGATGCTTCTCATTGTCTTTGATGCTTACAAAGTTTACCCTCTGGCAATTCATCTTAGGTAATTTAAAGCCTTGAAAATGGTGTCCAACTCCCATGGTTTTTTTATTCTTAAACACTTGAAGTTGGACATTGAAAGTGGGAAGAACGACTCTTAAAGCGCCAAAAAGGAATGAAAGGAACTACCCATATCACAAGGGGTGTTCTGGTGCACTTGCGTGATTGAATTTAGGGTTTGACTTATCTTGCTTGATGGTGGTCTAGGGTGATTTAGCTTTTTAGATGTTTAGGGGGCTCTGGCCAAATTATACTTTTGCATCTTGGTGCTTTGTAGAAGCCATAACAGGATAAGAATTAGACAAATATGAAGTTAAATTGTTATAGTTGTGTCTGAAACTTGTGGTTTTGGTGCCTAATTTCTAGGTTGAGTTGTTATTAGTTATCTCTGAGAATTGTGGATGTTGTGCTTGTGGCATTGTCAAACCTTGTAAGGGAAAAGCCTTCTCTGCCTCTTTCTATTTCTTTGGCCACCATTCAGAGTCACCCCCCTCTCTATTGAAAGGGAGCCATATTCTTACTTTGTTTTCCTTTGGTAAAAGCTGATCAATCCATCTCCATCCTTCACTGTTCACTGTCACCTTCATCAAGACATGCACTCCCGCAGATAAATACTTTTGACACACTACCAGACCATTTAATATGCTACTGCGTTGCTTCGTGGTATGCTTGCCGGTGTTTCTTTTTTGTCCTTTTCCTTTTGTATTGCAAAACTATATACTTCTCTCTAAGGCACAGAATGTAGATCTGTAGAAAGATGAAGAAATTGGTACACGGAAGATGATGGTCGTCTTCGGGTTTTGAGTAGTACTCATCGAGTCTGGGTTGTGGTGTAAGCGGTGGCTGTTTAGTAGTGGACATATTGGTCGTAAGGTGGAGCTTGGAGGTCTGATTTCTAATGGTTGATCTGCTTATTGGTCATGTTGGGTTCTGTATGGAGGTGATGAATAGGGTCAGAGGGTGTAGTGTGGCTGATGCTGATATCCAGTAACTGGTGTTCTAAATGGTGTGTATGTGAAGGATGCTCTTTAGTTCTTCAGCAGTTGAACAATTAAATCATTTTGGACCTTTGGAGATGGATACAAACTAAATTCTGTACCATATCTCTTCACCTTTTTCTATTTTGACGAGTTGCGTAGATTCACAGATATAAGTAGCACCTAAAACCTGTAGATGACTAAAGCAAATTTTTGCGATTTTCTCTCTGCCAATATATATGAAAAAGAATCTTTTATCCTAGCCGTTCTCTCCAGGGTTTTTTTTTTAATGATTTCTGAGGTTTATGTATTCCATCTGTTGTTTCATTCAAGACTGGAGCTTTTGCTTTTTTGCATACCAAAGTACCTGTGCGTAGTTTATGCTTCTCGCCTCTGCCTTCTAACATTGAATGAAGATGTTAAGCAAGTAAATGTCATCCCTTGGGTTCTAGTAGTCAAATTCAGATTTTGGTGTGCCATGTACTTAGGTAGCTTTTCTTCTCACATATAGCAATTGTTTGCATCCCCAAGAGACCAAAATGATTCGTCAGCGCGGCATAGCTGTTGTACACCCTATTTACTGTGAGTAAAATGTCAAAAGTTGCACCACTGATTTCTTCATCTCTGTTCTGGATGTTCAGGATGGGGACCTCACCTCTACTTTCAGATGTTAGCAGACTCCCGGAATGGTGCTCAATTGTCATCCAACACCAATCGTCTCAGCGCACAACCATTGGAGCTTGAGAGTGTATATATCCACACTCATCACGACATGGCAATATCAGAAATTAATGCTCGGGACACGAGTCCGATCCTGGACAGCATGGAAAGTGGGAGAAGATATTAACTCTGGGTTTTTGACTGTGAAAGGAGTAGAGGTGATGACAAGAATACATTAGTATTAGGTTTTGACTCCGGAAGAAACAGATGCAGTTACAGAATGTCCTTACTTTCTAAGGTCAGCGTAAATTGTGTAGGTTTTGGCTTGCAGATATTGATACTTCGCATTTTACACATGGTAATATATGTACACTAATCTTAGATGGACTCGGTATATGTTTCCGGGTCAGATACGTGTCTAAGTGTCAGATTCGTCTACTTTTCGAAACTCAAGACATGCAGACACGACAAAATATTCTCGTCTATCGTTACTTTTTAATTATTTCATAACTAACATTGTTTTTAATGCGACACACTTACTTTAAAACATATGATAGTGTTCTTATTGAATTTCCATACTCATTTCCAAGTGCCAAGTCTCCAAAACTGGTGCTCACACATTTTGAAGTGTCCATGTAACATAAATGTATACAGACAGTTCAGTCGAGGAGTGCTCATCTTTCGACATTTAAGTGTCGTTTCTGTTCTTTTTCTCTCTTCTTCCATTCTAATATTCATCAGGATTTGGATGTCTGGCTCCTAATGATCCTCTAAGAGTATCGCAGGTTAGTTGAACATTGGAATCATGGCGGGCTAAAACCAGTGATTGTTCTCTAGCTGTATGTAGTTGTTTTTGTCAATTCAGTTTCAAAGCTGCTGGAATAACATCCAGGCACACGTGTTAGAGCTGCTGGCTAAATTGCTTGACAATGTGTACAGGACCAACAAGCAGAAAAGGTTCACAAGTGTCTGGTCCTTGGGGTCAAACCATGGCAGCCAAAGAATAAGTAGAAAGAACTCCCCGTCTGTTTCTCTCAGAACATTCTTTTGATATTTTAAAAAAGTACTTACCTGCTCTGTACAGTTACTGTAAACCTAATAAGAGAAGTTCATTACGAAGATCTAAAGGTAAGGTGTGGGATTTGCCCTGAAAGTCCAAAGATGGTTCTTCCCTGTTATACTAGCAAATACCTCGAGGCAAACTGTACGGCACATCATTTAACTTTAGTATTAGTTGCACAAGATTCTTCTAATTTGCTTTCACAACTGCACAACATTGTCTGATAAGTCAGTTTGACCAATATTTCATGATTTGAGGCAACTTCCTAAGAAAAATCACTCACTCCTGTGCTGCACCCGCTGGCTTCTAGATGTGGAAGGTCAGGCTTTTTATGGCTTTGAACAAGTCCAATTGTGGTCCGAAGTTTCTTTGTTGGGCATATAACGCTGGGTTGTAATTGGCCACTGCATACATTCTATCAACATTTGATTGGGATTTTTGTTGATTCTTGTTTGGCTGCTTATCTGACGCTTTCACGGGCCACATATATTAATTAATCATCAATTGATTAAGTTTATTATAAACCAATCAATTTAAGCTTTAAGGCTGTAGTGTCACGTGTTTTTTTTTTGAGAATATATTTTATATCGGTAATAGATATGATGTGGTGTAACGGATCAGATAAAATCTGATGAGATGAAACAATTTTCGGACAGTAAAATTTTAAGAATTTTTTGTTCTTTCATCTTATACGACGTTATCACTTTCAACGTTACATTAAAATGTTTTTGTCTTCTCCGAAAGGTCTATTATTAATTTTGAGATTGTTACGGTGATACCTCATGAGGACTGGCGTACAAGCCCAAAAGCATTTTGCTTGTTCCTTATTAACCTTTCCTTGGTCAAACTGGCAATGTTGAACTATACACACATTGAACGTCACTCGGTTGTACGTGTGAACAAAGTCAGCAAAAGCGAGTACTCAGGTTATCGGTAATGGAGAACCAGTCAATATAAGGATGCAAACATTGTTCTCAGTTCCTTGCCAACGTCGGTCCAGAATTCATAACCCCATCACCCCTATATAAAGCCCTCCTCACGCCTGCCTACCACAAAACACCCACTAAACCTCTCTTATCTCCCTAACACACACAAAGAACACGCACAGGAAATGGATATTCTTGAGATTACACACTTCGAAAGCCTAAAGAGGTACTGGAGGAGGAGGAAGTACCAGAGACTCAATGATTCTCCCAACAGAAAGAAGCTTCAGGTGGCAAGGCTTGGAAATAGAAAGCAACGCCAAGGCCTCAAGATAAGACTTGCCCCCAAGCTGAAGTTAAAGTTTTTGTCACCAATAAAGCTTTTGGCCAAGTTTCATCAAGCTTGTATTGATACCATGGTGGGTTTGGCCGGTAACAAGAGATTGGGGGCACCTGAAGAAAAGGAAATCCCGAAAGGCCGGGCTGTTCCGGTGGTATCGAATACTCGCAGTGAAGTTGTTGATGGCAGGTTGGTTTTGGAGATTTATAAGCGGATGGTTTCGGCTCGCGAATCGGCTGCTAAAGATTTATTACTATAAATGCTGGCAAGGGTCTCCTAGTTCCTTGTGTTTCTTTTTTGTGACTTTTTACTGTATTCTTTTGTTGATCAAGTTGTGGAACAAAGGAAGTTTCAAGAACGCAAGATGTATAGTCTCTACATGTATGTAGCACCTTCCAGAAGAAGTGAGATGAAAATTTCTTTACCTAGCTCTTTTGTCTACTATAACATGCACTCCAGAATATTAGGTTTCTTTACTAAAAGAAGTAACCGAAACCTGCAATGATCACGTCCCTGATTATGCTGACAAGAGCTCTACAAGTGAAATGGCGAGCGACGGAGTTAGAAACTTAGTTGAAGGTGGGTACTTAATAGCTAATTTTTTTGGCTTAAAATACCTTCGTCAGTGAGTTAAACCTAATAAATTGATGAACGTAGGTCAAAGGGACAAGAAACAAGAACTCCAATTCCGCAATTCGAACTTCCTAGTTCCTCAGATGGACAATATATTCAACTTGTTCATGAAAGCTCCAAATTCTCAAACCCCAATTGCCATATTCAGTGCTAAATTCTCCCAAATGCCATATTCCTACTTCCTAATTGCAACCACAGGCAACAATTGTCAATCTTTCAATCCAAAATAAAAAATCTCAATAAACCTCAATCTGAAACCTGTATACTCATCACCCACGAGTTGTAATTGCAATCTAAAAATAAAAATCCAAAATCTCAATCTGACATTAAGAATCCCACTAGCGGCCTCAATTCTCAATTGGGACTTGTGTGTTCCAAAACGCAATTATCAAATTCTAATTTGAAACAAAAAGGAAATGATTCAAGTTTAAGAAATTAGAAATTCTAAGAATAAACACCGGAAGTCTAGATTTTACCTTGCTTTTAAAGTGGAAGATTAGGGTTTTGCCACTTTTCATGGAGGCAGTGGAGCAATTCCAGTAATCAGTGGAAGAATGGTAGCACTACAAGAAAAACAAGCTATGCCGATACAGTACCGTAGGGATAGGTGCCAAGTACCGTAGGCATAGCCTATCCTTTCGGTACTATACCGTAGCCGTAAGTTGCGATGCCCTAGATCTGTGCCTACGGTACTTAGCACCTATCCCTACGGTTACGCCGTAGCTATATACCTATGTCAAATTTGTTTTAAACCACTTATAGCGATGGTTCTTGGGGCATAGGCCTACTGTTTAACCGTAAGGATATGTTTAATTTTGGAAGCCTATGCCTACGGTTGGTAGTGTAGGGAAATGTTTACCCCATAACTACCCTAAGCTAAACCTACAGTATATTCCGTAGGGTAAGGTTAAATTGTAGCCGTTTTTTTAAAAAAAATAATTGAATCCTATCCCTACGGTACCAACCGTAGGTACATGTTCTCCCTTTTTTTTTTTTCCTTTTTTCCATGCTGAATTTTGTTTCATCACAAAACCTGTAAATGCAATTGAAATATTATAAACATGTTTTGCAATTACTAAAATAGTGCAACATTCTATAACAATAATCCTGTACACCAACTTTCATACAAAAGCGTCAATCTCACCACTTAATTTCAAAAGCCATCATAAGATCTTAATACTATAATCCTGACCTAGATACTATATGCATCCACCCACATTAGTTGCATACCACGAACAACTCATGAGAACTAATCCTCGTTCACATAACTTGCATTTTGCTCCTCGCCATCATAACCATTATACAAAATGTAACAAAGCATCATTAATGACTGAGAAGTTGTATCAAAGACCGAATTCAGTGTGTACTTCAAAAGTGGACAATTCTGATTGATGACCCACAAGTAAAATAAAAAACTACATACAAACCAATAAAAAAATATAAACAAAAACATGGCAGAACAATTAGTGGTTGACGAATCACTATGAAAGGAGAGTCGCAAAAGAGTGAGCAAGGGAGAGAGAAAGAATGAGCTCAAGCAAAGAAAGGCACATGGGATCAATTTATAAGCTGAACACAGTAGAAGTGTGAAAGACATGTGGAGAGGAAAAGATTCAACTCTATTCTTGATTTTTGCACTACAGAAATAATCAGCAAAATGTATTTAAATATGACTATTATGTACATTAATGTGGTTACATCCCCTTAGAAACCTAGAAGTTGCAAAATAAAATTGAGAAGTTGTCCTCGACATCATTCTGTGATTTCACAACCATTTGAACTTCTTTCGATAGCAACTCAAGAGTTCATGATCTTGTTGTTTTACAAGGTAAAATTAAGGCTTCTTTCTTCCATTTCAGACCATGTGTTCTATCTTAGCCTGCACAAAAGCTATGGTTGAAAAGTTACCCCAAATTACCACCCCATTAAACTCAAAAAAGCCATGAGAAATAAAAAAAACAGCACAAAGAAAGCCATTTTCCACAGAGGAAGCCAATATAAGTACCAATTCTTGCCAAGCTCAATAGCAACATCTTGGTAGCTATTTTTCTTGCCTTGGCTACTCCCACAGAACACACAAATCCTCTTGAATTTTGATTACAGAGTAATCTTGGCTACTCCCATAGGACACACAAAGTTACCTACTCTCTTAGGCACAAGTTTCTTTAGGCCAGCCCTACAAGCTGATTTTGGTTTTACAGTAATCTTTGCTTCATGATTCAACGTCCCATTGGATTTTTCCCACTTAATATGTAGCCTATTCTAGCTGGTACCAAGTATGAACACTAGCGAATCAAAGTCTGAAAGTACATCACTGAATTTCAGTCCTAGCTAGTTCAAGGTTGGTCATGATTTTCATCTTCAAATTTGTTTACCTTTTCATTTCTTCTATTTTCCAAACTCAGGTTATAGAACCTTTGCCAATCAGTATTTGTTTACCTTTATCATCCAGTGACAAGATATCGTAATCAACCCTAAATGAAATAATGGTGTAAGCAGTATGTGGAAACTGTTCTGCGATCAAAAGCCTAATACCTCTATTCTGAAACAAAAACAGGATTAAGGTGTGCCAGATATGCGTTGGAAAGGAGCACTTTGAGCCATTAGGCCACCAGAGGCACATGTTCATGGACAATGCTTCATGTTGCATTAGTCCTATCCAATGCTTCATGGTGCAAAGCATACAAAGGAGATCAAGTTATATTAGATACTCCTTGCTCTATACAGTGAGTTTATCTCTATGGTGACTATTTCTAAATTCTTCTTTTTAGCTTCGCTTTATGCCTATTGAAGGCTATCTTCCTTCTTCATCTTGAATACTCCTTGACTGCTACATTCTTAAGATTGTTATTATTATGCTTGATGTTTTTTTTTGTTTCAAAGTATAGAAAACATGAGTAGGCCACACATCATATAAGGTGTAATCTTTTGTGACGCGGATTTTAAGTCTTAGGAGAGAGACAAGAGTATTGGGAGAGAGAGAAAAGGAGGGTACGTATTACAGTAAGGCATAAGGATGAACTGCTTTTAAGGTTTCTTCTTTACAGTTCTTCCCCTTTATCCTACTCCCTTCTCTGAAACTGTTACAACAATAAACCCTCTTTCAACTAACTCTTGAACAACAAATCCTCCAATGTACTCAATTGAACCCATAACCAGTACATTTATAACTTTAGGATTATAGTTTCTATCGGTGAATAAGACATGATAAGATCTAGAACATTCAGGAAATAACGAGTTCATTTCACATGTAAGAAGTAATATTAAAACCTGTGCTTGAGCCCTCTTCCTGTGTCGGTGAACCCTTAACTTGTGAACCATAGGCCTCCGTCAATGAACCATCTGCGTGTGAATCTTGGTCTTTAGCTCGTGGTACATCAGCCTCGGCCAGTAACTATCGATGTAGCCATCCAACCATGTGAAAAGAATCACTGTATGTATGGCAAACATTAATGCATGCACCAACTGATACGAATGTGTCACGCATACGCGATGCATGTGCAGCTCATATATTTATGTTAGACATCAAATTAAAATATATCTAGTCAATAAAAGAGATCGGGTTTTCTAATATAAGAGATCAGTTTTCTAATCAATATTCATGTACATGTAACAAATAGCAAGTGAATTAAAAGTACCTTTAATTGAGCCTAAATGGTTCGAAGCCCCACTTTCAACAGATCCCAAACACACCAATGTACTTTCCCTTCTCAAGCACTGCCACAAAAGAACCATCATAATTGAAATTTGACTGAAAATAACAAAGAGAAAAAAATTAAACACAAACATATTTGAGTAAATGGGCATCAATTTGTTACTAAAAATCACACACAAGAAACAAAGAAAAAACAAGAGTCAGGCCATTGACCTAAGACTAATTATCTCCTGACCAACTGCTGTTCTTGCCAATCCATGCAAGATTTTAAGTGCTGGCCTTAAAATTACTGGAAAGCTTCTTGCTGTGTATAAAATATGGGAAATTTGTTTCTTCCCCATTCAAGCAGTACAACATTTTCTTAAGCAATACATCCCCACTATTTATCACACAAAAAGAAAATAGTTGACATGATGTAAGTGCAGTCCGATTACAAACTGGCATCAGTAGTAGATTGAAAATTATAAATTTCTAAAGAAAAATGTGCTCAGATGAATTATGGGCAAAAAGAACACAAATCCAATAAAAGACCTACATGCTCCCTATTTGCATAGATAGAGGGTTTCACCAAAACCATCTAAAAAGGACAAGGAGAAATACTTCAAATAAAATTAGAAAAGAAACTCTACTTGACTTACTTAACAATGAAGACTTGAAATGAAACTTTGAAAAGTCTACAAGACAAAATAAACTCTTGCCAAAAGTGATCACCATGTACACATAATGGACATCTAATTCATGAAAAGTTTGGACAAGCTTTGCAATTCTAATAACTCATAACTACAGAAAACATACCAAACAACAAGAGATGTACCAATATTATGACAATTCATCCAACAGGAAGCAGACACGATACTTGAGAACATCACAATGAACATAAAGTGGAGGCAACAAAAAACTATGAAGATGAAGCATATGATCTGGTAGACGTTCTTCTAGACTTTCGGGAGCGGAAATATGAGTTTGCCTTAACGACTGAGAACTTAAAAGCAGTTATCCTGGTTACTAACCTTGAGCCTTTTTATATTAGTTTATGTTTATATGTACATCCATCTTATAATTTTCAACCCAAGTGGATCATAACCCAAATTTAGGTAATTCACTTATGTGGTCCTTAACATGCAATTTGTAAGACTACTCCTAAGTAGTCTCCGCCAAACAACATCTCTAGTTATGAGTCTCATCTATTTGAACACAAATTCATCAAATTTCTATCAGCTCTTTTTCAGTGCTGGTACTAAGGCATCATTCACGGCTGTAGATCGGACAATGTCAGAAATGCTCAAGCATCCCAACATAATCAGAAGGAACAAGGTGAGGTGAGAAAGGCATGTAATAGCAAAGGAAATTAAAACTAACTACGGTAGTATCTCCAATCTACAACAAATTTTAGACTCAACTTTGTGATTGGCTGACCAATCACAGGAACAAGAACATATTTTAAGGGTAATCCTATGAACCACACTCATAAACATATAACTTCTCAAACAAATAAACGCTAGATTCATTGCATCATACTCTAATTATCCATACCATCAATTAGCTTGTGTACCGAACAACTTAATCTAAGATTCAACCAAGCAACAAAATCTTGTACAGTGTGAAACCGAAATAAAAAGAAAAGGGGAATTGTTTCACCATAGTTATGTTGCGCCGAATTGAGAGTAGAAAAAGGGAGAAGAATGTTGCGCCAAAGGGGTAGTGTGAGTGATCAACAAAAGAAGAGAGAAGAATGTCATACCTAGAAGTCTTCACATACTGTGCTAAGGCGCTGATCTGAGAGAGTTTTTGTGCATATTATCAATTTCCAATTTTTGTCCGAAGGAATCCAATTGCAAATTTTAGCCCGCAAAATTCTCCCGCCAGGTAGTCGACCCCTTTCCAACGGTAAGCAGCACCAATGGCCATGGTACAATATTAACCGTAGGCATACAGGACTTGTACCTATGGCTCTTTTTATACCGTAGCCCTTTTTATCACCATAGAGCAGTTTTGGAATAGTGTAACTTTATATTTGTAGGAAAAAAGAGGGTTCTTCATGATTTTTAAGCTAAAGGGATTGTCGTTGAGAAAATTAAGTGAAACACTGATAATTTGGGAAATAAAATATGAGGAGAGTATCACTGTAAATACACCATGATGAATCGACAAAGCTGGAAGAATAGATGAATCGAGTAATACATCAGGACTTCAACCACTCTACCGTGATTGAATCTACTGTCTATGCGACTATGTCAGTCGCCGAAGGTGGACCTGTCGGTAGAGGCAGTAGGCCGTGGCGTTGAGGGCTTTGTGTTGACTTTAAGTGTAGAACTTTTTTTATTTAGTAAGTTTATCATTTCTAATGACTAAAAAGACTTTTTTTTAAAACTATTTTTAGAATTTTCATATAGCTTAACATATAAAGTGACTAAAAATATATCTCTTTTAAACATTTTTAGAAATTAGGTGGCATTTTTTTCATTAAAGATAAAATATACCACATATAATAGAAAATTCACCGAGAAGCAGGTGGGCACGGGCCCACCTGTGCCCCCCATTCCCTCACCCCTGCAAATGACCAAGACCAATTGTGTACCCAACTAAAAAAGAGAAGCGAAACATTGATGAGGATCATTAACATGCTATACATATCGTCAACATATATGGCTATGACAACCATTACTTATAAGACATTGGACGCCAAGATATAATTCCCTGTTTTAAGTTAGTAACTAATTAACCTGTGTACCGGGTGGGGATCGGGGGGTTGGAGTAAGGGGTATATAGGTTTACTCTGGTGCATATGCCCCATGCCATTAGTGTGCTGCATTAAGGGTGTGGCATATCGGTGTATGTTGTTGTCGTGTATAGGTCTATAATGGCAATAGGGTCATGATCTGGGGCGTAACCAATGTTAAAATGGATTCTTAGAAGATGATATTGTTGCTGTTAAAAACTGGATCGAGAACCACACAGAAAATAGGCCTGCAAAAGAGAACATGGAATGACCGCCAGGTGGGGTTCCAGCGAGGGAACGCTTCGATGCTTAAGTCAGAGATGGCTAACTATGTAGAACTCTGAAAAGCAATAAGAACATAGTGTATGTGTGTGTAGTTTTTCCCATACCTGGGGGATAGACCTCTTTATATAGCTGTAAGAGAAGACTCCTAGTAGGACTAGGCCGTGGACCAGATGTGTTAGGATCGTGTTAGGATCTTTGAGGATCACGTCACAATCTCTGAGGACTCTTTTAGAATCCTGATAAGATAATCATCAATATCTCAGTTTGACTGGGATTGCCGGGTGTTCCCCAATTATTGAGAGTTATATTTGAGTTATATCAAGGGTGAAAGAACAAGTGTTGGAAAGTGCCAAAGAACAAGACAGGTACTCAGGTATAGAGCAGTCACTAAAAAGTGGTTCAGTGGTTCTGGGGGCAAAATCTCAGTATTAACTTCATGTTGATTGTATGCGTGGTATTTACTGTACTTCGCAGGCCACACTTTTGATCACTAAACTTGGGCTGCAATATGTGCTGTGATTTTGTGTGAACATCATGGTTAAGGCTTGCTCTGAAGTTCCTTACTCTGAAGTAGCTAGGACTAAATATTTCCACCGATTGTGCCCCTTTGATTTCCCCCCTTGCTCAAGACAGTAGGTCCTCCTTAGGGGTCTTTGTGCCTATAAAATTGTTAATGTCCCTCTGATCCATCTTTAAATCCGCAATATTGGAGGATCTTTGGTTATCGTTGACTTATCTCATATCTTCATATACAATTATAGGGATAGTTTCCTTAAGTTAGTTAATCTTGTCCGATTAAAATTGATTGTAATAGCTTAATAGTAGGATCTAAATTGACATGTAAGTAGTATATAAAGGAGCTCATCGTTAGTAAAATTCATTTTTGGAGATATTCCATTCTTCATGTTACTGAACATACCAAAACTTGATTTTTTTTCTTTTCTAAACATGGCTGGGAACGATAATGGCAAGAGTATCAGGGATTTGGTAGGGTGTGCCAATGCTAATATCAAAGCAAGGCACTTGACACCACCTCTCCATACTACTTGCATCCGTCTGATCATCCTGGCCTGATTTTCGTGACGCACTCCCTCAGTGAAAGTGGATATAACTATTTCACATAGAGGCGTAGCTTTAAGAACGCCCTTTGTTTCAAAACAAGGTAAGTTTTGTAGATGGAACGATAGCAAAAACGGAGATCGAATCTCCGGATTTGCAGTCATGGATTCAATACAATGCGGTGGTTCTCTCATGAATTACAAACACGCTTGCTAAAGAACTTCAAGGCATCACTGTCCATGCCGAAACCGCAAGAGAAATATGAAAAGATTTAGAAGAGAGATTTACCGAAAGAATACCGCCAAGAGTCTGCTAATTGAAGATGCCATTGCCTTTTTGCAGCAAGAGAAATCCTCGATCTTATTTTATTACATGAATTAAAAACCATTTGGGGTGAGTTACAAGGTCTTAATTCAGTACCACTATGCAGTTGCGGATGTAAATGTGGTGCCCCAAGGAAAATGTTGTCCATGCCTGAGGAGGATAAAGTTTTTGACTTTCTGATGAGACTAGATGAAGCATACACGACTATAAGGTCCCAAATATTGAGCATCAATCCACTGTTGAACCTCATAAGGGCTTATGCCATCGCTGCATAATAAGAGAAGCAGCATCTAATCACTGCAAATCGTGCTCCCACCACTGATGCCGCTGCCTTGATGATGGAAGGAGGTGAATAGTGACCAGCGAAGACCAACAATCGAGATCGAAGTCAGTTTCCACCATGCACATACTGTGGGAAGACAAATCACAATGCCAATCACTGCTACAAGGTGATTGGCTACCACATGAGTGGTGCAAGCCCAAAAAATGAACCGACAGACATTTATAACCACAACGAGATCGGGAGATGGGACATCATCAAGCTCTTCTATGGCATCTGCGGAGCTGGCTTCGCCACAACCATGGATAGCGGAAGTTCACCAATCCCTGAACTTAACTTAGGTGCTGCATCAAAGCTACTTGCTCTCCTCGGTGGTCATGCGGCGGCGACAAGTAACTCATCGGGAAATGCTTCCTCCAATTCCTCGAGTAAGGCAGTAGATCTATGGATTATTGACATGGGGGCCACAAATCACATAACCCATAATATAGAATCATTATTTGATATAGTGTCTGGGCTCAATATATCGCCGACAAAAATTCCTAATTATGACGCAGTAGCCTTCCATTCTTTGGGCTGGGTTGCTCTTGGAAAAAGATTAACTCTTGAGCGAGTTCTTGGGGTTCCCGAATTTTATTTCAATTTGTCATCAGTTAGTAAATTGACACGTGATTTAAATTGTACGTTAACTTTCCTGCTGGAATTTTGTATGATTCAGGACTTACCATCGAGGATGCTGATTGGAGTGGGTTGAGAGCATAATGGCGTTTATAATTTGGAGATGATGAAAGGGGGAAGACATTGACAACAAGCAATTCGGTTGATGCAAACTTGTGGCACTGACACTTGGGGCATTTACAGGTGAATCATACTTCTTTGAATCCAAAATTTTCCACTTCGGTTGATTGCAAAGAGAATATGTTTTTATATGCTTGTTGTAAAGCCAAACAAACACAATTACCTTTCCCTGTTAGTAAGAATAAGACTATGCATGCTTTTGATATAGTTTACTGTGATATTTGGGATCCCTACAAAACAAACTCATTATCTCATTCACTATTTTCTAACCATAGTGGATAATTTAAGTTGGGCCACATGGATCTTTCTCATGAATATATAGAGACCAGGGCATATTTGTTACAATTTTTAAATTAGTCTACATGCAATTCAACTTGCGAGTCAGGGCTTTACAGACTCATAATGGCCTGGAATTTGCCATACTAATTTAATGAGCCATTATTTCGATCGTGGCATAGAACGCCAATGTAGTTGTATGGACAAGCATCAAAATGAAGTTGTCGAATAGAACCATAGACACCTGTTAGAAGTTGCACGTGCAATGGAATTTCAAGCAAAACTCCTTAATTCATTTTGGGGTGAATGTGTTCTCACTGCCACATACCTGATCAACCCCATGCGGCTCACAATTTTACGAAGTAAAATTCCGTCTTGGGTTTCACTTGGGAAAATTCCAACATATGGTCATTTGTGGATCTTTAGATACCTCTGTTATGGACATGTAAATTAAAAACTACATGATAAGTTTGCTCCATGCATTAAACTAGGTGTCTTTGTACTATACCCCCAAGGACAAAAGCGTTACATAAACTACGATCTTGAACTTAAGATGATTTAAATCTCACGTGATGTTCAATTATTTTAGGACATTGTTTCAATTGAAATTCTCTGACAACTTATTTGTATTAAATCACCACCATGAATAACCCATTTAGCCATACAGAGCCTAAAACCACTGGACTTGGGCCTGATGAGCTAACCACAAGTGCTAACAATCCGGGTAGTCCAATTAGACATACGTCCCATGAAATGACCCATGGCCTGCGATAGTAGAGCCCACATTAAATGCAGCTCCACACGAGCCCTCTTCCATCTACTACGCTGGGTTGGAGCCAATTTAGACGGATCGATCTGCAGTGGCAACCCCATCCATTGACCCAATTGGTTCTGACATGATCTCTGCACTAGACAACTTTTTTCCTGTAGCTCGACTTACTTCAGTAAAAGGAAACGTCAACTTTCTTGCTCCATTCGTGTTATGATTATGTTTTACCCCTTTCTCTCGCTCCACCAGGCATCATACCGCCCTTATCCACTCCTTCAGCTAACTCGACTGCACATCATTGTATTTCTTACTCCAAGTTTTCTTATGATCACACTGCCTCCTTGGCAGCCATCTCATCCACCAATGAGCCAAGATCATTCTTTCAGGGAGTCAAATATGCATATTAGATGGATGTCAGGGAAAAGAAAATCCTACTCCGGATGCCGATCAAATTTGGACTTACAACCCCTACCTCCTGGCAAACAGGTTCTCAATCCTAAATAGGTTTGCAAAGTCAAATATCATCGCAATGGAAGCATCGAGCGTTATGAGACACGCCTCATTGCTAAAGGATACATCGAGTTTGAAGGCATTGAGTTCAATAAGACATTTTCCCAGTTGCCAAATTAGTCACTGCACATTGTTTGTTGGCGCTTACTTTAATTAGGCATTGGAAATTGCATCAACTGGATGTAAACAACGCCTTCTTGCATGGTGACTTGAAAAATGAAATCTACATGAAGATCCCACAGGGCTTTGCCAAAAAAGGGGAGCAATGCATTTGCCAATTACATAAATCCTTATATGGTCTTTGCCGAGCATCTAGAAATTGGTATCAGAAGTTCCTCAGTTCTCTTCTTGCCATCGGTTTTGGCAATCAAATGCAGATTATTTCTTATTCTTCTTCTCTCAGGGAGGATCTTTTGTTGTAGCCTTCATCTATGTTGATAATGTCATCTTTATGGGAACAAATTTTGCTTGTATTTCAAAGCTGAAACGCTACTTGGATGCCAAATTGCACATCAAGGACCTTGGCAAACTCAATATTTTCTTGGGATTGAAATGGCACGTTCGCCAGTAGGGATCACCTTAAGTCAATGCAAGTATATTTTTGATATCCTGGCCGAAAGTAGCCTCACAGGATGCAAGGAAGCCTTTTTCCCGTAGACCAGCAACATAAACTTTCACTTGACTGGTGAGCTATGCAATGATTACGGACAATACCAACGACTGATAGGTTGATTACTTTACCTCACCATCACTCGTCCAAACATTAGATGTACGGTACATATTGTTGGTTAGTTTATGCATGCACCACGACAACCATACCTTGATGCTGCATATAAGGTGTTATGTTATCTCAAAGGAAACCCATGGCAAGGTATATATCATGCGTCCCTCAAATGGTTCCTTGTCATTAGAAGCATATTGTGATGTAGATAGGGTGAGATATCTGACGACATGCAGATCCACATAGGTTATATTATCTTTCTTGGGTCTTCTCCTATTTCATGGGTCTTCTCCTACCTATTTCATGGCGCTCTAAGAAACAAACAGTGGTTTCTCGCTTTTCGCAGCTAAGGTATAATACCTAGCCCTGGCCACCACTACCAGTAAAATCATTTGGCTCCTACGGCTTTTATGAGACTTTCGAGTGACATAATTTTTCGGTTCCACTATTCTGTGACAATTAGGCAATCATTCACATCGCTGCTAATCCCGTCTTCCACAAGAGAACAAAATATGTCGTCCTTGATTGTCATTTTATCCGATAACAAATTCAGTTTGAGACTCTTGTTACTCAGCCCATTTCTTCATAGAACAAATTGGCTGACATATTCACTAAAGGACTTGGACACGATCGATTTTATGAGCTGTTAACCAAGTTGGGCATTTCCTCATCCATTCACCAACTGGCGAAGGAGTATTGGAGGATATTGGAAGGTCTTTTGTTATCGTTTATCTTAATATCTTCATACACATTTAAAGGGATAGTTTCTTTAAGTTAGTGGATCTTGTTTGATTATAATTGATTGTAATAGTTTAATACTAGGATCTATATTGACATGTAAGTAGTATATAAAAAAGTACCTATCATTAGCAAAATTCATCTATCTGGAGATATTCCATTCTTCACTCAACAATCCCCAAGTTCCCCAGCCTTTGCCCCCAAATTATGGCCTTTGTTCCCCTCATTTCCATGATATATAGCAGTTTGCTTGTGTGAACTTTGTTGGTAATGCCTGCATGAAGCTGTTCCCACAGAATTGAGCTCTTGTTCCCCGCATTTCCACAACAGCAGCTTGCCTGTGTGAACTTTTTTGGTAATGCCCACGTGAAGCTATTCTTAATCATATCAGTTGATTAGAGAATATAGTGGCGACCCTAGTCAATTAATAGTGTTGTTATTTCTTGGCTAGATGTTACCTGTAGGACTGTTCAAAACTTTGCAATCTTGTCATCAATTAAATGAAAAATAAGTGGACATAACTTGTTTCAAGTTCTCCCTTCTTTATCAAACCACATAAAGAGAAAAGAAGAAAAGTGAGTGTGAGTAAGACATGTTAATTCCAAGAAAATGATATGGAAGATGTTTGTGCTTGTTTTTTGGGTTCATTTTGTGTGTAAATATGATGGTAGAAAGAAAGGTAAAGAGACAAAGAAAGGAAAATATCACGTAGAGGACACATGAAAAAGTAAGTAGGAATACAATAGTAGGCCCCACTTACTAATATACTTATGTAGTATGCTAATGTATATGCATGTGTACCGAATATGATGTTTTGCATAATACGAGAAACGTGAGTATGGCTGTAGGCTGTGAGGCACAATGTAGTGCTTTGACGGTGCACTTGCACTTCGTACGTGGATGGGTGTGATGGTCGGGTTGCAACAGTTTGCGCATAACCCGACTGTTGGCAGCTCGGTGCCATTGTTTCGAGCTGACTAGCTCGTTGGGAGTTGGGTGGTTTAATGGTCTGAAATCTGGATCGTTAATCTTAACAGTTTCTGATCCTACGATATAGATTTAATGGGTGCATGGTGAAATGGTGCGACCCTCAGTGAATAGCCACCAGGGCTCTCTATTTATAAAATTGGTCAGATTTTTTTACGGATTATCATTCAGCCTTTTTCCTCTTCATTCTTGCTTTATGTAGATCATCTAGTAGAACGAATTTCTACAAAAATTCTTTCTTGTAGTTACATTATGTGGAGCTCCATATGTGTTCATTGTTTGTGTAAACGGTGTTCACCATTATGCTTTGTCGTGTCTTAGAGGGTATTTGCCTGCAATCTATTTCTCGTGAGGACAAATATAAATTTAAGGAGAATATCACAACGTGCCTCGAAGCCTTTTCTTTTCAGTGACGAAACCCTTTTTTCCTTAACAGAAGAAGTTTGCAACATGTTGTTATTGGTCGTTAAAGCACCTTTCTCTACTCTCCTTGGTTTTCTTCTCAACTTTTTGAGTACAGGAGATATGATTGACATAGAACTTGGACTTTGGGCAAAGACAATTAGGTTTTAAAGCATTACTCTCGAGGGAGCAGGCCAATGGCCGAAATATTCTTCTTTCTTTCTATTTCCAATTCATGAAACGCTTATGTGATTGAATATTGTTCATATCAACACGTACAAACATATGACTAGAGGCTCGTTGATCAGTACCTCTCTTCCCCCTACTCTTGTCCTTGGTTATGACCAATTGAGCGAGCAAACTTTTTCCTGGCTAATTCATTCTTGTGCTTTTTCTCTTCCTCTGTCGAGGATGAGTTTTGGGAAGAGAATTTAATTTGCTAAACATCTTTCCTACTTTAATATCAAGGTTGATTCATCCTAATGATTCCACTTGAAAGCTGTAACATACATACATACAGAGCAACAATTGTTGATTAATGATTGCTAGGTCCAACAAGCAGCATAGACATATTGGACACTACTCACTCGTACTTATATGCAAGAACGAGCCATTATATGCATATAAACTTTTTTAATCCCACATTCTTCCATAAAATGTGCATGCCACCAACTTCTTTATAAAGGCTCTTTTACATTCTTGGCAAAACGCACCCCCTACACATGCACAAATATGTATATTCTTCGGCTTACAAAATTTGAAAACCTTAAGAGATACTAGAGGATGAGGAAATACCAACAATTAGATGATGCAACCAACGAAAAGAAGGTGAAGATCGCGAGGCTTGGCAATAAGAAGCAGCGAGGCTTGAATTTTCATTTGGCAGGCAACAAGAATGCTGGTCTCAGAGAGAAAATAGTCCCGAAAGGTGCTCCTCTACCAATTATTTCAAGCACTAGCAATGATATTGTTGATGGAACTTTGGTCTTGGAAATCTATAAGCGAATGTTGTCTATTCGTGAAGTACCAGCGTGTCTTTAGTGTGAAGTAATACTCATTTTTTTTATCGTAGTTTGTTATTATCTCATGTATCTACTGTTTCATCATTATTTAATTTATTTTCAATGTGGTGAAGAAGATTATTCTCGTAATTGTGAAATTTTGTGTATAAGGCACCTGTGAAATGATTAATACGAAAACTAGCTTCTTGAAAGCCGTGTGCATTTCTCTACTAGTCCCGCATGGGGGGGGGGGGGGGGGTAGGGTGGACGAGAAAATAATATATATGTTGCCATTTATTGATGTACTTCATTTTTAAGGACAATTCTGCTGCTTCTTTTTTCAGCATTGTAGCTAATTAATTCACATACTAAAAATTTATATAGGGTTCTTATAACAAATTAAAGTAATATCAATTTTCCATTTTCTCGTGTGAAATTCTACAATGAAACATAGTGGTAAATGTAGACTTCGCTGTACTAATTAGGCTGATGAGCCGTTACATATAGATAACAAAATTTTCTTAACAGACATAATTCTTTCTTTCTGGGACTTGTCCACCGATCCTTGTGCCCATTTCTAAAGCCATTTTTCTGGATATTTGCAAATCAAAATTTTAATCTTTCTAGCACAACGCTCGAGATCTAGGTTATCTGAAGTCTGAACCACCTACTTTCAACAGGGAAAAGGATTGGAAGAGATTTTGCCACTAGCCATACTTGTAAGTAACTATAATTAGGTTGCTAGATGTAAAATAACACAGGATGCAATTATCATTATAGGGAACAAGCAATCATCTATGTAAGTTCTCCTATGTCTTTGAAAATCTTGTAAATTCTAGTAACCCAATGCAAATCACCAGACAGAAGTATAAAATCAAAAGTTCCTCAGTTGTTGTAGTCTAACTTCAGTAGACATACAGGTTTACACATCTCACTTGAATACTGAGGCAGTCAAGTTAGAACAAGTCGAGTTGGTTAACACTTAATACTAAGTTATCTGCACTCAAACGGTTGCATTATCCCATCTAATTTTATATAAAGCCTCTGTCATATGTACCTTATTGACCTAAACGTGCACACTTAGAATCTCTATTTCTTTCTCATTACAAACTCATGGATGTTCTGTATTTTGCACTTTTCAAAAACCTTCAGAGGTACTGGAGGAAGAGAAGTCACCAACGACTCTGATGCGACGAAGATGCAAAAGAAGCTGAAAATTGCAAGGCTTGGCAGTAAGAACAACATAGCTTGTAAGGATTCCCGAGATGCGATTGAAGTTGGTATCACCAATTAAGCTGTTGGCAAGATATCATGATACTTATATTGACATAATGATCCGCTTAGCGACGAAAAACAACTTCGGCCTCTTTGGAGGGCAAACTTTTCCAAAATGTCGACGTATTCCAAAAACCATTAGTACTAGTAATGGAATTGTTGATCGAAGGCTGGTTTCTGAGATATATGTATGAGTGCTTGGAATTCCCTTAGGAATTAACTGCTTTATAGCGTATTAAGTTTCTCAGGTTTTAGTTTCAGTTTCCAAGTCCTAGCTATTATAACTGGATATCTACAGTCCTAAGATTCTTAATCTTTAACGCCTTGGAAGCCCAAAGCACAACTTATGGTACTCTATCGAAGACTCCAACTCTTCTGATAAGAGTAGCTCTTAGCATACGCAGTTAACAAAATAGCTTCGAAAGGGAGAGTGATTCTGCCTACAAGGACACGGTTGATTGGGATATGTTAAGAGGCTCGAAATATTTTGAAGTGATCGTGTCTTGTGGTTGGGTACTGACTATTTGGAAGTGAAACTAGCAAATAGCCTTAACCTTAGATTAGGCATTATTAGGAAAGTCTACTATGCTATTCTTTATTGTGCATGATTCCTTACTTATCCCACGTAATTAACGAGTAGGATACTTCAAACATCATTAGCCAGAGGACTCAAAGCGTGCCAAGATAGTGTCATCAAGGAGTTACTAACCTGATGGGTCCAGGTAGTATCCTAAAGGAGTCGCCAACCTTACATGTCGAGGTAGTGTCCCAGATGAGTCGCCTACTCGATAGGCCGAGATAGTGTCTCGAAAGAGCCGCTACCTGGCGGGAGGAGAGTCCTTATACTCGAACACTTAGAGTTGCATGGCAGAGATAGTGTCCCCAAGCATTAAGAGCTCGCCAACGTAGTCTTACAAAAAAGTCGCTTACATGACGAGCTGAGGCAATGTCCTGGAGGAGTTGTTTACTTGGCAGGAGAGAAGTCCTCATGTTGAAGCAGTTGGAACTCCTTGACGGAGAGAGTGCCCTGGAGGATTTGCATATTTCCATGATGAGTCTTTGTGCCATAGCATTCGAATGGCACCAAGGTAGTATGCCGGAAGAGTCGCCTACTCGACGGGCTGAGGTTTTGTCCCATAGGAGTCGCCTACCTGGTAGAAAGGGAGTCCTTATGCTTGAGCACTCAGAATTCCCTGAGGTAGTGTTTAGAAGGAGTCGTTATCCTAAGGGATGTTGCACACTTTGGAGAGTGGGCCGAAGCATGTTTCACAACTAAGGCAAAGTGTGCACGACGTGGTAAGATGATGGACAAACGCCGAAGAGTGATAGTGTGAGAGAGTGATAGGGCACGACTGTGCAAGTGGCGAGGTGCATGGATGTACCATATGACACGACGACAATGCATGGGCCCAATTGAGGGAAAGAGTGTCAGAAGCATGCTTGACAAGGAGTGGTGCTCGCCGGTCACCATGACGACGTACATTTTGTCGAGAGCATGTGACTCAGAGAAGGTGCTCAGGCAAGGTTAGGCAACATGGTGCTCATCACGGTGACGAGTGCTATAGAGACGGGGGTCGTGCTGAGGGCACGTGATGCATAGACGACGTTCTAGCACAAAAATGGCTGCTACTTAGATGGGCATCGTGCCAGGGGCACATGATGCAGAGACGGTGCTCGGGCGCGATAATGAGTGGTATGAAGACGTGTGTCATGCCAGGAACAAAGTGACGCAGGGACGATGATCGATTGCTACAATTGGAGTCATAGTTCTTAGGTGTAGCGACAAAGGTCACGGAGAGAACAAGGAAGGAGCCTCAAAGGAGAGCCTCAACGGAGAGAGAGTCCTTAAGGGGTGAGGAGAAGAGTCCCCAAGGAGGGGAGACCAAGGATAAGGAGCCCCAAAGAGGCAAGAGGCAAGACCCCTAAAGGGGTGACGAGGCTGACCCCAAAGAGGCAAAGAGATCGACCCCCAAAGAGACAAGAAGGCCAACCCCCAAAGTGGGAGGAGTCGAGTGGCACGGCGTCAACTACTTTACCTAAGGGATTAGGCGCAACGAATCCAACACCTAAGGAAAATCATTAGTAAGAGGCGAAGTGCATGTGACCTTGGAAGTTTTGAACTTTGACCGTTGACAATTTGTTGACGTTATCATGAAAGTGGGACTTGAGAACTGTCAAAAGTACATAACCAGGATGCTAGCAACAAATTATGAGTGATGATTGTTGTGTGTATTTAATAATAGTTGTGTGGATTAACCTCTGCCTCGTAATTGTTAGCTTAACATGAGAATATTTGCTGACCTTTACAAGCTCTTTGTAGTTTACAAGTATAACTTGACAAAATGTGGTCTATAAAAGCTATCACGTTCAAACAAATAAGTAAACACCAGTAATAACATTTATTAAGTTGAAGAACTATAATTTGGTGAGAAATAGTAGGCCTGTATGATGTGATTTGCACTCTATTATATCAACACACTTACATGTTAGGTCTTACCTTTTACCATTAGCACCTCAAAACACTCCAAAAAACGAACACATAATCTTTATCAATTGAATCTTCTAAATTCTACTCCATCAATGTACTTAATGTTAGGTCTTAGTTTTATTTATTAACACTTTAAAATCAAATCAGAAGAAGGATACGACATCTTAATTGATTGAACGTCCTCATAACATCATATTATTTGATCATTCAGTTAAAATGACTTCGGCAAAAGTCAACAACTTGTGTGAAACTAATAAGCTGTCTACTTATAAGTCCTTTTAAATGTTGAATGCCCATTCTAATTCTTATAAAACCCTTTAAATCAAAAAGTTAGTTTATGTATAAGCATTTAGAATTTGAATGAATATGTGAATGTTGTCACCCTTTCTTAATCACAACGATAATGTACTTTCTATTTAGCGTTTCATGTTATCATATTAGGACTATTCTATTTTTCTAAATGTTAAGCAAATATTTATTTAAAATGGTATTTGACCATTTAAAAAACAGACTTAAAAAGATAATTATCAAGTGACGGTACGGTACGGTACCGTAACACAGTCGGTGTACTTATCGTTCTTTCAACGTGGAGCTCAAATGTACTAAAGCAAGCAGACGTCTGCATATATTACATAACTACTTCATAACAATCTGATCAAGCATTCAATTGTTTTGTGTATGAGATGATAGGATGTTTAGTTGTATATCATGTACCTATCCTCCATAACTTAATAGTTCCTGACAAAAATAAGAAGGCACTACAATATTGAAATTTAAAACATAAAAAACTCTTGGTCTAACTTTTTAAGCTAAGGACCGCTTGGTTTTGAAAGTTTGGACTAGTAAAAGAACCTAATAGTCTAGCCTTTATAGGTCACTTGAAGTTGTTACAACGGAGATATAGTAACCAACTTTTTGCATAGTTCAATTAAGCTAGTCGTGATTAAACTTGGCACTCATCTTATTCTTTATAATTCAAAACAAAATTTCTATAGGTTCTCTTCAAATAGTTATATTTAGCAAAAGTAGGTATTGTTATGTAAGGTACTAATCTATTTTTTTGTTTCATGTTATCAGCTACACATCAATAAATTTTTTAGAGCTTTATAAAATACTTATTAATTAAATAATCCGAGCTTGACTGGGTTCTTGAGCTATAATATAGGATAATCGAAGTGAGAAACAAAATAAACTGCAACAATAACCTTTTTGTGCAACACATCATCATATTACGTTTTCAATCTAATATAAGATTTCAAATATTCTTTTGGTAGGGGTCCTTAGTTTCACAATTAGTAATTTTTTGCAGAAATAATAAAAATCTAAATTTGTAAGCCTTATGTATTTTGGCATTTGATATCTGGTCTGATCTCTGTTCAGTTGAGATTGGTGTGTCTTTAAAATCTTTTCTTTCAGATATATTTTGACATTTGAAATTTGATTTGATGTCCGTTCCTTTGAAACTTTTATGTCTGTCTTTGTATTCAGATGTGTTTTGACATTCGAAATCTGGTTTGATTATCCGTTCCGTTGAAACATTTTGTGCTTCCAAAATTTCGTTTCTCAGATATTTGTTGTTTTTGTTGATTGGTCCTTTGAGCGACTTTACTAGGCATTTGGCTTATTCTCTTATTGTTTTTGTTTTCAGGTGATTAGTAGGTGGGATTTTGGATTTGAAGGGCTAGTTGTGTGACCAGGTTAGCTGCCTTATTTCAGAGTTAGTATTGACATTTAAGTATAACAACTAAGATAAGTTGATATTACTTAGATTTTAAATTTTGAAACTTCACGTTGGAAAATTATTTGGATTGTATAACAGTTTTGGGCTACCATGTTAGATATTGATGTATTTTGGGAATTATTAGTGCATACTTTGACTGACCATTTGGGAGACTTTTGATATTGTAAGGTTTTCTCTAATTTTCATTTTCCATCGTTACACTCCGGGAATAATAATTTTGGGGCGTGACAAAATGGTATCAGAGCTTAGGTTTTAGATTCTCTAAACTCCTAAGCCTAAGATAAATGTGATTAGGATTAAACCTTGAAAAGGTAGATTAAGTTTGGAGAATTTATTTCCTATTAGAGTATAAGATTAAGATTTGGCCATAATCTTGGGATTTGGGTTGAGTACGCAATCGTAGAATGAATGTTAGTTGTCTTAGAAATTCAGATATTTTTAGTACCAAGGAGAATAATTGAAGGATTGGACTATGATCTTTGGATGTCTATGAGTAGCTCTATCAGATAGTGTATAAAAAATGTTGTAATCTTAAGATACAAGTGATATGGTGACAGATTTTGTGCGGAATTTGAAAGGAAGATTTGGCATTACTAGATCATAATGTCCATTTATTCAATTGTTTCAATATCCTTTTGCGAGCATCTAAGTGTTGAACCTAGAAATTTGAAACATATCTATATGTAGATACCTTTATGGAACCCTGTGATGACCTTGTGTTTTATAATTCTATCACCATCAATATTGAAAAGTTGACATAATTTTTTGGATATGGAACACTTTGATGTTATTTTAGGGGTATGGACTGATTGTCTTCCAATAATGCCAAATGGATTGCTTTAGAAAAGAGAATGATTATGATCTTCTGGCGAATAACTCTGAAAACTAGAAGCTATCTGTAAAAGCTGTGACTGAGAGATATAAATGATGTGGTAGTTTAAAGGCTTAAACTTTGGTGGATGGGCGATATATGTGAAATTAAGAATAATATGTTTTTCTCTATGATGAAATTGATAATAGTTTGAACGGTTTGGTTTGAGCTATCATGGTGCGCAGCGAAAGCGTGGCTGCTTTTGGTATGACAAGTAAGCGCTGGTTGATATTGGTTATTCATATTGGCTAAGTTGACAGAGTATGCTTTAAATGTTATCTGATGGTTTTGATTTTGATGTAAGAATAAAATTAGATGGAGAAAAATATTGATCATTAGGTGATTTCATGGTTTGATTAGTGAATTGCATATACATTATGTCGTTGTACTAGGAATATCAATGAACCCGATTATTGCAATTGCTCAGGATACCCTTTTTTAGCGTTAAGTCTTAGATTTTGAGTTTGTGACCTTTTGTAGTTGAAAAATATGGGTAAGAAGTTGAGCTCGATGTTGCATTAAGAAATCGTGTGTTTAAAGTAATAAAATATTTTTGGAGTACAGAATCTTGGAATATTCGATACTAGTGATTTGATCATGGATACTCATATTTGAAACTCTAGCAGTGTGGGTGAAGCATTGGGCAAAAAGCGTACCAATAATTTAGTAACTTTAGTTATAAGTTACACTTAGTTGTTAGCGAAATGTTATTAAGAGCGTATTGAAATGGCTCTATTTGTGACTTTGTACGGACGTAAATTTTGATTTAAAGATTTTTTAGTATAAATTCTTTGTGATTAGGGTGAAGATTGGTTATTACTTTTGGTGAACGTTGAAGTTAAACGTGTCAATGTTAGGCATTGTACCAAGACTATGATGGTTTGATGTGTTATCATAATGGCGCAACGTGAGCCTGTTGGTATTGTATTGATTTCAGATGATTTGAATTTTGATTAGAGTAACTTAATTCAGCGTGTTTCATTTGTTAGCCAAGTATAAATACTTTGAGCTGCAATCTGAATATATTTTGGAGTGGTGATGACAATGGAAGTTAAAAACTTGAGTTTGAATTTCGTAAAACACGTCACATGGATGAGACATTGCTTAGTACTTGGTTCACCTCAGGCTTGAAGTTAAGCGTGTTATCTAGATTGTATAAGTATACGGTTTTGTATATTATCAGAGTAGCGCAGTGGAGGCGTTATGTATTGGAGATTGATTTTGTTTGTTGAATTTTGAATGTCGTAATTTTAGCTCAGTAAATTTCGTTGCCTAGTTAAGCCATACATATTTTGAAGTTAGAATTTCAGTTATAGTATGAGAATGTATTGACTCATGTTGGAAAACAAGAAGTTACTTGATGATTAAGGAGCGATTTGAATTCCGAGGACGAAATTCTATTTAAAGAGGGGAGAATGTTATACCCCGAAAATTTTTCTTTTCCTTGTGCGAAAGTATGATTTTAAGCAAATAAGCTTGTGGTTTTTTTGAAAATATTAAGAAAATGGTTTGTGATTGTTTCTAAAATTTTCGGTCGAATGAAAGTGGTTTCATTTGAATCAAAACTATTTGATGTTAAAGTTTTGGAGTCTGAAAGATTCGGTTGAAGGTAAATGGTTTTACTTCGAATGAAAATGGGTTTGCTCGTGTAGAGTGACTTTCTGAAGTTTTCGGTCGAATAAGAAAAAATTCTGAAGTTTTCATTCGAATGAAAATGGGTTTGTGCGTGTCTTTGTATTCAGATGTGTTTTGACATTCGAAATCTGATTTGATTATCTTTTCTGTTGAAACATTTTGTGCTTCCGAAATTTCGTTTCTCAGATAATTTTTGCTTTTGTTGATTGGTCCTTTGAGCGACCTTACTGGGCATTTGGTTCATTCCCTTATTATTTTTGCTTTCAGGTGATTAGTAGGTGAGATTTTGGATTTGAAGGGCTAAATGTGTGACCAAGGGTTAGTTACCTTATTTCAGAGTTAGTATTGACATTTAAGTGTAACAACTAAGACAAGTTGATATTACTTAGATTTTAAATTTTGAAACTCGTTGGAGAAATTTTTGGATTGTATAAAAGCTTTGGCTACTATGTCAGATATTGATGTATTTTGGAAATTATTAGTGCATGCTCTGACTGACCGTTTGGGAGATTTTTGATATTGTAAGGTTTTCTCTGATTTTCGTTTATCCGTAGTTAATGCTCCGGGTATAATAATTTTCGGGCCGTGACATTATATAATCTCAACACCAAGTCGAAACATTCTAAATTTGTGTCTAACTAATACGTTAACCTATTGGGATTTTCTTTGAACTATAATATATCCCAAAAAAACTCTCTAGCACGAAATAATTACCTATTAAATAAAAATTACATAAGACATTTAATAGGAATAACTAGATGCTATGTTGAATTAATATACTTAACTTTTATAACTTTACTAAATGAATTCTAGATAAATATATGTTTAATAAGGTCCTAATTTGTCATCTTTTAGTTTTCAAAACACAGTCTACCCAATATAATAACATAGATAATCTGAAAGAAAAAAAAAGGAACGGCATTTTTAGATTTAACACAAGAAACAAAAGCCATATAAGAGATTTTAGAAAGAATAATAAATTCGATCTATAACTTGTTTTTTACAAATATCACGTAGACTTAAATCCTTGTATTATTTGAAAACATATCCTGAAAAATGTTTTTTTATACTTCGTGCTTTGTTGTAAAAAATTGCAATTGCAATTTTTTTTTTCTTAATCTTTTGGCCAAGAAATATGGATTGAAGCGTATACAAGTACACATTCTCATAGAGAACGATATACGCTCTCACAAGTTTAATATTATTGATCAACAAATGTTTTGTACAATATGGTAGACAACGCATGAGCTGAATTAATTAAGCTTTATTGAAAAAAAAAATATGAAGTAATTTTTTCTAAGGCTAATTACACATATGTCCCTGAGGTTTGGGGTAATTACAAGCGAGGACACAAAGTTTCAAAATGTAACACATATGTCCGTTGACAAACGGAATTTTAAAAACCCTAACAGTTTTAATGAAAAGACATAATTACCCATAAGTTGGAAACTTATTTTTTTCCAACGCCATTACTTCAAATTAGGGTTTCTGCGTTTCAAATACCATTACTTCAAATTGGGGCTTCCAACGCCACTACTTCAAATTAGGGTTCAAAATCCTCACTCTTCTTCACCACCACCACGCCGCAGCCACCAATTTGACTGAAATCCGTCACATCCTCGCCGTCGTAGATCCTGACAAGCTGTCGTACCCCTTTGTAGCGGCCCCGTTGGTATCGCAAGAATACCGGAGCTTCTCGTCCATCGGACATGCCTCGAAGAACGTACGCCCCATGCGTCTGATCTCGTCGAACAGCTTTGGAGGCACGCCGTGGTTGGTCACGTGGAACGTGCCCCACTCCCTGCAGGCCGCACCGATTTCAGTGCAGAGGAAAACGGCGTTGCGCACGGCGCTGCTCAGGTCGATTGACGGGATAGAGTTGTTGTTGGCGGGGCGGGCTGTCGGGTTATTGGGCCGGGTTTCTGGGGTTTTGATGTATTCGGGTAGGACTTGAGGTGCTGCGCAGCTTTAGGCTATGGATTGGACTCTGATGGGGCGGCTGGCGACTTCCATCGTTGTCTTCAAGCTCACAACACAGCTGCGACATCGAGGGTGGGAGATCTGTTGCGACGGTGACGAGGTGGGGCTTGGGTTACCGACGACATGGGTTGAGGGACAGGGCTGGGCTACCGGCGGTGTAGGGCGAGGGAGGGGGCTTGGGCTGCCGGCGGCGTGGGGTGAGGGAGTGGGCGGCAGATCTAGAGAAAAGTTTGGAGAGAGAAACCTAATTTGAAAATTAGGGTTTTGAATTAGGGTTAGAAATTGAAACCCTAATTTTCCAATTAGGATTGGATATACTGTATAAGGGTAGTATTGTCATTTTTAAAATACGTAATGATAAAAATTATAATTTTTGAACGGAACTCTAACGGATGAATATAAATGTTACATTTTTAACGTTTTTGGTCACGTATGTTATATTTTGAAACTTAGTGTCCTTAACTGTAATTATGCCCTCACCTCAGGGACATGAGTGTAATTAGTCCTTTTTTCTAATGGTGTCCTCTTTTTACAACAGGTTAAATGCTTAGAATTCGATTAGTAGTAATGAGCACACCACAGTATAAAGGGCTAATTACATATTAGGACTTTATTGGTCAAACTGGGATAATTCATATTAGGAGATCTCCTAATATATACCAGCATATTAGAAGATCTTTAAAGGGATAACTCATACGGATTGCCGTACAAGCCGAAAAGCATTTTGCTTATTCATTGTTAATCCTTTGTTGGTCAAACTGGCAATGTTGAACCACACACGTTGAACAACACTCAGTTGTACGTGTGAAGAGACTCAACAAAGCCAGTCCTTGGGTTTCCAGTCAGGGAGAACTAGTCAATATAAGGATGCAAACATTATTGTCAGTTCCTTGTCAACATTACTCCAAAATTCAAAACCTCATCACCCCTATATAAAGTCCCTCTCACACCTTCCCACTCCAAAGCACACACCAAATCTCTCTTATCTCCAAAACAGACACAAAATTTCACGCACAGGAAATGGATATTCTTGAGATTACAAACTTCGAAAGCTTAAAGAGGTACTGGAGAAGGAGGAAGTACCAGAGGCTCAATGATTCTCCCAACAGGAAGAAGCTTCAGGTGGCAAGGCTCGGAAACAAAAAGCAACGCCGAGGCCTCAAGATAAGACTTGCCCCCAAGCTGAGGTTGAAGTTTTTGTCACCAATAAAGCTTTTGGCCAAGTTTCATCAAGCTTGTATTGACACCATGGTGGGTTTGGCCGGTAACAAGAGATTAGGTGCTCCCGGAGAAAAAGAAATCCCGAAAGGCCGGGCTGTTCCGGTCGTATCGAATACTCGCAGTGAAGTGGTTGATGGCAGGTTGGTTTTGGAGATTTATAAGCGGATGATTTTGGCTCGTGAGACAGCTGCTCAAGATTTATTACTATGAATGATGGCAAGGGTCTCCTAGTTCCTTGTGTTTCTTTTTTTTTTTTTTTACTTTTTACGGTATTCTTTTGTTGATCAAGTTGTGGAACAAAAGGAAGTTTCATGAAGTTCATCTCCGCTAGGTGTATAGTCTCTACATGTATGTAGCACCTTCCAGAAGAACTGAAGAAGTGATATGAGAATTTCTTTACCTAGCTTGTTTGCTACTGTTACATGCACTCCAGAATATTAGGTTTCTTTACTAAAAGAAGTAAGTGAAACCTGCAATGATCACGTCCCTTGATCACGCTCCTTGATCACGCTGACAACGGCTCTGCAAGTTAACAAGTGATCAAGACCGTTCCCAACCCATTCTGGTCATACCCAAGGGACCACTAGGGGTCCCATTTCACGCGAACACCTTTTCATCAAAAACTTCGACCGACGGCGCAACCGGAGCAACGGGGTCAAGGGGCAAAGGCCTTGGCCAAACCCATTGGGCCGGCCTCGGCCTCCCCCAAGGCCATGGGGTCTGCCTCGGCCTCCCATGGGGGGTTGGCTTTGGCCTTCTCTCCCCCCCCCCCGGTTCTTCACTTTTCGCGCAAAGTCCTTTTTGAACTTTTTCACTTCGTACGCTTTGTATGTGACTTTGGCACCTTATTTGTCACATGGGTACGATTCACGTCGACACGCTTGTCATAATATAATGTTCGGATTCATCATTGCCCATCAAAACACCTACCGTCAGCGGGCCCGAAGTTCACCAAGAAGGGGGAGTAGCCTTGGCCTCCCTTCTTGGGAGTTGGCCATTGGCCTTGGCCACCCCTAGGGTCGGCCTCGGCCTTCGGCCATGGCCTTCCCCCAATTGTTAGCCTATGACCTCTCCTTTCGCGCGCACTTGTTTTCTCGAGTCCTTGCACCTCCGCGATGTTTACGAACATTCGTACATCAACCTCGCGACGTCCGTCGTGCATCAACCTCGAGACGTCCATCGTACATCAACCTCGCGACGTCTGTAGTGCATTAAACTCACGACGTCCGTTGTGCATCAACCTCACGACGTTCGTCGTCCATCAACCTCGCGACGTCCATCGTGCATCAACCTCGTGACGTCCGTCGTCCGTGATCGCATACCGCTCCCGCGATGCCCATCACCCAAAGTCGCGCACTACCACCGAATGACTCGTTGCCAACGATCGCATACCATCACTCCTTACTTTGTCATTACTACATGTTGCATTCATCATCTTGTTATGATAGGTACACTCAGCTCACATCCCATCTTCGGGACACCCGACGCTTGCCAGTGCGCCGTCTCCACGACGTTCTTTGCCGCGCCCGTGTGCCATTCTCATGATATGTGCCCCGACACCAAGTATTGTCTCCGCGACGTTCGTCGCTGTGCCCTTGCGCCATTCTCATGATGCGTGCCCCTGGAACCAAGTATTGTTCCGCGACGTTCATCGCTGTGCCCTTGGGCGATTCTCATGATACGTGCCCCCGACACCAAGTATTGCTCCGCGACGTTCGTCGCCGCACCCATGCGCCTCTTCCATGACATGTGCCCCTACACCAAGTATTGTCTCCGAGACGTTCGTCGCCGTGCCCATGCGCCATTCTCATGACATGTGCCCCGACACCAAGTATTGCCCCACGACGTTCGTCGCTGCCCCTTGCGCCATTCTTATGATGCGTGCCCCCGGCACCAAGTATTGTTCCGTGACGTTCGTCGCTGCGCCCTTGCGCCATTCTCATGATACGTGCCCCCGGCACCAAGTATTGCTCCACGACGTTCGTCGCCACGCCCGTGCGCCATTCTCATGATACGTGCCCCCGACACCAAGTATTGTCTCCGCGACACTCATCGGAGTGCCCGTGCGCCATCTCCATGACATGTGCCCCCGGGCTCCTTGTCACACTACAGTGCCCTCGGCACCATACGCACTCTGTCGCGCCCATGAAACCGCACCACTAACACAGACGTGCCCCCAGCACCTTACTCACTCCTGCACGTCCATGCATCGCGCCACTATTATAGCCCTGCCCTGAGGCTCTTTGTCACAATGTCGTGCCCCCCGGGCACCATACACACTTCACCGCGCTTGTGCGCCATCTTCATGACACGTGCCTTTGGCACCTTACTCACTCCGCCGCCCCCATGCGCCGTGCCACTAACACAGTCGTGCCCCTTGGCTCTCTGTCACACTACCATGCTCCTTGCATCGGTCCATCCTTTTACCACACCATGCGTACCTTGCCTTGGTCGTGGAACATGCTTCGACCCAGTCTCCAGAGTGTGCAACATCCTGCGAGGATAGGTGACTACTCCGGGACACTATCTCCGCCAGGGAGCTCTTCAACTCCCCCTTCTGCCAGGTAGACGGCTCCTCCGGGATGCTACCTCGGCCAGCCAGGTAGACGGCTCCTCAGGGATGCTACCTTGATGCGCTCCGGCACAAGGACTCACGCGGGGATAGGCGACTCCTCCGGGACACTATCTTCGCCAGGGAGCTCTTCAACTCCCCTTCCGCCAGGTAGACGGCTTCTCAGGGATACTACCTCGGCCAGTCGGGTAGACGGCTCCTCCAGGATTCTACCTTGACGCGCTCTGAGTGCTCCGGCACAAGGACTCACCGCGGGGATAGGCGACTCCTCCGGGACACTATTTCTGCCAGAGAGCTCTTCAACTCCCCTTCTGCCAGGTAGACGGCTCCTCTGGGATGCTACCTGGCCCGTCGGGTAAACGGATCCTCCGGGATGCTACCTTGACGCTCTCCGAGTGCTCCGGCACAAGGACTCACCCGCGGGAGAGGCGACTTCTATGGGACACTATCTTTGCCAGGGTGTCTTCGTGACTGGCCTACGTGCTCCGGCACTGGGGCTTGCGTCGGCACCCCTATGGACTATGACCCCCGGGTCACTCTGAGACGGGAGCAGGTCTTCGGAGGGCATCGTGCCTAGTCCGCCTGGCAGTTGGGCGTCGGGTCTTCCCCACCACTGCCAGGCCTGTGGGACTCTACAATGGCTTGGATTGGAGGCTAGATCAAGGGGGTTCTCTGGCCACACCGACGTTGTGGGAGCCAGTCTTTCTAGACAAACAGAGCGACGCTGTGCGGGGCAGGCCGGGTGAATATGCGATTCGACAGTCTGTGGAGCACCGGCAGCTGTGGACCCCTCGGTGACGTGTCACTCCCGGGGAGCGCCACGTGTCGCGTAATGACATCATCATCTCAACCTTTATAAATAGAGGTCTTGAAAATTCATTTAGGGGTTTTTGGACATTTTCAGAACACTTTCACTTTCTCACCCTAGAATCCTAGAGAGAGAAACATACAGGACCCTGACTCTAGACATAAGCATCAGACTGTGACTGTCGTCGTGTATTCATCCTGCGCCATCGCCCTCACAGCACTGCCACCCTCAGGCTCTATCTGGGAAGCCCTTGGTCTCTGCCCTTGCTCCGCCCTTGTTGTGTCCCACATCAGCGCACTTGGCATCTGACTCGGACTGCATTCCTTGTGGCACCTCCACGTCGACTGCGAACCCACTTTCCTCGGCATCAAAAACCAATTGCGTACCAAGTAAATAAGAGAAGCTAAACGTTGATGAAGATGATCCACATGCTCTAAATGATCAACATATATGGCTATGATCGACAAATGTTGCTTGAAAGAAATCGGAGGCCAAGATAACAAAATAACCCTCTTATAGTTCCCTGTTTTAAGTTAGTAACTAATTAACCAGCGCACCAGGGGTTGTGATGGCGGTATAAATAGGTCTAAATTGTGCTGCATATCCGCCATGCCATTAGTCTGCTGCATCAAGTGTGTGGCTTATCCGTGAATGTTACTATCATGTACGTATAGGTCTATGATGGCAATGGGATCATGATCTGGGGCGTAACCAGGATTGTTAGAAGATGATATTGAGGATGAAAGAGCAAGTGCAGGGAAGTGCCTAAGAACTGGACAAGTACTCGGGTATAGAGCAGTCACTCATCAAGTGTTCAGTGGTTCTGGGTCCAGAATTTCATCATCAACTTCATCTTGATTGCTGCTAATATCTAAGTAGGAGTAATTATTTCCATGGAGTGTGTCCCTTAGTTTCCTGCCTTGGTCAAGATAGTAGGTCCTCCTCAGAGGTCCCCCTGCCTCGAAATTTCCTAATATCTCTGTTAGAATTTCATATGTTGATGAAAAATTGTGATGCCTAGAATTTGAAAAATCGCAATACAAGACACGGAGACAGGGAGAGAGGGGAAGACACTTTTAATGCCACATTTGGCCATCTTTAGTAACTTATCTCAATGCTATATATGACACCCTATTTATAATACATTGGACACTTTTAGAATGCAACTTTTCATCTTTCAACTGATTCATTGAATGCAAACATTATATAATTCTCTATACCTAGACTTCTAGATAATATGAAAATTACAAGTTAATTGAACTTTCCAAGTTCCAACACCCTCTGATCCATCTTCAGATCCTCAACAATCCCCACGTTCCCCAGCCTTTGCCCACTCAATTGTGCTTTTTTTTTCCCTCACTTCCACGATAGTAGTTTGCCTTTGTGAACCTCATGGGTAATGCCCACCTGAAGCTGTTCTTTCACGGCTAGATGAAGGGATGGTAATTAATGGGGCAGGTCGGATGCGGGTTTTATAAAATCCGCACCAGCCTCGGTAGTCTTGAAACCGTGCCCCGCCCCGCCACCAGGTCATGTAATTGTAATACCATAACCGACCCTAAGCTGGTTTTAAAAACCCATCCCCGCCCCGCCCCGCCCGGTATGAATTGCAAACCGAGAAACCAAATTATATCCTGCACTTCAAAAACCCACACACATTCAAGATGGAAATTGGAAAACCAGTTTCGTGAACTTCTATTTTCGTTCACAGAACCGTGAAAATAAACTCAACATCTCAATTGAATTCCGACGTTTCACCGCTATGAGCAGAGTGCTTCACACAGATTCGGGATCTAAAATTAGAATAAGTGACATGAGAATATCACTAAAGGTAAAGGTGGACAGGAATGGTGCTTTAGTCACCTGGTAGGTGGTTGTGATGGTGGTGGGTGGCCGGTTAGGTGGAACTATGGAGGTGGAGCCGTGGCCGTGGGGGCTGACCACCGACCGTGCGGGGGAGAAAGAGAAAAAGAGGTGGAGGCGGCAGTGCCAGCGCTAACGGGGTAAGTTGGCAGAGATGGCTAGTCGCAGAGAGGGAAGGAGAAGCTGGCGCAACGGTGGAGCGGTGGAGCAACGGCGTAGCGATGTGGCAGTGGCGTGGCAACTGGGCTTGGTGTCTTGCTTCCTTAGTCGGCAGAGGGTAGAGAGTGACTGAGTGACACTGTGAGAGGAGATAAGAAATTTAGGGTTTGAGAGAATCATATATATGGCCCAGGATGAACGGCTAGGATTGAGTGATGCATATGTTTAGTAGACCGGGGCGGGTGCGGGTCGGATACCGGGGACAGGCTAGACAGAATACAATACCCGACCCTAACCCGCTACGGTTTTTTTTAAAAATTACCATACCCGCCCCATGACTAGGTAAAGTTAAAATAACCCGCTCCTAACAAATCGGAACTGGTCGGAGATCCGCCGGATGCGGATCTTATTGCCATCCCTAGCTAGATGTTACCTATAGAACTATCAAATCACAGAAAGACAAAAGAAAAGTGAGTGAGTGAGTGAGACATGTTAATTCCAAGCAAATGATATGGAAGATGTTGGTGTTTTCCAAACGTGCTTGTTTTTTAGGTTCATTTTGTGTGTGGATATAATGGTATGCAAGGAAGGTGAAGTGGCAAGGAAGAAAAAATCCTACATAGAGAAGAAATAGAAAATTAAGTGGGTATAGAATAATATACTCCAGTTACTAATATATTTCTGTAGTATGTTAAGGTGTATGCATGTGTTTTCGGAGTTAAGAGACGATCGTACGCGTAAGCGTGTGCTATGAGCTACCATGTGACGTTTTAATGGCGCAATTTGCACTTCGCATGTGTATGGGTGGTGATAGGTTGCAACAGTTCGAGAAAGACCCGATCTTTAGCAGCTGGGTGATTATGATTGGTTGAGCCGGTTTGGGTGAGAAGCTGGGTGATTAACTAATGGGTGCATAGTGCTCTATAAATACAACGCTCTCGTTGTAATTTGGAGTTGTACACTATTTCTAGTGGGGGCAAATACAAACTTAAGAAAAACGTCAAAACGTGACTTGTTTGCTAAACCCTTTTTCCCTTAACAGAAGAAGTTTGCAGCATGTTATTATTGTTCATTAAAAGCGCGTTACTATACACCCTTCGTTTTTTTTTCAACTTTCTGAGTATTAGAGATATGATGGGGATAGAACTTGTAATGTGGGCAAAGACAATGAGCTTTTAAAGCATTACTCTCAAGGGAGAAGGCCAATGGCCAAACGATTCTTCTTCCAATCTTCCATTCTATTTCCAGTTCATGCACCGCTCTTGTGATTATATATCGTATCAACACCTACAAAAATATGCCTAGCGGCTCTTTGATCGGGACCTCTCTTCCCCCTACTCTTTTAATTGGTTATGAACAATTTGAGCCAAGCAAACTTTTTTCCTGGCTCATTCATTCTTGTGCTTTTTCTCATCCTCTGTTGAGGATAAGACATGGAAGAGAACTTAATTCACTAAATTCTTAAACGAGTACCAAGAGAAACAGGAAAAAAGAAGTTAATATTGTTTCTAACCCCAACACAACCCCCCCCCCCCCCACGCGCCCTTTACAGACACGCGCACACACAAATCGGAAGTATTTTACAAACGTCTTTCTTACTTCTATATCAAGGTTGGTTCATCCTAATCATTCACTCGAAAGGTACAACACACATACAAAGCAGCAATTGTTTATTAATGATTGCTAGGTCCAACAAGCAGCATAGACATATTGGACACTACTCACTTGTATTTATATGCAAGAACGAGTCAATATATGCCTGCAAACTTGTTTAATTCCATCTGCATTACACACATACTGAAATCTTTCTATAAGATGTGCATGCCATCAACTTCTTTATAAAGGCTCTTTTACTTTCTTGGCAAAACACGTCTACACACGCACAAATATGTATATTCTTCAGCTTACAAAATTTGAAAACCTTAAGAGGTACTGGAGGAGAAGGAGATACGAACAATTAGATGATGCAACTAACAAAAAGAAGGTGAAGATCGCAAGGCTTGGCAATAAGAAGCAGCGAGGCTTGAATTTTCGTTTGGCAGGCAACAAAAATGCTGGCCCCAGAGAGAAAATAGTCCCTAAAGGTGCTCCTCTTCCAATTATTTCAAGCACTAGCAATGACATTGTTGATGGAAGTTTGGTCTTGGAAATCTATAAGCGGATGTTGTCTACTCGTGAAGTACCAGCGAGTCTTTAGTGTAACATGATACTCAATTTTTTTCGCGTTTCTTAGGAATATCTCATGTCTCTACCGTTGTTTCATCATTATTTCATCTCAATGTGGTAAAGAAGATTATTCTCGTAATTGTGAAGTTTTGTATATAAGGCACCTGGGAAACGATTAACACGAGAACTAGCTTCTTGAAAGCTATGTGCATTTCTCTAGTAGTCCGGGTAGTGCCATTTATTGATGTAATTCATTCTTTAAGGCCTTTTTTCTGCTGCTGCTTTTTTCAGTATTGTATAGGTAAAGTCGCGTACTAAAAATTTATAGTGTTCTTATACTAAATTCAAGTGATATCAATTTTCCATTTGGTCGCGTGAAATTCTAGAATGATCCAAATAGTGATAAATGTAGACTCTGTTGTACCTACTAATTAGGCTAATGAGCCGTTATGAAGAATGCAATTTTCCCTACAGACTTAATTCTCTCTTTCTGGGACTTGTCCAGAGATCCTTGTAACCGTTTATAAAGCCATTTTATTGGACTTTTTTAAATCAAACCTTTAATCTTTCTAGGACAGTGCTGGAGACCTAGCTATGTGCCCAGGTTATCTGAAGTCTGAATCACCTACTTTCAACAAGGAAAAGGATTTTGCCACAGCGATACTTGTAAGTATGCTGTAATTAAGTTGCTAGGTATCTTTAGTTACTCTTCTAGCACCAAAGACTGACGCTGCTTTGTGAAATAAGAGAAACACGTCAAAAATCGCACAGGACGCAAATATCATTATACGAAGCAAGAAATCAGCTATACAAGTTCTCCTATATATGTCATTGAAAATATTGTGATTACCGAAAGCAAATCAGCAGACAGAAGAATACAAGACAAGTTCTTCGATTATTATAGTCTTAGCTTCAGTAGACATACGCACATGTATAATTCAGAGCATGGTGGTTAGGACATCACCCCCACCCCATCAGAGAATACAAATTCAGAGCTGAACAAAAGAAAGTTTATTAGTCATTGCTCAGTCAAAACAAGGAATGATGAGGTATGCTGAACACAGCTCACTTGAATACTGAGGCAGTCAAGTTAGAACAAGTCAAGTTGGTTAACACTTAATACTAAATAATCTGCACTCAAACGGTCGCATTATCCCATCAACTTCTATATAAAGCCTCTGTGATATCTTGACCTAAACATTCACTCTTAGCCTCTCAATATCCTTCTCATATCGAAAACTCATGGATGTTTTTGCACTTCTCGAAAACCTTCAGAGGTACTTGAGGAGGAGAAGTTACCAAAGACTCTATGATGCGACGAAGACGAGAAAGAAGCTGAAGGTTGCAAGGCTTGGCAGTAAAAACAACCGAGCTTCTAAGGTCAGACGAGCCCCCAAGATGCGATTGAAGTTGGTGTCACCAATTAAGCTGTTGGCAACGTGTCATGATGCTTATATTGACATAATGATCCGCTTAGCAACGAAAAACAACTTCGGCCTCGTTGGAGGGCAAACTTTTCCAAAATGTCGACCTATTCCGAAAACCATTAGCACTAGTAATGGATTAGCTGATCGAAGGCTGGTTTCCGAGATAAATGTATGAGCGCTTGGAATTTCCGCGTGAATTAGCTGCTATATAGAGTACTAACATTACAAGTTTCTCAGGTAATGTCCCCGTGAATTAGCTGCTATATAGAGTACTAACATCATAAGTTTCTTAGGTTTTACTGTCAGTTTCCAAGTCGCTGCTGTTGTAACTGGATATCTCTACAGTACTTAAATTCTTAATCTTTAATGCCTTCATTTCAAGTGAACTACCACTAGAATCGTATGCTTGTTGACTTGCTAAGTAATATCAGAGTACTGCTATGCGAATAGAAAACTTATAGCAATTTTTCATACCAGACCCATGACTGCAACACTCCCCTCTCTTCTTCCTTATTAGGAAATTAGCAACTGTTATAACTATCACTTCCGCACTGCCATGCTTGGACAACTCTCGACTCCCATACCTTCCCTGGTTTGTAGATTAAAAATATTACTGTTCCCGCTGAAAGCCCAAAGCACAACTTTTCGTACTCCAAGGAAGACTGTTAACTCTTCTGATGACAGTAGCTCCTAGCATACGCAGTTAACAGAATAGCTTTGAAAGGGAGAGTGATTCTGCCTACAAGGACGCGGTTGATTCGGATTTGTTAAGAGGCTCGAAATATTTGAAAGGGTCATGTCTTGTGGTTGGGGTATTGAATATTTGGAAGTGAAACTAGCAAATACCCTCAAACGAGGCAATATTTGGAAAGTCTACTACGATGTTCTTTCTGGTGCATGGTTGCTGAAGTTTAAGCGGTTGAAAAATGGGTCGTCCAACAATTTATATCATATTTTAACACTTGGCGGGATTGCACGCGAAGAGATAAGTAAATGTGCACCACCACCTAATGCTCAAATAAATTACAGTGAACATAAGTCAAATATATAAGTAAAAAGAATCAAACTCAAGACCTTACGAGATCAGGAATAGAAGTCCATGCGTGTAAGCAAAAAGAATCGAATTCAAGACTTTGTCAAACTAAAACTTAATACTTTGATAAGTTATCGGCTGCTTTAAAATTTTAAGCTGTAAAACAATGAACTCATCAATATATATATATATATATATATATATATATATATATATATATATATATATATATATGATGAGTTCATTGTTTTACAGCTTAAAATTTTAAAGCATATATATATATATATATATATATATATATATATATATATATATATATATATATATATATGGGAGCTGATTCATTACTCACGCTAGTAACTTGGGTTAAGTTGTCAGCGCGATCTAACCGTCCACGCGCAATTTATGGACTGTCCAGATCTTTTTTTATTATTATTATTTTTAAGTACGCCCGCTACATAATATAGCGGACGATATTTTTTTACGAATATACCCCTCAATCTTCAAGTCACATCTTCTAAAATATCATCCGCTACATTATGTAGCGGACGATATTTTAGAATAGATCCAGACAATCTGCCAACCCCACATCCATTCTCACTTTATCTCTCTTTAGGAAAAAAAAAAACCCATTCTCTTGTTCATCTCTCTCTCTCTCTCTGAATAACTTCCTTTGCCTTCGCCTCCCCAACCCCTACATCCATCGTCATAAGCACCTTTAGAGAGAGAGAGTGTGTGACAAGGTTCGTAGCCGTAGCCTCGGTGTCGCTGCCGCCGTCGTAGCCTCGGTGGTTCCACCGTGGCCGAAGTTATTATATTTTCTGGGTACCTCAAAAACAGCAAAGGCACTGAAAGAAGGAATTTGAGTGATTGGAGTTGAGAAGTTCTCTACCAAATGGGTTTCATTTGTGGTGGTTGTGAAATGGTGTTTGGTGCCTTGAGTTTTGTAATGGACCGAAACTTTAAGTATTGCAATTAAATGAAACTTCAATACTTAGAATTGATTAGTCAGAGCCATGGAAGAGTAGAAAGGAGAAGAAGAGGTAGCACCGACTCACACTCTGCAGATCTGTCTATTCCATGTAAAGACGCAAACCGAAACTTTGTTTTGATTTGATAATATGGTAAAAAAAATTGTCCGCTACATTATGTAGCGGACGTACTTAAAAAAAAGAAAAAAAAAAGATCTAGACCCTCCACAAGATCGCGCGTGGACGGCCAGATCGCACTGACAACTTAACCCAAGTTACTAGCGTGAGAATTAGATTAGCTCCATGAATATATATATATATATATATATATATATATATATATATATATATATATATATATATATATATATTTATGAAGTTCTAATAACTTAAGTCACATCTTAATTCATCATTAATCTTTAGACTCGCCTCTCGAAATGAACATTTCATCATCATCTTCAGGCGACATGACATGTCTCGAGCCTATCATTTATGGGATTTCTTCTCTAGCATCTAATTCAAAGGCAGAAAACAGGAAATCTGGGTACGCTTACACAATTATTTTCGTGTTTTGTATTTTGTTTTTGTTTTCAAGATTTTAGTATTCCGTTCTAAAATTGTATTGCGTGCTTTCAATTTTTTCCGTGTCGACTTTTTCAATTTTTCTGTACGTTTACCATATTCATTTTCATTTTTACCAACTTTTTTGGATCAATTCTTGTATGTTTACCATTTTCTACACTATTTGTACATATTTTTTCCGATTTTAACCCTACTCTTAACCTAACAAATTATTTTTATACCCTCAATTTATCTTCCCAACAACCCTCCATACCCACTTTTTTACTTTTTCCCAATAAATCATCACTCAATAGGGCCCACCCCAGAACAAAGTTACGTTGGTTTCCCTCCCCTTTCCCCTTCATTTCATCCCTGGGCCCACATTGGTGTGACATCCCCTTCCCTTTCACGAATTCCTGTAACTCCCTGTTTTCTTTCCCGTAATTCCCTCTTCTCTTTCCCTATTCATGTAATTCCCCTTCCCCTTCCCTGTTCGTGGAAGATGGAGGAGATTCGCTTCCCTGTTCGTGGAAAATGGAGGTGTTCGTGGAAAATGGAAAAGATCTGCTTCCCAGTTTGTGGAAAATGGAGGAGTTCCCTTCCCTGTTCGTGGAGGAAAATGAAGAAGATAAACGAGAGATATAAGATAGAGCTAGGGCTCTTTGACGTTGCAGCTAGCTGTCAGAGAACATGGCCGAAAATTATGAACAGTGGATGGCGGTTTTGATATTCTCTGACATAGAGAATAAAGAAGCAAGAAAAGGTGAAAAAGATAAAAGTACATAAAAAAAATGTATCTTTTTCACCATCATTATAAAAACAAAAACAAAATTCTGTAAACGTACGGGCCCCCTATCTCTTGTTCATCCACGCTATACTGCTACATCCAAAAGTGACTTGAATTTTGTTTTTTGGCTTCCAATGTTGGGAGATCATTAGAGGAAGGTTTCGTAAGTACCTTCTTTTACTAAAAGAAAAACAGGATTTAGACGGAGTTGCAATGTATTCTTTGTTTGGTCGTTCATAAGACATAAACAGAGTTTAGTGACTCAAACCATACTCATGATTACAGCTCTAGACCTCAGACACAGTTACGAAGAAAACTAGAGCTTACTTTTGCGAGATTATGAATGGCCTTTAAAAGCTATTACTTGACAAACAACTCAGTCGACTTCTTGTGGCGCAAAGTATGTTAGAACCGCTAAACCGGATCCATATAGTGCCCCCTCCACAAAAAAATTTTTATGTTTGACTTGCATGCATACTAAAAATATTAGTCATGTATTGTGTGTTTCCTATTCTACTTCCAAATTGTGTTGAATTATTATTCTTCTTTAATCTGCCTCGCTCTTTTTCCTTTAATATCTCTCTTTCCAAGAAACCTCTATTTCTATACTTTCTCTCAAAAAGAATTTAGGGTTAAATACACGTAGGTACCCTGAAACTACCACAAAGTCTCACTCAAGAGTCCCGAAATTTAATTTTTACATATAAGGGCTTGTAACTCCAAATTTGCAATAAGCAAGTACATCTGTCCACTTTCCTAACAATCCAGACTTTTCCATCAAGGCCATTTTTGGGAAGTCATATTTGATTTTTTTATTGTAAAATCCCTTAATTTTTGGAACCCTAATCCATTAATATTTAGAACCCTAAAATTAATTCTCAGAACTGGCAGTGGGATCGGCCTCGCCATGGGGTTAGCTGTGGGAGATGAGCTGCGATCTCAAGGTTCTTGGAGGCTGCAATGTCGATGATGGGTCCTAGTTTGAATTCGGAGTCAACTAGCGAGAGGTGGTCGGCGAGGACGCCGGGGAGGGATGAGGTGTCGGGCTCCGATGAGGTGTCGAGCAGTGGATGGCCGTTGCCAAAGGGTGTTGCGGCGACGGCCATTTGGTAATCAGGATCTGTGGCGGTTGGTGGTCGTGGGTTTCCCAATGTGGTTGCGGGTGGTCTTGGGTGGCAGATCTGATTTAATTCTTCGGATTATGTCGCTGGTGGCCACTGGGTTCGCGGGATTGGTGGTGGTCAGTGACCGTGGATGTGCCGCTGTGATTGTGGATTTGTGGGGACATGGTTGCCGGAGGGTAGGTCAGGGTAAAGGGGATAGCGGTTATAGGGGCCGCTGCCGGTGGGCGAAAGTGTGGAAACATGGGGGGTCTTTCTTGAGGAGGTGGAGGCCAGCATGGTGGATCGTGGTGATGGCCACCGGTGGCAGGGATAGTTAACGTCGTGGTCGCAGGCGGTGTTGATCGTGGATGACGGCGACAGGGGCAGTTGCCGACATGGTTTACAGGATACAGTTGTGGGCATTGTCGCTTGAGTATGCTACCGGATAGTGTCGTCGTCGGTGGTTGATCGTGATGTGTGAAATTAGCAGAGGAGGAGGAATAGGGGGAGGGTGAGGAGTGGACGGGGGCGAGGAGGTCCTAATTGTAGGGTTTGAAAAAGCTAAAGTAGGTTGACAAAATTGCCCCTGACACAGAAAAGTCTGGATCATTAGGAAAGTGGACGGATGTACTTACTTATTGCAAATTTGGAGTTACAGGCCCTTATGTGTAAAAATTAAACTTTGGGACCCTTAAGTGAGACTTTGTGGTAGTTCCAGGGTACCTACGTGTATTTAACCCAAGAATTTATAAGCATAAATTGATTCGAAAATCGAATTGTAGAATAACGAATCATGATTGAACCGGCAAGACATTCAATTTTGACGTCACATAATTCTTGAACTTAGTAAGTCCAAAATCAACCCAATTTTTGGATCAAATCTCTTCAAGAATCTTATGAGAACATCGAACGGAATTTTCAAGTCATTTGCTTTCCTTTCTGTATAAAATGTTCTTTGCCTTACGCATCACCACGCCTGGGCGCCCAACCACTTGCCTAGGCATTTCAACTATTCAAAACTAGCATTTTACAATGCCTAGTCTCGCCTAATCGTCACAGTGCACATTGCCTAGGCTTGCCTTGTCCAATGCTTAGCTCGCCCCCTTACACGCGTTCATGCATAGTCACCACTTAGTTAAACGCCTGACTCACGCCTAGCCATCACCATCATCACACAGCATGCTTTATAATTATTAGAGTTAACTTCATAAAATAAGGAATTTTCTTAATTTAATCACTATCATATCAAATTTGTTGTATCTTGTCAATTGTTAATTTGTATATTGTCAATATTAATTTTTTCATTGTATTAACTTCCAGGTCAATTATAGTGCCTATAAATACAGGCCTCAAATATACTCTTTACGCATACAGAAATATACAGACATTTTCTGTTTTAACTTGGTATCAAGAGACCTTTTCTGGGATATTTTTTTTCTCCCCACCATCTTTTTCACAGCACCAACGCTGTTGTCATATATACAGGGCGCGTTACCATGCTATCGTGCATTTTTATTATTCTTCTGCTCCATTTCAAACTCTCACGTTGCCGCACGTGCCCCACTCATTGCCGTAGACAGTGCACCAATGCGCCTCTCCTACAGCATGCGCCAGCACACCCACGTGCTACACGCGCCCTGCGCTGATTTGCTGCTTCTTACGCGCTACACGCACGAGCACCAGATTTAGACCAACGAGGTTCCCAAAAAAAAAAAAAAACTTTCCTTGGCTGCCCAAAAAGACAGCACTGATATTATGTGTCCTATTCAACTTATTCTTGATGATGCAAGCTATCTTCATTGGGCACAACAGGTGCATTTTCTTCAGGGTCGTCTTTGCGGCTATATCAGTGGCAAAATCAAGGCTCCCTCTCCCATCGATGCTGCTTTTGAGGACAAAGAGGCTGATTGGGTTGCAGAAAATTCAAAAATTATTTGTTGGTTCTCTAACACCTCTCTGCTAAAAATTAACCCACTTTTTGGACCGTTTGACACTGCAAAGGAAGTTTGGAACTGTTTGGCTGCCACCAACACTGTGTCTAACTTAGCCTCTCGGTGTCAGATTGATTTGGATCTCCATCATCTTCAATAGGTTTTTGGTCAATTCATTCAGGACTATTACAATCAGTTAGCAGTCCTTCGGGATAAGCAAACACATCTCTCTCAGTGTACAGCTTGTTTAGTGCACACTCTCATGCTCATGATAGTAAGCAACTTCATCAATTTTTATGGATTTGTTTGACGATTACAAAGTCCGACACTCCTCTCTCTTAAACAAGAACCCAACTCTACTCTTGTTGCTGTTGTTGCTAAGATAAAGTCTGAGGAGATCCGAAAGAAGATAGTTGTTATCCTTGCTCTTTCCTTCCTCTAATCAAAATGTTCTTCCCACTTCTTCTCACCCTTCCTTTAAGAAGAAGTGGTGTGACTTTCATGAGTGGGGATTTCACTCGACTGATGACTAGAAGCGAAATTTGAAAAACAAGAACTTTGTTTCGAGCTACACTCTACATAGATCACCGTCTCAACAAGCTACTGATGTTATCGACACTACTGTCCCTGTTGTGCCTTCTTCTTCTATCTCTACTATGGAGCTTACTGCAGATGAATTGGCAGTTGTTTCTAAATATCGCCTTTCCCAAACAGGGTAACTTTAGTGGTATTTCTACTTCACCATTTCCCAGTTCTTTTACCTGCTCTGTAGCCTCAGATACTAAACCTTGATTATTAGATTATGTTTGTTGCAGTCATACAACATTTGATTCCTCTTTATTCTCTCACAAAATTTTTAATTGTTCCATGCCTCCTATACATACTGTTGATGGTACTACTTTAGACACCACACATATAGGAGCCATTTCCATACCTTCTCCTTCCTTATCTCGTACTTTTCTTATCCCTTCGTTGGCTCATAATCTTATCTTTTTGGGACAACTCGTTGATCATGGTTGTACCATTCACCTTAAGTCTTCTGGTTGCATTGTACAAGATGCCCAGACTGGAAAGGTAGTTGGGACATAGCCATAAAGTGGATCCTCTCTTTGTGTTGGATCATCTCCATTGGCCATCCATCATTGTTGCTTCTACCTCTTCCAAAGCTCTTAAACTTTGGCATTCTCGCTTAGGTCATGCCTCCTTATCTAGTCTTCGTCCTCTTGTTTCCAGGGGATAGTTTCGGGTTATTCTATTCAGTCGTGTCAGTTGAATGTTGAAGCATTATATTATACAAGTTTCTCATAAGATATATATCAGAGATAAAGTACAATTGAAACCTTATAATGTTTAAAAACAAATATAGATAAAGTTTATGTTTACATTATGCTTTGCCACGTTATCTTTCACAAAGTAAGGTGTAGACAGGCTTGTGAGGTATAAAAAAATGTGCCAGCAGCAAGTCTGACATAAAAAATAAGTATTTCTTTAATATAGTGGATAAAGCATGAGTTACATTCTATTAGTCTGTGTTGAAAACCTTTTAAACAAAATTTTTTCTATGGTACCTTATGTTGTGAGTAAGTAAACTCTTAAGCATTTTAAATTCTACATTAGTAATATAAAAAACATTAATTATGACATTATCTTAGTTTTATACTCCTAAAGACACTCTCTTATATGACAAGAGAAAACTAAATATTTGGAAAATTGAATTGAATAAAATCTAAAAGATAGTTACTGGTGTAATTAGCTATTCTCCAAATTAGGTTGAAAACCTTAGTATTTGAAGATAAATCTAAATTAATATACGTGTTTGCAAAATTATTTATTAAAATTGACATTAAAAAATTTCAACAATTTGCATACTTCGATATTTTGAGGTATCGTATTTACTCATGTTGGTTAAAATTTTCAAACCTTATATAATTGGCTCATGTACTAATTTAATGATCTTACCATTTTTCCTGCGTACTTTTATTGGAATCAATTTGCTTCTAAAGCGTCATCTCATCGTTTTTTAATTAGTCGTGTTGGTTGACTTTTACAAACCTTATTATCATACAAAATAATATAGACCAAAATTTTCTCTATCAAAATTAAACTAACATGTAGTTAACGTAATAAGCATGCCATTGAAATATACAAATTATTATAAAAAGATACTTACACAAGCATAGTAAAATTGTCGTCCATTATTATTAGTGGAGTCTACCTTTTTCTTGATTCTTGGGTACTAACTAATATTCTAATTTGTATTTCTCTATATGGTTACCAAACTAGCTATATGCAAAAGGAAACTGGTTTTTTGTTATTTCACCACAGTTGAAACAAAAGTTCACCATTTTAAAAGTAAATTTGACAATTAATGATGAAATAACCACAAAATTTTAGATTACATAATATATTTTCCATACAATTCTTAGATTTTATAGTAGATGACTATTAATTTTTATACTACCACATTTTTGTGCGGGCTTTGGGCCGGTTTATTATGAAAATGTGTGGAACTGGCTTTGATAAAATAAATTACTTACGCAAAGCCACAATTATTCTATTAAAATCATCGCTTGGTCAAGCAAGCAATGCTGGCCGAGCCATTGTGAACATCACTCTTGTAGTATTATATACATTTACAAAATGTTGACCCGGTTCAGTTTTGCTTGGCCGAGCCATTGTGAACATCACCCTTGTAGTATTATTATATACATGTACAAAATGTTGACCCTTGAACAAATCAACATTTGCAAACTTGTTACACTTGCCAATCAATATGCTGTGATCTTATTTGATTATATAAAGGCTCTCTATCATCCTCTAAAGCATACCAATCCTCTCAATATCTCAATCACACGTACACAAACATGGATGTTCCTCAGCTTACACACTTTGAAAACATTAAGAGGTACTGGAGGAGAAGGAGGTACCAACACCTTGATGATGCAGTCTACACCAAGAAGAAGATGAAGATTGTGAGGCTTGGAAGTAAGAACGAAGAGGGCTCAAAGAACCAGTTAGCGGGCAACAAGAACGTCGTCGCGCCTTCTGGAGAAGTAAAAATCCCGAAGGGCCTACCTCTTCCAATGATTTCTAGCACTAGTAATGATGTTGTTGATGGCAGGTTGCTTGTAGAGGTTTACAAGCGGATGGTTTCTACTCGCGAAATACCTGGTGTCTTAGTGTGATTTAGGTTCCAAGTCTTTCTCAGTTGCTCATTTTCACTTGTTTTCCATGTAAGTGTTTGTCAATCAACTGTAAGTATTCGAAACTGTAGGTGTTCTGGTCAATCAAAGTGGTGAAGAAGGCACCATTTCTTTTTTCTTTTCTCCTTCCTTTTGAAGCCTTTACAAGTTGAGAAGTGCAGAATTCTATGAAGGGAAAAATATTCTGTCCAAAGTGGCTAAAAGTAATTGCAGATTTGAAGTGAATTTTACAAATGAAGAAGGACTTCAATGTTAGTGTTTTCCAAAATATTGTTAATTTAGTTTTATTTTGTGTGTGTCAAAATGATGAAGGAAAGGTGAAGAGGCAGAGAAGGAGGAATCCCACATAAAAGGGAATTAAAAAAGTGAGTAGATATATAATAAAGAACTCCACTTACTTTAATACTTATGTGGTATGTTAAGGTGTATGCATGTGTACCGAGTATGGTGCGAAGCACCATACGAGGAACGATCATGCTGTGAGGCGCTTTGCACTTTGCACGTGCGCATCGTCGCGAGACGCCGTTGCAACGAATCCGGTCGGATCCGACAGTTAGCAACTGGGCGGTTACACTTGCACCGATTCGGGTTAAACCCGAACGGTTGCACCTTTTGGGCAGCTGGGTGGTTCCAGTTCGGGGCAGACCCAACTGTTGGGAGCTAGTTAGTTACCAGTTCAGATCTGGACTGTTAATCTTAACGGTTTCTGATCCAATGGTCCAGATTGGCTTGGGTGCATGATGAAAGGGTGTGACCCTTGATTAGCTACCACTAGTGCTTTATAAATAGAGCACAATGCTCAGATTTTCGGACCTAATAATTAGCCTCTACTCTCTTCTCATTTTTCCTTTTTGCATATCTTTTACAACAAGAAATTTCTGCAAAATTTCTTACTTGTAAAACTATTATCCAGATTTTCATACACTCTTTTGTTGGGTGAATATCGTGTGTGCAAACGCTATTCACTAGTGCGTTTCGTTATATCTTGGAGGATATTTACCTACAACCCACTGCACACCATTTTAGGTGGGGCAAATATAAACTTAAAGAAAGCGTTTTACAACGTGCCTTGAAACCATTTTTCTTTCAGTCACAAAGCCATACATATTTCAACCAACATTCAAGAGATGAATTTTGCCTCTATCAAATTGGCGCTGAAGCAGTGGACTTTAGCGACAAGTGTTTTAACAACAAATGGACCATATAAGCCGAAACGGATCCCCCTCCAAATTGGAGCATGAACACTTTTTTGCCGCTAAACAATATTTCTTGTCAATTTTTTCTTTCGTGTTTTCTTGGTAAGGTATAGTGCTAATGCAAGGCTCCGTGTTGGCCAGACAAACCGTAGCACATGGGTTCTCATTGATCATACATGAGCCACCTTCGAATCACTACAAAATCCAGATCAATTGCTTCATCTTTCCTTCCCTTTCTTTGCTATCCGAATTACCATCTAAATTCCTTTGCGAGGCCTATACTTCTACTTGTTCAGCAGAAAAGTAAAAAGAGCGAAGAGAAAATCTTATCTTACTAGTAAAAAGATTTGTGCGGACGTTTCCTAGTCCGTCCCTAATGGAGATTGTTGGTGGTGGTGGTTGGTCGAAGCTCCAGGAAGTAGCCACTACCTAGACTAACACTTCGCTGTTACAGCAGGAGATCCAGATCGCGCTTCCAGATATGCTGCGCAAATTCCAGAGGATCTTACAATACTGGTAGATTTTAGTCGTCTACTGTCTGATAGCTCTTAGGTCTATATACAAACCCAGAATTTTCAGAACTAGTATAACTAGCAATTCTAGGTATTGTATGAAGGGACTAGACGCGAATTTCGATCTCAAGATGGGCGGTTTAAGGGAGGGCGAGCCCATGTGGACTCCTCTAGACTAAAGAGAGAAAAAACCACTTCCGAAACAGGTTTGAGAAAGGAATATACGGTTTCATTGGAATATTCACCCGTAGTCAAGAGGCGATCGAGCAATCGAAAAGATGGCTATTTGTGGATGGCCTAGCGCGTGGGGCTCTGCACTGCCACTCTAGGCAGCGTTGAAAATGCACATTTCTACTGTGGCAAAGGTTAAGTGCATGAATTTTTAACTCAGTCAGGTGGCGAGGTTGCTCGAACCCGTGAGCTCCGTGTTTCAATAGATGTAATGGAGCAATCCGTAGTCTTGGCACAACAACAAGATTGCTACATCATCACATGGATCTCAAGGGTAGAAATGCACAAAGTAGTCTTTCGCAACAGGGGTAAGGCTGCGATTTTGTAGTCGTGAGCACGAGCCTTGTGCACCGAGCACAGCGCCTACTCGTTGTCGTCTCTCTCTCTCTCTCTCTCTTCATGAAGTATTTGTCCTCCAATCTAAGCCTGCACGCATGTGTTGCAGTCCCTTTCTGCCCAAAATGTTAAAGATTACCAAGATTTTCTTTGATAGGATATTGCTACTATCAAAGCAAGAATTGCTTACACCAAATCAACGACACTTAACAAAAGCAAAACGTACACTGATGAGCCATCTTCGGCCAAGCACATGGCGTTAGCTGGACTCACCTTAATACATGGTCATTCATAGAGCAATCATGATGATGTTGTGGTACACTATGTACATTAATGGCGAACCATTTACCTTTACACAATCAGATCCTGCAGTATTGGCATGTCAAGTGATCAGAAATACAGACTTAGGCCATTCTTACCTCAAGGATTTGTTGTGTATCCAGGGACGCTTCCCTACAAGTCCAGATCGCTTGCAGAGTCTGTTCACAAGGTGCACTAAAAATGTTTTTTAGTGACAAGAAAGTTGGACAAAGTGATGAGACAAAGCGACTTTTTTTGTATCGCCAAATTGAAACGTTATTCTTTGTTACAGATTTATAGCACCCTCGAATCACCTTCCCTTGCTCTCTGTCATAGATTTATAGCACCACACAGCACCCTCGAATCATCACCCCTTCTCGAAGATAGCACTCAAAGCAAGATTTATAGCTTCAAACAGCAAGTCAAACCTTTGCCACTCTCTTAATTTTGTTCTTCGTTATGTTGTACTACTAGTTCTGCAAGGAACCCTGTGTGTGATAACTATGAAGGGACCTATACAAGCTGGGTACAGCCTCAGCAATGAACTTAGCTTGTGTTAGCTGCTGGTCACATCAATCATTTTCATCTTTTCTTCAAAGAGAGTTTATTCCTTCTTCAACTCTGTTGTGCTAGGCCAGTTTGATTTTCATTGTAAAATCATTCGACAAGAAAAGTAGTACCAAGTCATACAGAATTATGAAATTAAAAATCAAGCCTTTTGCTTGGTCAAACAAAGCATTTTTCAAAAGTATTTAGCATTTGTAACTTATGCTTGTATCCTGCTGAAAACGGAGGGATACTTCACAGCTATCCATAAGAATTAGTCAACATTATGCAAACTTGGTTGAGTACACAAACTGTCAAGCACTGTTCTAATTAGTCAAAATATAACAAAACCTTCAACTTGGTCATTCATGTTTGGGTCGCTCAGTGTTCAACCCTCACAGCAGTACTGTTCAACCCTCACAGATTGTAACCAACATGCCATTATATAACTAAGGCTCATGCATATTCTCCTGGCAAAAATACACACCAAGCCCCTTTGCTCCCTCTCCTTCTCTGCAATGGATATCCTCCAGCTTATGAATCTTGAAAACCTGAATAAGAGATTTTGGAGGAGGAGAAGATACACACGACTTGTTGATAGTACTAACAACAAAAGGAAGTTGAAGATTGCTAGGCTTGGTAATAAGAAGCGGCGATTTTGGAAGATAAGACTAGCACCAAAGCTGAGACTCAAGTTTGTATCACCGATCACGCTTTTCCATAAGTTTAACAATGCCTGCGTTGATGCTATGATTCGTTTAATTTCTGTTGAGGATATACAACTCTACGCTGACCAGGTTAAGCATTGCAATTCAGTGTATAAGCCTCGGGACAATACCCAGCGATTGCCAATTGGTTTTGGATTGGATGCCTTAACATGGAGAGGGATCTAATTCATCTACTTATCTGGTTCACTCCTCTATGAGAATCCGGTCACATCCAAGCTCCAAAACAAGGGTTTGGTATAGGGTTGTTAGTTGGTTTTCTAAAAGTGGCTTTACTTGTGTGTCGTAAGTGTTCATTTTGTATTTCAGTTTAATGCAATCTTCTTTCTGAAGTAGAGAAGCGTGCCACCATTTTTTGTACCTTGATACGAGAAGTAGTGAACTGAGAATTCAGGTGACTTTCCAATGCAATACTTAAAGACTACCAAAAACAAAATTCCCTTCTGCAGCTACCAAGTTCTAAATGCAAACATAAGCTCAGGCACCGACACGGTTTTGCTAAGCCTACTATTGAACGATGAGTTTTTTCTCCAAATAATACTGTTTTAAAACTTAACTAATAATCTACTCCACTTTAAAACTTATTTACCCGCATACCACACTTTTGGAAATCACGGTTTGGAACTACGACTTTAAAGTAGAAATCGATGTTTGAAATCATGACTTTAAGTAGAAAACAGTAGTTCCAAACAGCGATTTTTAAAGTACACTAAAAACATGATTTCAAACATCAATTTCTACTTTAAAGTCGTGGTTCAAAACTGCAATTTTTAAAAGTGTAGTATGCGTAAATAATTTTTAAAATGGAATAGATTGATAATTAAGTTTTAAAACAGTATTGTTTAGGAAAAAACTCATTGAACGATCCAGATTTTGATACGTGAAAACGAGCCAACTACTTGTAGAAATCGGTAGGGTAACTAGCAATTTATTTCCAGCGGAAAAGGATAGGCCTATAGGTCATGGAAAGCGATATCGCACCTTCCAAAGACAAGATATTCGCTGTATCACTACTTACATACCATTAGCATGAGCTCGAACATTTTACTTTCAGAACTGAGGGGACAGAACTGGGGTGGTGATGTTGAGAACAATCTTTACTCAACTGCATCGATTCGAAAGAAGATCTCAGTATGGACTATGTCAGGGACTGCCCACGCAAGTAACTAACATGGCAGGTATATTTCTTTGATGGCGTTTCTTTTTTTTGGACCTCCTCTGAGAAGGCATCTTGACATGGGCTTATGGAGAATATCTAGCAGCTTTACTCACCCACAACTGAGTTACATAGTTAAGCAATGGACATTACCTTGTGCGGCAAAAGAAAGGAAGACAGACTGCTAGCCTTGAAAACTTTTAGTCACACCATGTCACCATCTAGTGAAAGATGCTCTTACCGATCCACTCTGGTGTTGGAAGTTTTTCATAAATGGACCCTGTCTTATTGAACCTTATATTACAAGGTTTAACATGCAAAAAGAATCAATCAAATTGATTGATCGACTGGTTGGAGAGATATTAACTTTTAAAGATTAACATTTAATAATGTTGAAAAATAGTCATAATGTGATTCTCACATTGCTTGGGAAATGAAAAAGTTAAATATATTTAAATAGCAATGTGACGTACCTTATTGTTCTAAAAACACAAAGTATTCATGGCCATGCGTCGCACATGTGCGGTGCAATGCGGTTGTGGCGTGAGCGACGGCGTAAGGCGCTTTTAGGTGCACATTGCACGTGCGCATCGTCGATAGGAGCCCTCGCCCCTTTGCACACACGTATCGTCGCTCGAAACCCTTTTCCCTAGTCCAGCCTTAATTTTTGCGACAAATTCAGCATGTCAACCAGAACAGGTGTGATTTTTTGGACTGAGACATTATGACTATTGGTAATTAAACAGATTTTTAGTTATGTTTAAATTCAAAAGGCACTTGTTCATGATGTCTTTTAGTTCAAAGCTTTCACCCATTTGCTATATCTGCAGATTGTGACTGTTAAATGACACCTGCAGAGTCATTTGATTATCACAACTGATTGCACCTGTTCAAGGCACTGTTGGTATCTATAAATAAGGCTGATGGGCAGACTCATTTTTCACTTTGAATTTTTCTCTAGCTCTCTCTCTCTCTCTCTCAAGTTTCTGTCTGTTGATTGCAATCTGCTATAGTCAACAGAATTTTACCAGTTTTATCTTAGGAGACAGATTTATTGCTATCCTAAGCAGATTATAAAGGGAGCGAATATTATCTTAAGGAAAGAGTGCTCAGTATTTGATTCAGGCTGTTCGTTCAGTTTTATCCATACTGCATTATTTTTTGTTCATCTAGATCAAAAACTTCTGTTGTACAGCAGATGTTCTGTATAGCATTTAACGAAAAAAGATTGTCACGAAAAGTATTTTGTCGCTATTACTAAAATTTATCATAACTATTTTTTGTCTCTAAAAAATATAGAGCAGTATTTTTTTGATAGAGGATCCTGAGGTGTGAAGTTACTCAAAATATGGTTGCAAAAGAAGCTCTGCAACTTTCACTGTGGAGTCATATATGGACATTTTACTGGTAATAATTCCTAATATGTCGTTCTTGATGAGAACTGATAGGCAAACAGAGGTGACCACCTTTATTGAGTGAAAATGTCACTATATTATAATATTGATATATTAAGGTTTCGTTTTGTACTACCAGCTGTCATAATCTTTATCTTTCTTATTCCCTCGCTTTATTTTCATTCTTTCAAATTTCAAATCTTCAAATTACAAATAAACACAAATCGATTAAGGTTATTTTTTTAATTAAAATTTTTGCTTGTGTTAACTTATACGAGCTATTGTTCTCATACAATTAATAATCATGTTAGTAATACATATATGCGGTAAAAATTAAGCTTCTTTTACGTAAGATTAGTAATTTATTGTTGACTAACCTTGCTATCTTAGGTAAATCAATATAAATAGTAAAATTTTATGCGTAGAAGTCAAATTTAGCAATCTATTTTGTGTTAAACATACTCAATAGTGACGTAAGTTCTTTTCTGTCGGTCATTAATTTTTTATAATTACTTTTTGGTCCTTCTGATTAGACTTTCTGGGTCTGTCTCGAAAGCAAAAGATGAGACTAAAAAATGTCTCCCTAACAGTCCAAGTTTAGTTGCACAAAAGGGTTAGTCTGGATAGATGTGGTGGAATTTTGTTGTTCTTTCTGATGAATAAAGAGGAAAAAAACGAAGCGACGTGTGCTATTAGCTCCTTAATGGGTTCACTCTACTTGAGCCTCTGGTGTAATAACATGCAACTGTTGAAATGAACACCAAAATGGTGATGCATAATCTTCAAACAAATGCTTCAAGACATGTCTTTTAGACTCTTTCCTTAAGATACTCTTCACCCCAACACTCCTGGTGTTTGTTCACAGGATACAATGAAGCTCGATCGAAAGAACCCGGAATTATGAAGTTTTTTAAAGTCTGCAAGATGTCTAAATCCTAAGAAAGAAAGAGATATCAATAAGAGGTTGTTCCTTCAGCCTTGTAATCCAGTTTTCGAAATGAGGCTGTTCCACTTTAGAGTTTTCAATTTTTGTTTTTTTTTCTTGATTGTTAATTTTTGTTAGAAAAATTTTATGTCTCTTTTTCTCTTCAATCTTCAACACCAACACCAATCACTCGAGAACCCAAAACCATCACATTACCAACCACCTTACCTATTGATTGCCGCCATAACCACCACCATCATTGACGAACTCATCGGAATACCAGACTACAAACACTGCCAACGACCACAGCTAATGACAGCCACTCTGCTACTACCACTAATTAGCACACCCAAATACCAAACACGCCAACACCCCCAACCATCATAGCCGCTAACCACCACCACCACTAGTGTGACCAACACCCACAAACACTGCCAACCACCTAGACAATGATAACTACAATCACCACCACCATCACCACTGACCAACACCGTCGAACACCAAATCCTCTAACATCGATCACCACCACGGCACCACCACTCCTCTAAATACAAATCAACCATCATGCCGACCGCCATTGTCTCTACAACAAACACCACCACAAGATTTCATCAATTTCTTTGCCCTACGATCTTCGACGTGCGTACGTAAATTTCAAGTCATTAAAAATCATTCATCCAATCAAATTCTAATCAGACTGAATGAGGCCCTAATTCGCAAGTTAGTGTATTACTGCCATAGCAGTAGTTGAACGGTGGCAGAGGACATGTGAAGGTCATGGCGGGAGCACCTTTGATTGTTGAAAATAGAAGCTCAAAAAAGCTTTCCAATATTTAAAAAATGAAAGAAAAGAGAAGAGAGGAGGAACAAAACAGAAGAAAGAAAAAGATGTAAAAAATAAAAGTAAAAACTAATTATACAAAACTGCTATCAAACAATTCATTAGTTTTTTGTAAACAAAGAAAACTCAAATAAGTTTTAGGTTTTGATTTTTTTGAAAATAAAAACTCAAAATTGGAATGTATTTTAAACACATCCTTAATTTTCTTTGATCTCTATGTCTAGAGGAAAACTCATCGTTGCCGACTCAGACGTGCTTTGGGCTGGGCTGACCCAGCCCATTCAACATCTCTACTTTACTTATTTCTCCACATCAGAAGTTTAACGTGCATCGCATCCATCACCCCATATCTTCCCCTTGTTCCTCACACACACTCCCGCAAAGTTGCAAGCTGGCTACCCCGATCTCTCTCCGTCATTATATAAACACGTCTCTGCCTTTTCGGCTCATAAACCTCCGTTCACTTTTTGGCCGTTAGATCAAAGCTCCCTCATTCAGTAACCCATCTCTCTCTCTCTCTCTCACACACACACGCACGCAGAGCTACACAGTTTAAAGACCCAACACTGTGGCATGTGGCATGTGATGCACTGAGAAAAAGAGAACTGGGAAATGGAGAGCAGGGTCGGTGTCAATTATGAAGGTGCAGCGGGCGGTCACTATGCCCGTCTTCAGGACATCGACGACATTGGCACCGCCGGCTCGGACGACTCGCGGCTGAACCAGCTGGGGTACAAGCAAGAGCTCGGCCGCAAATTGTCGTACGTTCACTTCTCTCAATCTCTGCAAATGTTTTTCCTAAGCTCGAATTGAGATCCATGTGGGTTTTGATGGAATTCTGTGTGGATGACTTGAATTTCTGAAGTTCTTACCAGGGTAAATTTCAACAGATAAAATGAGTCAATGACCATTTACTCACCAGTGTTAATTACAGTACAGTGCAAGTAGTGAAAATTGATAAAACCTCCATGAAACCTTTTGGAACGACACTGCGTGATACTTGAAATATGTTTCTGGGGATAGTTTCAGTTTATGCCAGAAGGGGAGTTGTTTTGTTGAAAAGCGTCGAAACCGATATATGAATTTTACTTTTTAATATTTTAACTATATTTTCGTCGCTAAGAGCCTCTTTTAAGTTGTTGTATATTTTCTTTAATAACACACTTAAAATGAAGCTCAAGTATCGTTTTCCTTTAAATATTCCTCCATACTAATTTTGTGCAACAAAAAGATAAAAAGAAAGCTCAAGTATCGTTTTCCTTTAAATATTCCTCCGTACTAATTTTGTGCAACAAAAAGATAAAAAGAAACCCACGGGAAAGTTATGAACTTATTTTATAAGAAGTAAAAAAAAAATCTGCGAGAGGAGAATATGAGTCATGCGAGTATTTAGGAATGAATGTACAGAAAAGAGAGATAGAGGTAAGTAGTGGGTGGTGGGTAGTGCGAGGAATACAAAAATGTTTTAAATTTTAAGTTAATTTATAAAATACATAAATAACCATTATAAATTTTTTTTAAAGATTGAAATCAATATTTCTATAAATGAATAGAAAGTTCTTATTGAAAGTTCAAGAAAGTATTCACCATAAAAGTGATTCCTATTAATTTGCCCTAGTGAACGAAAAGCAAGTACTTTTTCAACTATTTTGATTCTCATGAGTGACAAAATCTCTAATACTAAATGATTTACAATAACAATAAACATGATACCCTGATCATTATCATGACTCACCATAACTCATCTTCCAAAACTTGGGTCAAAATGTTTGTTGACTTTAACACGGTCCAAAATAAAGGTACAAAATTTAAGTATGTACAGAAAGGTACAACGTAACATGTGTTTTATTATGTGCATGATGTAACTTGACTATATTGTATTCGCCTTATATTTCTATTATCATTTCAATAAAGAAAGAATAGTACTTAACTGTAGCAAAAAAAGAAAAATAGAGTTTTTTTTTTAATTTTGATTAAAAAAATGTATAGGTTTGTGTGTCAATAATTAGCTTTGTTCGATGTTTGTGGAAATATGTAGGGCCCTTGCAAACTTCTCTGTAACTTTCTCAATCATCTCGATACTCACCGGCATAACCACTTTATTCGGGAACGGCCTCGCCTACGGCGGGCCTGTGACTATGGTTTACGGATGGCCCATAGTCGGCCTTCTGACGCTCTTCGTGGGCCTGTCAATGGCCGAGATCTGCTCTGCCTACCCAACCTCCGGTGGGCTTTACTTCTGGAGTGCTAAACTTTGCGGTGATGATTGGGGGCCATTTGCATCTTGGCTCACTGGCTGGTACGTACCTCTTTTTTCTTTCCTTTAGCAAAAGCATTGATACCTTATGGTTAGTCGTGACTTATTATTAAGATCAATTGACAGCATGATTTATACTGTTTAGAGAAAAATATTCAGTAATGTCGGATCATTATACGAGGCAAGGGGTTGGAGTCCTACAGGTGGTGAGTGGGATGTGATGTTGGTTGGGAACCGCGAAGGATTATCTATGACATATTCGCAGTTCTATATCGACCGGTACAACTGGAACGGTTGTATATTTTAGTATATTTTAGACTTGCGATGAGTCGATACCTCATAAATGGGTTGCTAAATGCTCCCATAATTTTTTTTTAATCGGGTTAAAGCAAAAGTCTAGTAAAAAATAGGATAAACTTTTGCAAAAAAATCGTATTTTTTTCTCGAGTACCGAGTTTCGCAATTATCATGGTAAGAAAGCTCCATCTAGGAATTTGATGACAACATTTGAAGATATGATGTAACCCTTGTACTTTTTTTGTGGTAACAGCGATGGATGTTGATTAGCACTAAATCGCCAACTAATTATATAGTTGGATAATAGTTGAATCGAATCTTCTGCTGTCAATTAGATACAACTGCAATGCCTTTAAGTGCTAAGCTGTCATTATTAATTGAGGTTAAAGGAGTGGGCTGTAGCACAAGTAGTCTGAGCTACTAAAGTTGCACAAGTACATTTAGCACGTGTAGTGGTCACCAGACACGTGAGTTCTGTCGCTTTCAGACACAAGTAATTTATGGATTCTTTGGAACAAAAATCGAAAATTTGCATTGCTTTCAAGTTTCTATCACGGAATAATTGTAAAACAAAATAGAGTAAAAAGCAAAGTGTTTTGACTTTACAAGTGGAAATAGGGTTGGGGCAATTAATAATAGCGCATTTGGGGTTTTAATTAAGTTAGGCCTAAATGGGGTATTCGCATCCCCAACATGCTCCAAATTTATTGTACCTATGTTTAAATGGATTCTCATCCCCAGCTTAACTCAAATATATTTTATGTTTTCTTTTGGTCCTTTCTCTCTCACACACACGAGCCCACTGCCGGAGCCACAGTCACCACTTCCAAAACTACCATCGTAAACTCCGTCCATGCTGTCGCTCACAACCTCTAACCACCATTGCTGGCAACCAGAGTAAAGAAAGTAATAAATTGAAAATTTAGGGGTTGAACAAAATTGAATCGGGTAAAATGGGACATACTAGATTCAAAGGGAAATAGGCAACGGGGTACAAAAAATCAAATATGTGATAATCTGAAGATGGGACAAATGAGAACGGAATCATTTAGATTCGGGTGGCGAGGGGCGGGGCAGGGATCCCAATATCAAAGTTTATACTTAAGAAAATGTATTACAAGCTTATATCTAAGGCTGTATACGAATCGAGTTCGAGCGGAATAAAGCTATGTTCAAGCTAGTTTGTTTAATTTCAAGCCACTCGTATTCGTGTTAGTTTAATCTTCAAAACTTTATTTCAACTCATTCGTAGTTCGTTTCACAAGGCTCGTGTTCGGCTCGAGTTCGTTGGTTTATTTATAGGAACCGAACTAAAACTTAGAAACTTGTGTTCTCGTTCAAAATAATTATTTCCAAGTCAGAACCACACCAATTGTCTAATTGATTTTAGGGCTTCCAAGTGCAAACTTAATTTATACTATAAGTAAGTTATATGGCTTCTGAGTTTTAAACATATTATAATTAAACTATTTTTCAGATGAGTCGTTCACGAACATATTTGTGAACACTTTGGAATATTCATGCTCAACTCGTTTAATATACGAACTCTAAAAATTTATTCATGTTTGGTTCATCTTTTACACAAACGAACCTAAACAAGTTTTTTAGAAAACAATCACAAACAATTCATGAATAGCTCGATTTATTTAGGGCTAATTACACCTATGTCCCTGAAGTTTGGGGTAATAACACGTGAGGACACAAAGTTTTAAAATGTAACACTAATGTTCGTTGACAAACGGAATACAAAAAATACTTAACAGTTTTGACAAAAAGACTTGATTGTCACTGACTTTAAAATAAAATACCCATTAATTCCATTACTCTCCCCCCTCCCCCCAGCCCATTTGGCCCTTTCTGTCTCAAATGCAGTCTGCAACACCCCTTCGCCTGTGCCTCCCTGTTGTCGCACCCTTCCCCGTCGCCCCCACCCTCCCCCTTCTCCTTTCCCGTCGTCGCCGTCGCCTTCCCTCGAGATCCCGGGTGGTGGTGGCAGCGGCAAGATGGTTGCGGCGATTCACCTTCGCCAAGAAGATAGCTGCGCCGATGATTTGGTGATGTAAACCAAGCAGATGGGGAGGCTGCCGGTGGTGCACTTTGCGGCGGAAAGGTTGGCGACATTGGAGGACGCAGCGCTGATGATGGAGCTGGGTATGATGGCGTTTTCGTCGGTTCGGGCGTGTTCAAGAGCGGGGACCCGATGAGGAGGGGGCGTGCAATCGTGCAGGCCGTGCACTACTCTAACCTGAAGGTACTGGCGGTGGTGAGCTGCGGGTTGGGCGAAGCGATGGCTAGGATTAACCTAAATGTGAAAATCAAATTACACATTGAAAGAGGATTTAAATTGTTTGAAAATTTGGCAAGCGTTGGTGATAGCGCTTGGTGAAGGAGCGCCGGAGTTGATCGCCGGTGATGGGGCTACTGACCGAAGTTGCTGGCCGGCGACATGTCTGTCGGCAATATCGATCGGACGGTTGCAGTGTTAGCGGCACGGTGGCATCGGCGCGATGCTCGCAGAGGCACGATGAAGGGGCATTTCGATGAAGGCGCGGGGAACGGAGTTAGTCGCCGGCGACCGCTTGTGTGGCCGGTAATGGGGCTGCATTCGGTGAAGACAAAATAATTATTCTAATTATTAAATGACATTTTTTGTTCAAAATACTCAGTATATACAATAAAAATTACTCAGTATTAAAATCTTTAAAAATTACTCAGTATATACAGTAAAAGGGTAGTTTTGTCATTTTAAAAATACGTATCGCTAACATCATAAAAAAAAGTAACTTTTGGACGGAATCCTGACGGATGGACACGGGTGATACATTTGAAACACTTTTGGTCACGAAATGTTACATTTTAAAACTTTATATCCTCGCGTGTAATTATCCCATAACCTAAGGTCATAGGTATAATTAGCCCATTTATTTACACTTTTGCTTACGTAACAACAACCAGTGAGCAACCGTTTAGTCATATGCCTTTTCTGGGCTGTTATATCGCATTTGGGTATGCTTCACGTGCTCTAGCCCACAGGCTCTAACACTGGGCCAGGGTTTGGTAACTGATTTAAGAGCCCATACGAAGCCCACTGCAAGGTGCTTGTCTTATCTCAAAGCTAACTCATTTTATTGCGAGAAATGTCAATATAACAGTTTAATCGATGACGTGATATAACTGACGAATAAAATTAGTGTATGATTTACTAATTTAGTTTCATTAAATCTTATCAGTAGGAACTTATAATTCAATTGGAAGAATCCAACTACAAACTTGCAAAGTGATAGCCTAATTTGCTTCATTTGGCTAATCATTAATCAGGTCATTAGGTGATATTAGTTGTAGGCATCTAATAAGAAATGCAACCTAATCTTTGTTAAGACTGGATTAAGGTACTTGGTTATTATCAACCCTTGTCGTTCTGGCCAGCCCATTCTGTAGACCTTGACATTGATGTGGTGACACTTGCATAGTACTATGTTACTGACTAATATCTCGATTTGAGAGCGTTTCAAAGATTGCAATCTGGCCTTGATTTAGTCTCTGAACTTAATAATCTCTCTAACCTAGGAGATCTAAATATTGATGTATGCTTTGAAAAAGCAATGATGAACTCGAGATTGATTCTGAAATAGTCAAACATGATTTAATCTAAGTGCAACTGATAAAATTTTATTATAAGAAAACGAGAATTAGAGATTGATCATTTTTTTATAACCAAATTGGATTAGGTAAAGTAACAAATACCCTTTTAATTACGAGGACATTAAACTAAATACTTGGTCATTTTAGCATACTCAAATTGATTATAGTTCATTTTATTCACGTACATTCATAATTTCAAGCTGTTTTTGCTAAAATTAACTCAAAACTAAAATTGAAGATCGATGAGAATTTAATTTAGAATTTAATCAGAAATATGCTTTTCGTCTTCCTATAAACTCTTAAATTTTTTGGCTGACCATAATCTTGGAAGTCAAACATAGGATCTCCTGGAGATTAAATAAGGTGAAGGAAGAGGAAAAGGGGAATGGTCGCTGAAATTTCTAAAGCTTGTTATGAGCTACGTACTTGATTTGATCACATGCTACAGCTCGATCATACTTTAGGTCAAACCTTTAATGTTAAGAGGGGTTGGAATATTCAGATTAGGGTCCTGGTCAAAGATTCACTTTCCGCTAGACATCTTACGTTATTACACGCTATTTAAGAAGACTTTTAATCAACCCATGAACGTTGTCAACGAATCTATAATTGTGCTTCTTCTTTTTCACATTTGTGCTCTTTTTTTTTTCTTTTACAATTTATATCTTGTACCTTATTTTCTATATAATTATTTTTTCATTTTTTATACAATTATCTAACTCGCGGTTCAAGTATAATTGGTGACCGCTATGCTGTCTATTTGAAATTAATTAATCTTTTTTTTTTCTTTTGGGTCTGAAAAATTACGTGAATCTTTGATAGCACTTTGACATATCAAAGAAAATGACTGAAAGGACAACTTTTTAACTGATTAGGTATTGATGCCATATATTTTGATTCTTTTTTTTCACTAAAAATTGGTGTCGCAGATGTCGCGCCACTTGAAGTAATTCAAACATTTTCTTTTGGGTGGTATATTGTTGTTGATATGTTGGGCAACATAATATAAAGAAATAATTTTTATCTGCTATTCACGGTGTAGTAATTACAATCTTTCATTCTATGATAATTAATAGTCGTTAAATATAATTATCGATATTTTTCTTAAGTCATTCATCTGCAGTTATTAATAGCGCTTTGTTTACGACACTAAATAGATATATGACTAAAATATCTAACGACAATTCGTTATCGCTATACGTGTAAAGTTATAGTCGGTCATGAATTTTGTAATTGGGTAAGTAAAGATTTTGGCTACAAACGTGATAGAAAGAAGGGCCTTCAATCTCTCATACGATGATTATCCATTGTTGCCAAATATTATAGACGATATTTTCATACAACATGTCATTCTTTTTTAACGCAATAATCGAAAATCAGAAAGCATACCACAATTTTTAATTGAATAATCATTTCCGGACACTATTCATGTCCAGAGATTGCGGATCCCATGTTATGAATTTACCCCAACAGATAGTTTCTGACAAAGAACCCTTTAAGTAGCAGTTAAGATGGGAAAACGTACAGGTGGACTTGTCAGCAAATGGGGCCAAACCAAATACCATATGTCCCGGTCAAGCTCAATTCTCGCGCCTCAAGGGCCTTTCTTTGACCTTTCACAACGTTGCTTCCCCCTCCGATCAATGCAATGTTGAGATGAATTCCACATTCATAATACAATATATGTCAGGAATCCTCTGCAGCTCTGTGACATAATACCACCCCTACAGTATATAAAGGCAGAGGATTATGATATAGTATTGTGTGTACCTCTGGCAATCAATCATCAAGAGAGAGGTCAGAGGGTGTGAATCACTTCTTTATCTGAGTGAAAATTATCCCTTTCTTGATCAGATTCTTTGAATATTCAGAACACCCACAAGCCCATCTCTCTCTTTTCTTGCAATCTTTGTTTCCTGCTTTGAGATGGCATGGGACAGAGACGAGGAAGTGGTCACCCCATCTCAGGCCCAGAACGGGGGTGTTCTGGTTGATTCAGGCCATGCCCGTTTGAACGAACTCGGCTACAAGCAAGAACTCAAGCGTGATCTCTCGTAAACACGCTAAAAACTCGACCTTTTCTTGATTCTTGAACTTTGGTTTTGAAAAGAAAATTTAATTTTTTTTTGAGCTTTTTTGTGTGTTTTGGGGGCCTTGTTTCGAACTGCAGGTTGTTGTCGAATTTTGCGTTTTCGTTCGCGATTATTTCGGTGCTTACCGGTGTTACCACGCTGTACAATACTGGGCTCACCTACGGTGGGCCTGTTGTTTTGATCTATGGGTGGCTTATTGCTGGTGCTTTCACCATGTTTGTCGGTTTGTCTATGGCTGAGATATGTTCTTCTTACCCAACTTCTGGGGGACTCTATTACTGGAGTGCCAAGCTTGCTGGCCCTAGTTGGGCACCCTTTGCCTCATGGCTCACTGGCTGGTAAATATTATCCACCATTTTTATGGTTGATTTAATTTTGCTATGAGTTTGTAGGTCTCTTCTTAATTCTTATTGATGGCCTACACGGTATTGCCAACTTGATACCTTAATTTTGGAATCACTTTTAATTTGGTACAAATTGTTTTAAACTTTAGATATTACTCTGTTCATCACATCTATGCTGAAATCCAGTATTCTTACGTGTAGAATAGATAATTAGGTCATAAGTAATTCTGGATATACGATGAGAGTGGTATATTTGCTACAGTTCTTCTAAGTTCAATAGGAGTGCAAGACACCTGCCATAGATGTTTTTTGCCTAAGGGGAATCAGCGGGCCTTGGAGTTATTCAAGCTTTTGGCCCATTTTTAGCATCACCCAAAAGCTGTTGATAAGCAGGCTGATTAGCATCTTGTACTCGACGTTTTTAGCTAACTAAAGTAAGATGCACTCTCTACATTTTCTCCGGTCATTACCAGAGATGTTTCTGACCGTGTGATGATTAAGGTACGGGAAAACAGCGGGAGACTCCACTGCATTGTGTGAATTTTATGCAAGGCACGGCCTCCAAACGCTTTAATGGTCACCATGTTTAACTTATGCAACGCACTTAAATCTATACACTTGTATATGCTTCAATGTATGTGGCCTACGACGTATTTAATCCTATTTTATATGCCACAATGATTTTTCAGCTATATGATTCCCCAAAATGAACATTGACAAATCATGAAATGTATTTGTTAAACAAGAAGTAACTCTCATGGAAAGCCCATTGGGTTCTTACTAACGATGGAATATAAAAGGTATGATATGTTATTCCATATACTACAATACTTGGTTTAAAGTCATGACATATTTGATCTTCGTCTGGTACTTAAAAAATTTGTTTTTGTTCTTTTCTTTTTGCAGGTTCAACATTGTTGGTCAGGTACTTCTGCAAGTTCTGTGTTTTGCACTTCATGTTTATCCAAATTCTAAGGGGAGGCCAAGCTTCTTCATTCTATGATCTCAACTATTATAGGCTCTAATCAATAAAGGGAAATTTATCTGCAGTGGGCTGTAACAACGAGCATCAACTATTCTCTGGCTCAGATGATTCAGGTGATCATTCTCCTCAGCACAGGTGGAAAGAACGGCGGTGGATATGAGGCCTCTAAATATGTAGTTATTTGTTTCCATGGTGGAATTCTGCTCTTACATGCTATTATAAACAGTCTTTCTATCTCGTGGCTATCCTTCTTTGGGCAGCTTGCTGCCGCATGGAATTTTGTAGGTATGCAGATTCTAACACGGTTTCTCCTCTTAATCTCATCATGAAGAACGACTTTCTTAGACCTCGAAGCAATTCTGGCTATTTTAGGTGTCTTTGTTCTTATGATTCTAATTCCCACGGTTGCAACGGAAAGGGCTAGTGCCAAGTTTGTTTTCACTCACTTCAATACTGATAATGGAGAAGGAATCCACAATAAATTCTATATATTTGTTCTTGGACTTCTCATGAGCCAGTACACACTCACAGGGTATGATGCATCTGCTCATATGGTGAGTCTATACGTCTTCTTTACTGCTCTCTCATATATATTCTACTCTTGCTTTGATGACCAAAAGATGCTCAAGTTTGAAGTTGCGAACAAATTGTCAAGAGTTTAGTAGATCGAATACCTTTAGTACTATATCTTTGTTGAGTACGAACTTCTAATATAGCTAATGTCATGCATATATAACATTATTTTCTTGAATGCTGAAGCAGTGAAGCTTGACAATATTTTTCAAGAAAAACATAAAAACAAAGCTGAACAATGGAACATATACTTAATTCCTAGATAGCTTAGTTATGTCGTGATCTGATAATCCAAAGCATGTCCAAGATTGTACAATTGTAACTGTTCGCAAAAGAAGTACCTCATCATGGCAATTACCTGCCACTTTTCAAACGATACTTCACCTGCCACTCTTGTTAAGTGAAGCCATTTCCTTTTGCATTTTGTGGAATTCTTGGCCATTTCGTTTCTGCTGAAAATTTAAAATGGCCAATATTGTATACTGAGCTAGGAGACAACTCACAAGAAATACTACTTGCGAAAGAAGGACCTTATTATGGAAATTGACCGTCTGTTTTGGTAAAAGAAGCCATTTCGTTTTGCATTACGTGGAGCTCTTTGACATTTTTGTATTCCCTGATACTTACTCCTGTTTAATAAGGCAACTATAACCAAAACATCCTGTTTAAATTTCTGCTTCCAGTCAGAGGAAACCAAGAGTGCAGATATAAATGGACCAAAAGGAATCATCAGTTCCATTGGCATATCTATTATAGTTGGGTGGGGTTACCTCCTCGGTATCACCTTTGCAGTTACCGATATCCCATACCTTTTAAGTGCGGATAATGACGCTGGTGGTTATGCTATTGCGGAGGTATTTTACCAAGCATTCAAGAGTAGATATGGAAGTGGTGTTGGGGGGGTTATTTGCTTGGGTGTGGTTGCTGTTGCTATATTTTTCTGTGGTATGAGCTCAGTTACAAGCAACTCCAGGTAAACATGGTTGTTCATTGTCGTGTTATGCTTGGAAGTAATTCACTCCAATGTCCCTTAGGATGTGTTATCTGTCAGGATGGCTTATGCATTTTCCCGAGATGGAGCTATGCCATTGTCATCATTTTGGCATAAAGTAAACAAGCAGGAGGTCCCCATAAATGCAGTTTGGCTCTCCGCTGTCATAGCATTTTGCATGGCCCTTACGGTAGGACATCTCATTGTTTCAGTATCATATTTCTGTAGCAATCTGTTGCCTTACAAATCATGCTTGGCAAACCATTGAGTTAGTAGATATAGCGTTAAAACATACTGCTCTTGATTCTTCTATAGATTTCGATTACCAAAAAATGGAAATAAATGTAAACCATGGGCTCATGCACACAAACACGACACAACCAAGAGAAATGGTGGTTTTCAACTTTATTTGTGATGGAGTTGTGGTTCTTTTTCGACTGATTCTTCCTCCCTTCCCCTTCCCCCCAACCCACCCAAAAGAAAAAACACGGGGCTCTCTTGGTCTCTGTGTCAAAAACATTTTCCACTGTGAAGTTTCCTTTCTGGAGAAATCTATGGAATGAATATATAATATGTCCAAGTCACTATCGTATTTGAGCCCATTGATATTATTTGCACAGCAGTTGTATATTCTTATCAATATTTTGCTTTCTAGTCCCTCTAATGTTGACACACTTCCTGTCATGTGGGCATTTGCAGTCCCTCGGAAGCATAGTTGCGTTTGAGGCGATGGTATCGATAGCGACAATTGGGCTCTACATTGCTTATGCGCTACCCATATTCTTCAGGTTGACTTTGGCCCGGAAATCATTCATTCCGGGGCCTTTCAACTTGGGCCGTTGCGGTATTCTAGTCGGTTGGATTGCAGTCCTTTGGGTGGCAACCATATCGGTGCTCTTTTCTTTGCCCGTATCCTACCCCATAACCGACAAGAATCTCAACTATACTCCAGTTGCAGTTGGCGGCTTACTCATCCTTACTGTTTCTTCTTGGATATTGAGTGGTCGACATTGGTTTAAAGGTCCCATAACCAACATAAATAGCTGAAGTAGTGTAAGGTTACACATATTCTTGTTCTATTTAAACATCAATTACATATGGTGGTTTCTCCAGATGCCTTTGCTGTTTTACTTTCGGTCCTGTGCAAAAATGGTTTTTGCACTGTGCATCGCTAGAGTACCTGATCTCTTCTAATACAAATTTGCTCTAAAAAAATTTAACTATGAAATTGATTGAAATGCCATGCATATCTTTCTGGTGATATTTGAGCTCTGGATGGCAAAGAACCTGAATTGTGATTTGACCAGAAAAGTTAATTGGCTTCTTGATAAGTAGATGAAGCAGCACAGAGACACTTTCTGGGATGAATTACTGAACATGAACTCTACAGTTACAACAAAGTTCTCTTTGCTGGTTGCTCTCACTTGCAATGCCAGTATGTTCACGCAGTGCACCCTAGGTTTTCATCCATCTTGGAACCAAAACAGTATGGTGCTTCACAAGTAAACTAGTTGGCGATGCATAATTAGCTCCTAGGTTTTCATCCATCTCGATACTCGAGTGTGGCCGATAACTACATTGAACGAAACTCGAACCATATTTGTTTGGTGCCTTCCCAGGTACTCTGTATATGCTTTCTATCACTTAATATGAGAAGATACTAAAATCTCTAACAAACTTTGTGCATGATTTTTTCTGAATAAACTTGAGCAACATAGTCTTCTGAAATGTTATTTCATCTCTAAATAGTTGTATCTAGAATATAAAAGTAATTAGCAGACAGGTAATTACCCGAGGATGAGAATTACTTGAGTCGTACTACCACATCGAATACTTTTGGTTTTTGGTTATGTTGATGGGGTTAATTGCATACCGAAGAAAAAAAAGGAAGAAAACTTATGTACGACAATACTAGGATGCTAAACGAGTGAGTACCCCTGTAAGCGTTTCATTCTACTTGTCCAATTGATGATACTAACATCATCGGCCCCCTTTCCCACATACTATCCCCGCTCGCACGGGGAGACACAAATCACCATCAGGGATGGAGCTCATAGTTATGAATATCATATCGGAGTGCGTACCGTTTTTTTTCTGAACGGTACGTACTGGTACCGTCTCAAGATTTTTACCAACAATATCTATTTGTATTATTTATTCACTGGCGTACTAACAATATATACATATATATTTTTACTTACAGCTCCTCTAAAATAAACTATTTATCTTATTGAGCTTGATTTATCATAATTTTCAAATAAGCTAATTTTTTTAATACTAATGTCTTTGGGTTCAAGAATAAGTAGCTTTTGTGTGTGTGCATGTGTGTGCACGAGTAAGTGTGTAAAGTAATACATCATATAAATGAAAGAATATGATTAAAGTTTACAGGTATGAAGTGATCAAAGATAAGTGAATATTAAAAACTTATCAGGAATGATTTTGTAAATTGTAATGAATTTTATAAGCAGGAGGTTACAGAGGTTTTGATTAGTATAATAGAACTTAGAGTGTTTTTATATTTAGTTTTTATATGATCAATTTACAAAATTTCTAATAAAATTTGTTACTTTCACATTTTTTAAAGGAACCGGTACAAAACACAATATTTCGGCCGATACGCAATTTTCAACCGGTATCACCTGTACTGGCCGGTACAACTGGTACCGAGCGGTATTTTGGCCGGTATAAAATTTAAGGGATACCATCACCTAAAGTTGATCTCTAGTTTCAGAAGCATAATGTTCATCAAATTCTGAAGTAGTTAGATCTACCTGTTTATGCAGAATGGATCATATTTTAATGAAGTGATAAGAATTTGCCCGGGCTTTGGTAAGACCTCGGCTGGTAACCGGTAAGTGCTTCGGTTGTAGGTTTTTTGTTTTGGGTCCTATTTCTGAGAACATAAACATGTTTGACAATCCTTTCCCACAACAGTTCTTGTCAGCATCCTCCAAATTTTGCCCTCAGTCAAAGATGACTTGTTAATCGGGACTAGTACGGATACCAACATATTATCATGTTTATATCCAAGCACTTCAAATATAATAGCCCTGTTGAGATCTCGAATTGGTTCAAGGCATAAATCCCAACCTTCCGGCACAGGTCAAGACAATGATATCCATCTATTGAAAATGTGGTCATGCACTTCTAATTGAATTAAAAACCTTACCGTTAAGTGGCAAAAGCACAACCATTCTGCTACTGCAATTATGACCTTGAGTAATTAACTACGGAGTTTAGCTTAGTACAACAGTAACGTGAAGAAAAATATTGCTAATTTTGGTTTTACTTCAAAAAGTGATCTAAACAGAATAATTTGTTAAGCTTCATGTCCAAAGGAGGGTTCATCAGGTATCCCTACCAAAGTTGTTCAATAACTGCAAAGGGAAGTACAGAGGGAGACCAACTCCCACCTCCGAAGAGAAAATTTGAAATGCCAAAAGGCTACGGAAGCTGGAAATTGACAAGCTAACACTTAACGGAAAAAGAGATCATCTAGGGCACCTTCAGACTCTGGTTCTTGAAGTAGTCCCATCAGCTCGCCATAATCTATCTGGTTTTCGTCCTCATTGAGAAAGCAAGCCGCGGCATCCAGTCCTGGTGTGGCGTTTGAATCTTGCTTGTCACCATGGAAGTCATCTGAATAACATGTTTAGCTTTTTGTCAAAAGGAGCGTACTTGTCAAGTATCCTACCAAACTTATTCAATAACTGCAAATTAAAGGAAAATACAAAAGAGGGATGCGAACTCCCACCTCCAAAGAGAAAATGAGATGCCAAAATGCTAACAAAAGTTGGGAAGTGAAAACTTAATACTCAATTTAAAATGGGATCATTCAGGAGTACCTTCAAACTCTTGTTCTTGAAGCAGTTCCATCAGCTCAGCATAGTCTATCTGGCTATCATCCTCATTGTGAAAGCAAGCCGCGGCATCCAGTCCTAGTATGGCATTTGACTCTTGGTTAACACCATGGAAGCCTTCTGAAAATTCATTTGGGTTTGCTAAGCTGCTTGAACCAGAATGTGCCTGACCAAGTTCTTCAGTTATAGCAGGAAATGTCATAGGGAATTGGTTTGGAGTAGGAGTTAGCTGTTGATGCACATCAGGGAGGTTTGGAGTAGAGTTTAGCTGTTGAAGCACATCAGGGAATTGGCTTGCAGTAGGATTTAGCTGCTGATGTACATCAGAAAATTGGTTTGGAGTAGGGTTTAGCTGTTGATGCTGATCAGGGAATTGGTTTGGAGTAGGATTTAGCTGTTGAAGCGCACTAGTAGTATGGTTTGGAGTAGGATTTAGCTGCTGATGCACATTTTGAAATTGGTTTATAGTAGGATTTGGCTGTTGATGCACGTATTGAAATTGGTTTGGAGTAGGATTTAGCTGTTGTTGCACATTAGCGAAGTTCAAATTGCACCCTTCAATCCCAATAGGTTGTTTTCCGTTTGCATTTGCATCCCAACAGGCTCTATCATTTTCAGTGTCTGGCACCTTATGAACTCCATTGCCGGTATTAGTACCTAGTGCTTTGGTATCTGGAGGTTTTCTGTTGAAGAATTCTGCAGATTGTAGCCGTTTTTCGAGGGTTTCAAGGCTATAATGAACTGAGGTTCCATGGTTTAGCCAAGGCCTACTTGATCCTGTTAGCTCCTCCATTGCTTCCTGATATCCATACCCACTATCATAATTGATGTTTTTTATTCGCTCCCTATACTTCTGAAAGAAAACAAAGAACAAATATACACCAATAAATAAATGGAAAACCTGAAAAATCGAATGCATAAAGGCGGCATGCCATTGAAGTTAACTAGTGCAAAATGTTATCAGCAAGCAAATGGAACCAGCAGTAGACATTTTGTCCTGCTCCAAGCACATCAGATCTAAGGCTATTTGCAACGTTGCAATTCATCAATATTTAAGAGTATTCTATAATCAGATATATAGAAAGTACAATATTTAGACTATGTTAATTATGAAATTTAGTCTGGATGAATATCAATACACACTTTGTCCTGCTTCAAGCATATCAAGATGTAAGGCCAATCTCAATATTGCAATTTAAAAACTCCCGGTTTCGGCTTTTATAATAATTCATGCATGCCTCAGGTTGGCAAATTGACTAAACTTGTATACAAAATTAGTGTAAAATGTCGATGAGAATCCCGCGTTGCCAGATTTGAGGAAGGTCAGATGCAGGTAGTTTACCTCATTATATTTTGCAGATAACTTAGCTACTTTGATGAGCTTAAACCGTCTCATGAGGTAGGTTGCAAAATCGTTCCTACTAGTTTACGTATAACGAAAAGATAAACGCCAAATTTTTAGCATTCAATTTTTTTTTCTGAACAAAATGGATGATGGGAAATTGTTACTTCAGGGACATTATATGTGCTAACCGAGAAAACTGGGGGTTAATTCAAACTTTTCGACCTGCGGATCGGAGAAGTAAAATTCCCCAGTTAATGTTCTTCAAGATTCCGCTTGTTAATTCTCTTGGGGAAAATATACAAGCTACCGGGGCATTAATAATCACCAAGCCCGGTGTAGCAAGCAGCAAAATTAGCTAGTCAACATAACCTGCTGATCAAGTTCTCATCACGTGGCTTTTGACCTAACCTCACTTTAAATTTTACCTGATCTAAAGTGACTTTATTTATAAGGTCTTCAGCATTACAGTTGATCACGAAATAGCAATTGAAGTATGTGCAGAAGCAACTTGTGGAAAAACTCAACAATGCACAGTTCATTGTGAAGTGAACATGCATACCTGCAGATGACTAGCAACATGGCGATGCGTCAAGAAGGGCACGTTCATCATCCTTAACAGCCTCTTTGGATGGGGTTCTGCACCCACAGAACAAAAAGGTGACAGGAAGTTAGCAGATATTGAAGTATTGAAAGTTTAGGGGAATGCGTGCCTAAAACCTCAGATTTAGTTCACAAAGGTGAGATAACAGTACTCTTATCGCCTAGCCTGCTAATTGCTTCCATGAACTTTTGATGAAGCGCAGGAGTCCAAGTCACGCGTGACTTCGGTACGCTCCTAGTTCTCTTGCGTTTGCCATCTTCATCATCTACCTCCTTTCTCTTCGTAAATTCTCCTTGTTTTCCATTTTTCTCCGCCACCAACCTCTGCTGATCATGAGTGCTACTCCTTTTTGGTTCCCTTGCATTATCCTTCTCAACTGTAGCAACACCACCTCCAATCTGCTTAGTTTGCCTATCTCCATCGCTTAATAAGTGTTGAATCTTAGTGCCCCAGTCGCCCCTCTCTTTCGCATTCTTTTTCTTTGCGGCTTCCATCATCAGTCTTCTCTCTCGGAACACGTGTTGCCACACATTGATGAGAGTCCGAACACGAATCGGTTTGTGAAGAAAGAAGCATGCCCCTTCTTCTATGGCTTTCCTCGCCAACTCCAAGTTTAGTCCCCACCCCATTACTGCAACAAGGTGAACTAAAACTGATAAAGTATTTGAAGAGTAAAAGATGAAAAATTCACCGAAAAACTGCAAATTAGGGAAAGGGTGCAATCATTCTTGAATACACTACAACCCTCTATAGTTGCATCACTGTCTTCTCAATTGGATTAACAAAGAAAATAGGCACATATAGTGAAAGAAAAAACTTTGAAGCTCACAAATGATGGGCATGTCGCGCATAAGCTGAATTTGCTTGAGAAACAAGAAGCCATCCATCCCTGGCATGTTAACCTCAATGATAACAACATCGAATTCATCTCCTCGTTCTCGAATCATGGACAGTGCAACTGATGCTAGTTCTGTGGTCGTAACTGAGAGATAATCACACGTAATGGGTGAATAATTTCTAAAGCAAAAAAAAAAAAACAAAAACAATTTTTTGACATTAATACCAGAAAAGAAATGATATTTAGTTTTGAAGAAGGTTATATGTAGTTGAGATTAAGATGCATTTACTTGGTTTACGGGACCATGGTGCACGACCATGCAATATTTAAATTTTGCTGACTTGGCTACATTAAATTATGGAGTTATGACAAGAATGGATTCGCCGCGCAGGTAATAAATAAATATTGTCATTACTAGATCTTTTTTCTCGAAAAAAAAGAAGGAAAAACCAAAGGATTCCTGATTTTCATTTCTTCGTGGTACTTGAGTGCACGTGTACACGCATGCGTGTGCGTATTATTCTTTTCTTATCTTTAGAGGTGGGGTCGAGGAGGGGGGTTGGGGGTAGCGAAGGTGGAACTCAACCTTGGATTCGTGTAATCTAGAGCCAGTATAACATTAATACCAAAGCATGAGTAGGAACAAACTAAGATGAAACTGATGATAAAGATATGCTAGTTGTACATAAGCAGCATGCATCTATAAATCATTACAATTTATGGAACTTTGCAATTTCAATGTGTAGATAGGAACCTCCGAAGACCAAAAAAGAATCTTCATGTCCGTGTACCCACATTGATATCATTTCTCAACTATACGCCTTCAAATTAATAATCGCGCGAGAACTGTGATTGCGCGAGACTAATAATCAACAATTTTGAAATAACTATTTTTTCCGTGCATCACGATTCGCGCGCAATTTTCAGTTTAAGCCTGCATGGCTGCTTCTTTTGTCCGAGAAATGTCACGGCGACGCCACCTATATATATACTTCTATTCGGAAGAACACATGCATGAACCATCAGAGGTTACTTTTTTTTGTGAAACAAAAATTGTGGGAAAAGAAACAATTAAACATACTTCACTAAAACTTAAGAGAATAACACAAGTGGTTGAATTAAACATCAAGCAGAACAAGAAGAAGAAGAAGAAGAAAAAGCAATTTATACAAGATCGCAATGTTTCTATACGGAACCCTAGTGATTCTCCTTGTTGATAGGAGCGTCGCGGCCTATCTACATTGCGGTTAAATATTTTTACCATGTGCTTGCACAATTTTTTCTTGCTCCCTAAATGATTTTTGCCTCAGCCGTCGCTTTAGGACATGTAACTGCAACGTCAACTTGTTCATACATAGAAAAGGATGATTTATTCTCACTAAGCAAAACCTTTTCAGACTTCTTTTCTCTTGAAAAGGAAAATTCAAAAGAAAGCAGGCGAAAACTAATTTCTATTCAAATAGAGTGCTACCATAGAAAACAAGTTGTAAAACGAAAGAAAAAGCACTGTAAAGATGAAAAGAAGAAGATCAAGAAGGTGAAGAAGGAAAGGAACCCCCTTGTCACAAGTCACCTTTGTAGGAATGTTCTTCAAGGACAGATGCTATGGACTTGAGAGAGGCTATGTCGTGCTCAACCAACAGCACACGAAGGCCACGAGCTAAGCTAGGGACAACGTCTATCTCTGTACTATCCATGTCCATTTTTCAAAAAACAATGTAAAGGAGGAGGAGAAGAAGAAGAAGAAAAACTAGAGGCAAAAGAAAAGCTTATAATAAATCCAGAGAGCAAAAGAGAGAGATGCGTTTGAGGGGGTGAGTGTATAGCTCACCAGATACTGGTGGTTTATTCATATACATTTTTGTTCCTATTCACATACAATTCCAATTCTGTTTGTCATTATTGCACTTTTAGCGACACTGATTTTCAAAAAAATACGTATTTACGGCTTGCTCTTAGAACACAACAAAAGTGAAACGACATCGGAAGAAAAAATCCATTGGGACCCACTTATTTCTGGCAGTAAACTGATTGGGGTAAACATGCCGAGGCCAACAAACGTTTTTGACCAATCCTGTTGAAATCTGAGTGGATGTAGCCATTTTTTTTTTTCCTGTTTCATTTGTGTATGTAGTCAACTGTTCTTAATCTCTGTTGACTCCATTTTCAACGATTGGTAGGAACTCAAAGGCTTATTAGGGACACGTTTGCTTATGATACCCTCCTTTGATCACAAGTGTTCTTTCACTCGTCTTCAGTCTTAGGGTGGACTTCTTGCTTTTACCTGTTTTTGCCATGTGGTAATCTATTCCATGTATTGCATGACCAAATTATACCTTTTTCCCTAACTTTCAAGCTAAAGATACAATTGGCTTTGTCCAACACCCATAATTGCTTTGAGTGGCAATGACTAAAGGCCGAAATTGGGAGTGGTAGAGTTTCAGATTCAAATGAAAGGATGGCATTGTCACCTTTTCATTCTTTTGGTATCCATCATGTTTGCTAATGGAGACATTAAACTGCAAGTCTAAGGACGAATCCTTATTGATCATCAGCATGAAGGATAATCTAAGCAATACAATTATGATAGAGAATCATGAGCTCTTTTATGGTCGCGCCAATGGAGATATCAAGCACTGATTAAGGCTCAAGCAAACTTTTAGTGTGAAGGAGGCATGCTACTTAAAAATATCATGAAGTAAGAGGTATACCAATACGATCGTATGTAGTTAGGAGTTCAGCTCGAGCTTCACTTGTGAACTTGCACTATCAAAGAAAATGTGCACTTGTAACTTCCAATATGTTCCGTGCATGGAAGGTACTTCTGAGGAAACATAGAAGTGTAAATGCAACTTATTTGGTACGTTGTTAGATGCATTCGTATGCGCGTGTAGAGAGAAAGAGCGTGTGAGCACGCGTTATGTACGTAATATTATAGGTATTCAACAAGTTAAGTGTCTCGACATAATTTTGTTTATGACTCATTTATTACCAATAAGATGCTTTATTTATACGGAAGTTTGGAATACAACATTGTCGGCCATGCTCAGATCTGTCGTATCGCTCTCCACTCTTTTACTTCCTCTTCAATCTCTCTCCCGTTGAAGGTTAGTCGCTCTCTTGCACAGCGTAACTTCTATCTAGTATAGTTGTTGTTTTAGTTTGGATCTTACGAGGAAGAAATGCCGTCCATGGCGCTCTCTCTCCCCCGCTCTCAAGGTTAGTTGCTATCTCTCTATATTATGCCTTATAGTAGTTCTTGTTACAAGTTCCTCCTTATGTAAGTAATAGCAGTTTTGCGTTACGATGCTCCGATCTACTTTGTAAATCCCTAGAACTGACTTACTCCAAACTTTATTATATTGAGATGTTACAAACAAGACTTTTCAATGGTTTTTCAATTTCTTTCCCTTTCTTACAATTTTGTAGATCTTTACATAGATATTTCTACGTGACCATGCAAACTCAGGATGCAAACCTTTTCCATATTGAATCCTAGCCTATACCATTCTTTTCAACCGAAAAGCATATATCTCGCAAGTAATGAATGGTAAAATACCTTCTCTTTACACAAAAAGTACAAAATAACCCATAGAGTTTAATTAAATCGTAAGTATATACAGTCATTTTTTAATATTTTTTTCATATGTTCAAACACTCGTGCCGCTGGATGGTCTAATACTAGGAAAATATACTAGAAAATCGAACTATAGTTGCTTATTTTCTCTTTATTGGACTTTAATGTAGGAGAAGATGCATTTCAATCATCGGAGCTCGTTTGTGTTTGATTTTAGAAAAACAGTTTTTTGATTAAAACAGAAACAAATTTTAGATTAAAGTATAAATAAATTAAAAAAAAAACAATTTCAATCAACTTTGCACGGAATGGGTAACTGTTTGGCAAAAGTTGCGAAAACTCTTGTTGATTAGCTACAAAAATCGTTTGGTTAAAGCTGTTTAAAACAGTTTTACTTAATGCGAGAAAATGGCCAAATACGACACCAAAGAGATCAATTCTGCTATTGCTTAACACATGTAAGATTTTCCATAACAAACTATATATGGTGGTCGATTCTCTTATCTTTTCGTGTTATCATATCATATATAAATTTTTATAAGAATGATTATGAAAAAATTCAACTCATAATCAATTAATTAACTGTGAAGGAAGTGAAAAGGTGCAAAAATAAAAGTGTATGTACAGCTTTCTTCCATAACAAACTAAAAGGACAATAGTGTCATTTTATAGATAATGTGAGAGTAATTTAGTACTTTTCTTAGTTAACCCGGTTTCTTCAAAAGTGTTGTTTCTCGTTTTAAACATATTTTCTGTTTTTTGAGGGGTGTTTTATACACCTTTTTTTTTCAAACGCTCAACCAACCTGTCTTAAATTGTTATAACACGTTTTACCATTCCAAACTCAATCGCAAACACTCTCTAAATTTTAGTTCAAACGCTCAAGTTACACTATCGGATACTCAAAAGTCTGGTGCTCATAAAATTTTATAAAAGTCTTGCCAAAGCGAGTTTTGCTATTTCAAGAACAGAACAATCTTTTCATTAGGAGGGGGACGAAAAGAAAGCATTAAACGTACATGTGGGCATTTGTATAACCCAAAATTTGAGCGTTACATTTACTTTTATAGATAACTTGTACTGTTTCATTAGTACAACTAGGATTTTTCCAAAGCAGAATCAATTGAGCAACATCTTTTCTTGGAAGGTAATTAAATGATCAGTTGTAGTATTAACTTTTAATCATTTAATTAACTACCTTTCAAAAAGATATGTTGCTTATTGATTACTTTGTGGGAAATCCTGGTTGTACTAACGGAAGTGTATAAATTGCTTATACCCAAGTATGTATTAATTGCTTGAATTTGAATTGGTTATGCTTTGTTACCATCTTTCTCTCACCCATATCAGCATGTATATATATATTGAGAACATGTTAATGAAATGTTTTTTACTACTAACCTAAAAGAAAAACTATATATTATGTACATGTAATTGAACTCGTAATAAGATTATCTTGGCCTGGCTTTTTTAAGCCTGAAATATTACTTGGTCCTGGTTAGGATCGTGAATGTTAGCACAACATAAGCCTAGTTCACTGACTTGCATGTATTTTGGGTGAGGTTAAATTTAACATATTGGATGAAATTTGATACACATACCAATATACACGAAGATCCTCAAAAGTAGTTAAACTCCATTCGATAAAATGTACTATATAATATATGAAAAAAAGTGAGTATGAGGTGACACTTTATCTCCTTAGTAACCATGATAGAAATTTGAATTTCAAAAAATAACCATTAAGCTTGCATGGCCTAGCCACTCAAGTCATGCATACCAAATTTCAAATCAATCAACAGTCACGATATTTCGTTAACGTGGTTGACATACGAAGACTTTTTAATACAAAATTCCAATAAGCGGCGTAAGCTGGATTCATTTCGTTTTTTGTCGATTTTAACAAATCTTTGAGTGGTAAGACAAACAACGGTATGATGTGTAGACAAGTTTTAAAGCATAAAAGTGACTAACATGGTCTGATTTGTCAATTTAACAAATCTTTTCAAACTTGGTATTCGAACGCTCAACACAATCAAGCTATCTTCCATTTGATTTGAGGTAAGTAAAATTGTTCATGTTGGGTCTTACGGATACAATTTCTCGTTGATATACATGAACTTAGCCTCTGATTACTCCTAGTTCTTTTTAATCACTCGGGTCCTTAATTGCATGACATACATTCATTTGTGGATTAGTACAGTTACTAGTAACAACAGGGAAAGGCAGAGATGAAGCAGTCAAAACTTTGCCAAGTTAGACATTCTATTGAGTTTGAGAAACCCTTTTATTGGTGTAGTACATGGCCAGTTCCTATAGCGTATGATTTAGGAATAATAAAGTGAAGGCTTGTGATGATTATAAAGTAAATAGGTTGTATAATATGGGGAAGGCTACTGTAAAGTCCTTGTATTGTCATAGAAATTTCTATGGCAACTCAGGACAATTCCACTTACATTGATCCACTAAGAATTCATATAATAGTTTCTTTGAAAAATTTTCTTTTACATAACAGCACACCAGTTCCGCACTTTTGTGTAACTTTAAACATGTAACACAAAGTTGAACTTATGCCTTCGTCTTCATTTTTTTTAGAGGAGTCAATGGGCCGGGCTTGGGCCGGCCCAGCCCAGGCCCAACAGGCCAAGAGTGAAAAAGGGCAGGAGCCGGGCCGGGCTAGAGAAGAGGGGAAACTAGGCCCAGTCCAAGCCCTGACCCTAGGCCCAACATTTAGGGCCGGGCTTGGGCTGGGCCCGGGCCCAACTTATTTTTTTTTATTTCTTGTTATTCAAAGTAAAGACTTTAATTGCGGTATTTTCTTGTTATTATGTAAGCAAATTGTAATGTAATAATGTGTGTATACATATTATCACATATATGTGAATGCAAGCAAGTAAAGCAATTAAAAATACCCTAGACACGCACACATATATATATAGTAATATGTGTGTATACAATAATCTTTCTAGCATTCAAATATTCAAATTGATAGAGTTAAATTGAAGATAAATGTGTTCATAGGCTCTCCTCCTTTTATCCAGGCTTGGGATCGGCTGTTTGTAAACAAACAAGCGAAATTATCTATTTTTGTTTATATATATGAAAAAATATCTATCCTGCTAGTAAAAACTATATATATATATATATATATATATATATATATATATGAAAAAAAAACTATATTTTGTGAAAATTTTTATTCTTAAAACTTGAGAAAAGGAAAATAAAAAGAAATTAGTAATCATCTGGAAGTATTTCAACATCCGAGTCACTGCTCTTCCTATCATCAATTGGATTATCTTGCTCACAGTATTTCGCATCAAGATAATCCTTCCAACATACACATAGCTCGAGCGACTCGGGGTTAAGACGACTCCTCCTGTCATCCAAAATCCTCCCGCTCGCTGAAAATGCCGACTCTGAAGCAACCGCAGAGGCTTGCACCGGGAGTACATCCCGTGCAATTTGGGATAAATTTTATACATGTTTTGATTTTGTTTCCAAAAATTTAACAAATTAAAATTAACATGTTCTTGCATTGATAAATCAGAATAATGATCAGTATTTGAATATACACCAATCTCATTAAAAGAAGAAAAAGTAGACGAACCTGCCGAATTAGAAGTACCTTCACCTGGTAGTTGTCTTGCTACTAGATGTTCAAAGCCCTTAAGGTATGGCGCATAATACCTCTCAACAGTAGATGATGAAACTCGCCCGCGCACGTCAGCAGAATTACGATAGAGATTGAACAATTCCTCAAATGTCTTGCTCACTTTCGCTGTGAGTTCGGTTGTGTCCTCTACTGAGTAGCACATTAATCTCGATATCTCTTGTATCGAGACGTTCACGCCATGCAACTTTAACCTAGGATCTAAACAAGTAGCCACAGCAAAAATAACAGGCAGTTCACTCCAATATTTATTAAACTTTTTATCCATCACTTTTACTATTTCCTGAAAGGGTCCTATATATCTCCATTTTGTTAACATTGTAGCCATCTTGAGAATTTCTATTACAGCGAGAGGAGAGGTGGGATAGTACGTACCAGACAATAAATTGGTAGACGTGTAAAATACTTTCAAAATTTTAGCTAGGTATGTAGCCATCTGCCATTCCTCTTGAGTTGGCAAGCCGGCTAGGAATGAGGTTAGTAGAAAATGCGTATAGACTTCTTTGTATGCCAGAATATGTAAAAGCATATGATATGTAGAGTTCCACCTATGGACCACATCTGTAACTGCTCTCCTGCGAGGCATATTATATTGAACACACAACGTTTTAAATTGTTGTGTTCTCGGACCCGAACTATTAACATACGCTGTCATACCCCTCATTTTGAGAAGAATATCTCCTGCAGCAGCTAAACCATCTTGAACAATTAAATTAATTATATGACAAACACAACGAACATGAAATATTTACCGAAAGTACATGTTTGAGGCTCTCCTGTAAAGCATCAACAACAGTTGTATTGTTAGAATCATTATCAAAACTAATACTCATAATCTTATTCTTTAATTTAAACGTGGTATATGATTTAAGTATAATAGTAGCAACGTTAATTCCATCATGCGGAAAAGGAAAGAGTTCAAAAGCGATGATTCTGTTGTTCATAATCCAATCTGCATCAATCCAATGGGCTGTCACACAAGAATAACTAACAAAAGTAAACAGAGATTGTCAAATATCAGAAGTAAGACTAACTTTACCGTCAAAATGATCGAAATAATAGATCAAGCGTGCTTTAGCAGCATTATACTGCCGGAGTGCATCGGATCTAGTTGTGTTCCTATGAACCTTTTTGTACAAAGGTTGCACGTAGGTGTTCATATATCTAGAGTGCTTAGCATTATCGGCAAAACTAAAGGCTTGTTCATCGTGAATAACAAATTCAGCGAGACCATCTCTTTGCTCTCGCTGATTATAAACAAATAACTTACCATCAAAAGATAACTGCGTTTGGTTAGGTTCAACGTGGCCGCTTTGAGGTACACACTGAGGATAATGTCTGTTAAGATGTTCATTACCACTACCAGTGAAAAATAATTTAGCATAGTACTTACATCAAGCTTTTCGGACGCCGTCCATCTTAATTCATCAAAATGATTCCAACACTCGGCTTTCTTTTTTTTCACCTTTTGGACTTCTGGCAGACTACCGGAAGGATTGCTTGGCCCTTCTTCATCACGACCGCTCATTTGGTTAACATTATGCCACGGAGTAGTAGATTCATCAACCGAGCTGCGTCCTTGACTAAAATGTTGGCTATCTTGTGAAGGTGTGTATTCAATAAATGGAATGTTTTGATTAAACTCCCAATTGACTTGGGTATCTATCATACAGCTTGTACTCATTCGTCTAGGAACGAATGGTTATGGTGGTGCTTGAATTGGTGTTTGTGATGGTCGTGGTGGTGTTGTTTGAGCTGGTGCTTGAAATAGCAGCAAAGCTTGTAGAAATGTAGAATGTTTAGATAAAATAGAGTAAGAAGATTGGTGTGAAAAATTTGAAAGAAAGGATGTAAATTTATAGATTTTTTTAAGTTCACAAAAGACCAAAATGCCCCTTAAAACTAGTGGTTTATAGTTGTTGGGGAGGGTAAAAATGTAAAAAAAAACCTTGAAAGAGTTGAAAAAATTAAGTTGGACCAAAATACCCTCCAAACTAGCCGTTATATTGGTGTTGGAGGGTAAAAGTGAAATTTAAGGAAATAATGGAGAATATGGCTGTTAGGGAGAAAAAAGAGGGAAAAATCAATTTGAAAAACTGTGGGACCTGCCAAAAAAAGGCCCCAGAAATCGGGCCAAAAAAAGGCCACAACCCCGGCCACCTCGTTTTGGCAAGCTTGACTCGGGCTATTTCGGGCGGGGCCTGACCCGGGCTTTTTTCGGAAAATCCTCGGCCTCGTCCAAGCACAAGTCCAAGGCCCTAAAACTAATGTGCCGCTACTGTTCACCACAGGGCCCGCCCAGCCCGGGCAAAAAACGGGCTGGGTAGGGCTAGCCCGCGAACCGCCCAGCCCTTTTGACAACTCTAATTTTTTTCTTTTAAAGTTTCATTAGTGTGAATTTTATTAGTACAAGAAACAATCACCTTAATTAAGCATCAATTAGATTTTTGTTGCATCCTTTTGTAGCAGGATTTATGTTGATATTTACACGAATGTTACTCTATAAACCCTTTTTTTGTATAATGTATTTGTTATTTCTTGAAAACCGAGTTTAAAGGTTGTTATTTTTACTGACAAGTAATTATCACTTCTTTTCTAGTTAGTACTTATTCACTAGAAAATTGTACTAAATGTTGCATAGATTTACCGATTAGGGTTTTCAATATTCATGTTTCACAAGGAAAAATAGAGCTGCAAGATATATTAGGATGTACTTGTTATGGCCGGGTTGACGTTGCTTTATAGAAGGAAGAAACACCTTCAGCATTAATTACATTTTGGTTGAATCTGTTAGGGTAATTAAAATTGCCTCATTATTTATACAAATTTTGATGCACTGGACTACCTTGTCGAACCCTTTTCTATACCAAATCAATTCATCTTTTCATTTGTTAAAACCCAACCAAGTTTGAAGGTTGTTATCTTCAAACTTGCTAGTTCCCCTTCACGCACAAATCAATGTCGGCTTGTACATCGTTCTTATTTCATAGAAGAGGCTTGAATTAGCTCCCCTTGATGCAGCAATTTTTGTCAGGGAATCCCCAATGAAAGGCATTGATTTGTACCAGCCATGGATTTTGGGGCTAAGTGTTGGCAATCACAGAGGTATTTTTGGATTATAGAACTCCGGCCCCTCTTTCTTCAGCTTTTCTTCATATCTAAGCTAGGAAGCACCGACACCTCTCCTAGGTGGAGGTATGGTGTCCTAGACGGACAGACACCCTGACACCCTCCCTACACCATAGGAGATGTGTCAGACACCTCTAATCGGGGTTTTATTTTTTAATATAAATTTTTGACATTGTGTTAGGTACTTCATCAAGGAGTGTCGGAGACTTCATCGAAGATTGCCGGACGGTTTGGACCAACATGAGATTTTTGAACTAATTTTGGGGGTCAATCCCTAATAAATAGAAAATATTTTTCTCTTTTACAAAAAAAAAAACTAAATATGCCCTAATCTGTTGGAACGATTACCGACTCTCTCTCTCTCTCTCTCTCTCTCTCTCTCTCTCCTTGCTCTGTTTAGGGCTCTCATCGCTGTTGCTAGAAGATTTCACTGCCATTGCCGAAAGATCTCACGGCTGCTATCTCTAAAGATAACAAAGCCATCAAGAGCTGTTGCAGCTGTCATCGGAGGTCTCACTACTATCGTCAAAAGATCTCGTCACTGTCGCTAGAGGATCTCACTATCGTCACTGACCAACACCTACCCTTTTTTTCTCTATAATGTCGTGTCTTTCTTTTTTCTTTTATGTTGAAACATTGAAACCATGTCTAGATTTTTTCTCTCTGTACTGTTGCGCCCTATTTTTTCTCTCTGTGATTAATTTGATTAATCTAACGGCCTTAACAGTTCCCTTATTAACAATTTGACATTAAAAATTAAAGTATAAATGAAATTCAGAAATTGGTGTCTTAACAGGTTCCTTGCTTATTTCTTCTTACTCAATTTCAGAAATGGATGAAGCTAGTAGTGGTGCATCTGCAGCAAGTACTATGGATGACCCATTGAAACTGTTGTAGAAGTTTGTAATAAGGACAGGAAAGGCTGCACAAGGGGGAGAAAACTTGCCGTAGGATGCTTTTGTTTGCAAAGTGTAGAAGAAAGGATCATATATAAGGGTGAGGCACATCTACTAGGAGTAACCAGTGCTGGGGCCAAACCTTGCTCAAAAGTCATGAAGGACATATTGGACTTCAAAAGGTTGGAGGAGGAAGCTGCAGAAAGAGTAAAAAATGCTTTTAATTTTCAGGTACCTTCACCCCCAACTAGTGGATCTAGTTCAAATGTTGGTGTAAGTTCAATGTCCATACAAGAGAATAGAAAAATAAAAAGGACAAATAAACTTGAAGATGCTTTTAACGATAAGGAGCGTGAGCAATTAGGTCATGAAATTGCTAGGATGTTTCGATAGGGGGGGGGGGGTTGTGCCATTCAACTTAGCGAGGAACCCACACTATCAAAATTCATATACTTTTGCCGCTAATCATAAGCTTAGGGGTTATATTCCACCGGGTTATAATAAGTTGAGGACTACTCTTTTGCAAAAGGAGAAAAGGAATGTTGATAGGTTGTTAGCACCAATTTGAGCCAAGTGGAGTGAGAAGGGTATAAGTATTGTTAGTGATGGGTGGAGTGACTCACAAAAGAGGCCACTCATTAATATCATGGTTATCTCTAATGGTGCTCCTATGTTTTTTAGAACAACAAATTGTTCGGGTAAATATAAGGACAAACATTTCATTGTTGGGTTGTTGAAGGAAGTGATATTGGAGTAGAAGGTGGTCCAAGTTGTTACGGACAATGCTCCTTTGTAAGGCTGCTAGGCAGCTTCTTGAGCAACAATTTTTGGGCATTGCTTGGACACCATGTGTTGTTCAAACTTTTAACTTAGCATTGCAGAATATTTGTGCATTCAAGAATGCAGACAATAATGAAATTACTTATATGGAATGTGATACCAATAGGCCTTGTCTTCACCTAGTCTATGACTATGTACAAATTCCAAGCATGTCAATAATGAAATTACTTATATGAAATTACTTAGCATTGAGGAACATTGATTATGTACTTTATTTCACTACTCATATGTATGACATGTTTAGAATTTGTGATACCGAGAGACCTTCACTACAAGAAAAGACGTTTTTTGTGACGGATTTTTAGCGACGGAAGCAATTTCGTCGCTAAATGACCTTTAACCGATGGAATTATCCGTCGGTAAAAGTCCGTCGTTAAAAATTATTATCGACTGAAAAAACCGTGGCAAAAGTATTTGTCGGCGGTCTTTGAGCGACGGAAATACCGTTGCTAAAACGTTTTTAGAAAATTATTTTTTTTTAGAGTTTTATAAAAAAAAATTAAGCGACGAATGATACCGCTAAAAATTCCGTCAGTAAAAGTTGTAATAAATATAACTTTCACCGATGGACTTTTAGCAATGGGTAATTCCATTGCTAAAGGTCCTCGATATAAACACTCATATCTGGTTTCTTTCACTCCCTCCATTTCTCTCTCTAAAAATCTGCTCTCACCCTCCCACCACCGTGCTCACCTCCGGCGATCCCCCTCCATGGTGACCCACCTCCAGTGACACCCCCGTCCTCCCCCTGATGCCGCCACCAAGCCTTCCACTGTCGCCACGCAACCAACGCCGCCACCCTCCATTGCCGCCATCCCTATTACCTGTCTTCTTTATTAGAAAGTAAATCCACTATTTTTATTTTTTCTTCCCAACAATTTTGTGCATAATTTTCTGTATATGGTTGATTTTGAATCTGTATATAGTTGACTTTTGAATTTGTATATGGTTGATTTTCTTCCCAGCTTTATTTATGCAATCTGTATATAGTTGATTTTTGAATCTAACAGAGATTCTTTGCCCATTGGGGCAAATCTTGCAACTAGGGATTACACCCATGATTTCCAGGTAGAATCAGTTAGACAAAAGCCAAAGGTAGATGTATACGGGTGACCAAGTATATTTAAGGCTCAAATGTAGGCAAATTGGACTTCCAAGTTGTGTTTACCTCTATCACAGCTTGTAACCACTACTACTAAAATCAAATAGACTTCTCAAGTTAGATAATTGACACTAGCCTAGCTCGACTCACCCTACAGTAATACCATCATGTGACGGCAATCGCATTTTGTACTTCCAGTTCCTTTAACCTGCCACAAAACTATCATTAACTAAATCAACCGCCAAGTTACTACCTAAAATGAAGGGGCGAGGGGAACTAGAAACAAGAAAAAGCAATGATATAACAATACAAGCCCAAGAAATAATGGCTTCACTGAAACACCCTTTCACTGCTAAAAGCTCATCCATATGGTATGCCATGCCTTGTCAAACATCAATTTCCATCTCTTTCCATTTGTGTTTGTGACTCTGCGTAGCATCAAAGCTATGTACAAGTGATCAAAGTTTAAATGATTATTTTGAAAACTCATATTATCTATTGGGCTGACTAGATTACCTGGAAGATAGTAAAATAATCACTTTGGTAGTACACGGTTTCAATTGGCAGGCATGGAAGTTTAACTCTACTATATCACAACCCCTTGATGATAAAAGAGTCAAAGTACCACTACTTTTAGAAATATTTTCCTAGGAGACCCCGTCAAAGTACGTTCTGTTAGCAACCTTGCTATAAGCATGCCGCAAGAAGCATGCACCTTCACAAAATTGCTTAAAGTGTAGCTAAAGTTCTCGTGCCCTCCCAATTTGTACTTCCCTCCCTTCCCCTAATATATGTATCCGGTTCCCGTGCCCTCCTAAACTATATGTACATTTTATTTTTCATTATAGTAAATATTTTTTAAAGTTATATAGTTGTTTTGTGTTTGTTTTAGGGTTAAATAATTGCTGATGGATCAACAATCATTTAACCCTAATGTGCATTTGGGGGATTGTGCCTTGTTGTTGAAAACTTGAATTTGTAACTATAGGTTTGGGCATTAAAAAAATAAAAAAATGACTTTTAGCGACGGATTTATTTTGTCGCTAAAAAGTATCCCTAAAGCACCACTTTAGCTACGAAAAGTCTGTCGCTAAAAAGTAAACCTTTAGCGACGGATATTCCGTGGCTAAAAAATTTATTCTATCGCTAAATATTTAATGAAATAAATAATTTTAAAAAAAAATAAATTAAAATACGAAAAATACGTTTAGCAACGAAAATTCCGTCGCTAATGTATAAAACAATCTGTTGCTGAAAGTTCAATATTAGGTGACAGATTTTGAATATCCGTCGTAAAACTTTTAGCGACGGGCTTTTATACGAGGGACTTTTAGCGACAGGGTGTCCGTCACTAAAAGATTTTAGTGACGGATGATATGCTTTTAGCAACAGATCTCCCCGTCGCTAAAAGCCTTATTTCATGTAGTGCTCGTCTTCACCTAGTTTATGACATGTGGGATTCTATGATTGAAAATGTTAAGAAGGCCATATATAGGTATGAAGTGAAAAGACCCGATGAGGATACCACCTTCTTTGATGTGGCGCACAATATTCTTGTAGATTGTTGGAATAAGAATAATACTCCACTTCACTGCTTGGTACATTCTTTAAATCCAAAATAATATCATTTTACGTTAACATTTGAGTTATTTTTTTGGCTTCTACTAATGCAGCCCCTTACTTATATATATATATATATATATATATATATGTGTGTGTGTGTGTGTGTGTGTGTGTGTGTGTGTGTGTGTGTGTGTGTGCGCTCATTACTTTCTTTCATACGGTACTATACTCGTGAGTGGCTAGATGAGGATCCTTCTCGTGTTCCTCCACACAGGGTAATGAGATCAATAAGGAGAGAATGAAATGTCTTCGGAAGTACTTTCCAAATTTTGAGTAGTGCAACAAGGTGAATCTAGAGTATGTTGATTTTATTGGGCCTAATGGAGATTTTAGAGAGAATGATTCCATCTCTAATCGCTATGGTATGGATCCTAAGACTTGGTGACTTCTTTATGGTACAAGTACACTTATGCTCCAAGCCATAGCGTTGAAACTTCTTGCACAACCTTCTTCATCATCTTGTGCCAAAAGAAATTGGAGCACATATTCTTTTATTCACTTGGTGAGAAGGAACAAGATGACACCCCAACGTACTAAAGACTTGGTTTTTATTCATAACAATCTCCGTTTTATGTCAAGGAGGACTCCAAAGTATGCCGAAGGAGAGACCAAAATATGGGATGTGGGGGGAGAATCATGATGGGTTTGAAGACGTAGGGATGCTTTGGTTTGCTGATCTACCACTTGATGAGTTAGAGATGAAAGCTGAAGTATGCAGGGAGGAGAATAATGATAGAGGTGAAGAGGGCAATGAAGAAGATGACACTATCCATGTAGATTGAGCATTTGATCGATGGATAATTCATAACTCCGTGACTTATTTCAGTTATTTCCTTATTTTCGTGTTTCCTATTCGTATGACTTTGTAAGACTTAAGAAGTTTCTTATCTTATGTACTATGTACTCTCTTGGATTTAACGTTAAGTATAATGTTAAGTGTGTGTGTGTGTGTGTATTAAAAAAATAGGTGTGTCCAAAATCTAATTTTTTTGGAAATTGCGGTGTCCGGTGTCCCGGTCAGTGTCAGTGTCAGTGTTCGACACGGCGCTCACGTCAGTGCTAACTAGGATCTAAGATATAGAGCACTATATGATGAGTCCAAAAGCTTTTCGAAAATAAACAGTGAATTCTAATATGCTATGATATCCAGACACTTGTAAACTTGTAGAGGTAGACACTCATAATGTGCTTGTGCACCATGGATAAAGCTACATAATACCAATAGCCTGGGGACCTTGATCTAAAGGTACATATGATTATTTTTGTTGATTAGATAAGTTAGATCCACCCACTCCCGTGACCAAATCATAATATTTATCTTCAAGAACTCAGTTCTCTATTTCCTTTCCCCTTAAAAATCAAAAACTAGGGTTTAGGCAGTCTCCCCTAAGGTATGATACTTGTAAACTTGTATAAGTAGGCATCACATGTGCTTGTGCACGATGGATAAAGCAACATAAAGCCAACAGCCCGAGGACCTTGATCTAAAGGTATATATGATTATTTTTGTTGATTAGATAAGTTAGATCCACCCACTCTCACGACGAAATCATAATCTTTAGAAAAAAAATTCTAATCTTTATCTTCGAGAACTCAGTTCTCTATTTCCTTTTCCTTTGAAAATAAAAAACTAAGGTTTAGGTTATGTCCCCTAGTGTCTGGAACTATGAAGGTTTTGCAATTTGTGTTTTTGGTGCATAGGGTATTCAACGAGTTCAAACAAATAAAATTAAATGGATTATCATTTCTCTTTTGATTAGGTTATTTAAGTAAAAATAAATCTAATAATATCATCAAATGATGTCAAAAACAAGTAGTGACCTTTAATTAGGGTAAAACATTCAGTTAGGGTTTGTGGTATCTTACCACTAAAAGTGTGCATGTGATCGGTAATGTCTCTATGTTGTATTCATCTGGCAATAGTTTGACTTGCATTATTGAGCTACCCTCTAGTTTTACTTAATTGAGAACTCCTATTTGATTAGTAACTAGTTAATTAACTCGTGCAATGCACGGAACTTAAACAACTGGCCTAAATACATATGTACAGAACTGTTTGTTTATTCAAATATGTAAAGACTTAACTGTGCAAACTACTAAAAACCATGTATTGTCCATGCAATTAACTAATGAAGTAGATAATAATATAATAAGCCCATGACTTCTACTATTCTTCATCAACACGAACAGCCCATAAGTTTCTTTTCGATCTTTTTCCATAAATCTTTTGTTTCATCTCTTTCCTCTTCCTTTTTCCATTAAACCTTCTTTGTTTCTTTGTCTCAATAGATGTTATTATATCGTCATCTCATTTGCCATCGGTATCTCCATCATCCAAGGAATTGGGTTTTTTTCCTAGGTAATGTCGTCCTCAAAATAATTTATCACAGTATAATCTTCGTATCCTTTTTCAATTCATCAGACGAACTATTTCAATTTGGAAAACAAATGCTTTCCCAACAATGGTCTTGATAATGTTATGAATGTTGAAAATTTTTACTCTATATTAGTCTTCTTCTATTACTGTCATTCATCAAATACAAAACTAAAATAAATTTAAGGGCTCCTCTTCATTAGCAATAATTATTGTCGAACTAGATCTCTATCATTGTTTCTGCCTCTAGATCAAATATCACAAAGGTAGTTGTACCTCTAATCATGTACTTGTGATTGGATTCCCTGGCCGCATGATCAATAAATACAATGCTTCACTGTTAAAACTTTTGCAAAGTTATTTTAATTTAATAAATCAATAATAAATGTGATGGTACATGTGCGATGAAAAGTCAACTACTTTTTTGCAACACTCACAATGCAGAGCACCATTTTATTAATGCTTTAGTCGTTTTCGCTCAAGTGCATGCACTCAAGATATCAATTATCTCTAATCACTTCTCCTATTGTTGCTTTACATGTACATAATAACTCGGCATAGTTAGAAAAGATGTCACATGCCATTGTATGTGAACTTTCGAGAAAACATAAATAAACTATACCTTTGCCACAAATGGTTTCCTTATCTCATTTCTCGAAATTGATATACAATATATGGTTAATACTTTTTCTATTGTCCTCTTTATCACACCGTGTCGTAGTCCTGACTGCATGGGTTAGGTGATGCGATTCTTCTAGATGGTTTTGCATAAAACTTTGTACTACTTATGTACAGAAGAGAAATATACAGGACAGAAAATAATAACAACAATGTGTAATTAGTTTTTTCTTATTTCTCGTTACTAATTTTTCTTCTAGTTCCTTTGTTTAGTGTAATTGTTGTACCTCTAGATTTCTTCACTACCTAGCCACAAGCAATTTGAACTATTGTTCTTTCTTTTGTGCACCCAACCTTTGTAAGTTATCAATCCGTTACCCCACACTTTCGACATCACTTGTTGCCCTTGCCCCCCCCACCCCCCCAGTGTGCGGGTGCACTGTACCTAAATTTCATAGGTCATTGAGTGGCATTGAGAGGACAGAAAAAGAAAAAGGGGACAGGGGAATATTAAGTAGAAATGTACAACATTAGATTACATCTAATTCTAGCAGATTTGAGAAATATAGGATAGAGAAAGTTAATATACTCCCACATAAAAAGATAGTGTGTGTTGATTAGATATTTGGGAAACATATTCAAGTTTTACTAAAAGCAAGTTATTGTTATAGGTCTGTTCATCCACCGTATGGTAACTTCTAAAATCGAACTTACTCCTTGGAATTGTTGGGATATCATTATCCAAAGTTTGGTTGTTGTTGCCTAGAAAAAAATGTGATAAACACATTTACTACTTGTGACAGAGGCATGTATGTAGATGTAATTTTACATTGAAGCACTTCAGTTTTGATATTACATAGATTTCGCTTTCAACTAATATTGGGAAATTTTTAAATCAATGGTTACCTCCTGACAATAACATACATTCGATTTTCCTAGAAAATATGATAAACTCATCGAATGAATCGATTTGCATCATAACATATGTTGAACTTCCTATAAGACTAAAACATATCTTACCGTTAACACCAAATTGAGTATTGAACATCCAGTTATCAGATTTGGTGATGATTCAAATCACTTCTACTTTTATCAGTCAGTAATCTTTATTTACTTAGATGTGAGAAAAAGAAATAAATATAAATAGTACTATAGAAGCCAAACATATATAAGTCTAGTTAAATAATCCAAAACCCCAAAAAATTTAATCAGACAAGGAAATTAACAAGTGAAAAAACCTCCTAACGAACTCAATTTTATCGGAGTTCATATCATCATAGCAAAGATTTGCAAATACCAACTTGTTTAAAATAACCTAGAAAACTTCTAAAACTTGATATCGTTTTATGCCATCAATAAATTGTATTTTTCAAATCTAATAGTTATTTCATTGGTCAATCTTTTGTTCATGCTTCAGATTAGGAAGAACTCCTTTGTTTTTTTTTTTTTATCTTTTGTTCATGCTTCAAAAAAAAAATTGGCTTTCTAATCATGTTTGCCACTCTCGGCTACCCAAACCATTAATTAAATATTTACTTATTATTCTTTCAAACTTTTTGAGACACCCTAATCTTGGTTTCTGTCCAAATATAAAAGTTGCAAGATTTAGATAGTTCATAATAAATACTCTTGAAATTTTGCAAGATTAGAGCATGGAAGATGGAGCTTCCAAGATTTCCTCTTGGATTCACTAGAAATCTTAAAACACTTTATGCTATGTGTAGCAAACTCCCTCAGAAGAATCCCCGAAAGGATTTTTGGGAGCCGTCATCTTACTTATTTAAACACAGAAAAATAAGAAAAACCTAAAAATAGCTCTAAAAATGTCCAAAGGATTACTAATCGATTGAAATCAAATGAATTAATTCAAAGATTAAGTTATATGACGGGAAGGTGTTAGGCACCCGCCATGCCCTTTGTGTCTCTATTTGATTTATATTAGTTTTTGGCCTTTTTAACACATAAATATACAATAACATAAAACCAAGTTTAAATCAATATTATTGGTTTCAGTTCTACAGTAGGGGTCAAATGGCCTACATATCCAGTCGGACAAACTGGAATCAAAACCATCATAGTTTGACCCGGACCCAACTGGAGGTTACCTACATTTCAATCTTAGACTCGAACTAAGAAATGAAAAGAAAGACTCATTTTGATAGTTTGTATAATGGAAATGTGATCGCTGGGAAGAGAGACACTCTAGACTATTATTCTTTAAGCTAATGTAGAAAGCAGTAAATATACCTCAAAAATGCCTTGCCTAAAAGACTTGGGAATGCTTTGTGACGGATTCGCGATGGAAGTGACTCAAGACCATTAAGAAATGGATATGAATTGCTAAATTCTCCTTAGAAATGATCTACTACTTCTAAGAGAAATGCTATAAAAGCTCTAGGAAGAAAAAGCTTATTCTTTAAAATATAGACCAAAACTCCTATTTATAGAAGGCTGGGCATCAGAGATGATAAGGATATCTATTCTAGTTGTGATTTGGTGATAAAGCAGAACATTTGATGAAATTCGCAAACTTGAAAAAGTCAACGAACTGCCAGTTCATCTCATGAAATTTTAAGACTTTTCTTCCAAAATTTGGAACATTATCTATTCTTAATTCGATAATTATCTCTAAAAGTACAGTTGGGATGAAACATATTCGGAAATCATCTCTAGATTTTATACAAATCAAGCATCAATCACATGCATCAAGATAAATCACAAAATATATCCATGTCTTTTAATCAATCACAATCTCTTAACTGGACCTGAGTTAAGCCTAACGAAACGGACTGGTGTGGCCAACTGAATATGACTCTAACTGAACTAAAATGGAGTATCTGTTGGATGGAATTACATAGATTAGTCTTATTATATCATTAGGCCTAAGCTCTTAATAATAATAAACTTAGTTATCAGTAAAGCCTAATAAAATAAAAGAAGAAAGATAAAATAAAACTACAAAAATGAGGTTTCTACACTATGGTTTTAGCTCTGTAAAGATTTATTAAAAAAAAGATCTAACAGTGAATTGAAGGATTATCCCTTCATTGTACAAATTAATCAAGCAAAAACCTCAACTACAATAGACCTTCAAATTATAAACAACAAAATAATGCTATTCATTATTCATGAAACATGAATTTTTGTTCGTGCTTAACCATTCCCACTATATTATTATTACAGCTGAGATGCGAGAAATTAAACAAAAAAAATAAGGGATAATTGCATAAAAACACCTTTGTGGTTTGGGGTAGTTGCAAAAAGACCCCCGTTGTTACAAAAATTACAAAGGCCTCCCTCTACCGCTAAGTTTGTTGCAACTGTTAGAAAAGTCATCCAAATTAATGGGACGTGCTTTTCACGCTCTTGAAAATGCGTGTAGTAAGAAAACTATATATTAAAATGACTAAAGTACCATCCCTTTTCCCAATTCCACCAAAACCTAAACCTAACCCTAGCCGCCACCCTCACCACCACTGTCCCAGTCTGCCACCTGTGCCACCCACAATCGGCGCTATCACCACCCCGGCCCTGTATGCCTAGCAGCCGCTAGACTCGTCACCATGCGCCACCGATGTAACCACCACCCCGTCTGCCACTTGACCCACCCACAACTGGCGCCACCCTATTTCTCATCCAACCCTGTCGCTGCCAACTTGTGCACACAATCACATCACCACCAAACTTAATCACACAGGCGAGAACCTTACCTTTCTGGTGATAAAGTAAGAACAGCAGGCAGTAAAGGAACACTAATCGCACAAGTTCAGATCTAGGGTTTCAAATCGCACATTGCGATTTGAAACCCTAGATCTGATTTGTGCAATTCGGGTTTCAAATCGCAATTCGGTTTCAAATTGCATGAATTCAAATATGATTTGTGCAATTCGATCCATGCTTGCGCAGCCGCGAGCCCGCCGTCGATCCAAGGCAGCTGGCCTTCGTGCACGTCCAGATCTAAGAATCCAGTGGAGGAGAAAATCAAAGGAAAAGAGAAATGGAAAGGGCGTGCCCTTTTCATTTATATAGAAGGGCAATTTTGACATTTCTGCTATTTGTTACGGAAATTTTACGGTGCAACACCTTTACAATTTCATGTGTTTATGCAATTTTTGCAACAAGAGGGGTCTTTTTGCAACTGTCCCAAACCACAAGGGTGTTTTACGTAATTTTTCCAAAAAATAAATATGGTTTGTTAAAAAATAGTGACGTAGATCAATCATTAGTCGTTAAAGGTATGCAAAAACGTCACTATCTTTATTTTGTGATATTATCTTCACGCTAAATGGAGAACTGCAGCTTTGCTACAATCTTAGTTCGACCTGAGTGGATGTGAAGACTACTTTCTAAATTCTAAATTAGAATAAGAAATATATATAGAGCAGCCCGAGGAATATATAGTCCCTAGACAAAATAACAAAGTATGTAAATTATTTAAATTTTTGTATGGATTGAAACAAACTCCTGAACAATGATATGAAAGATTTGATAGCGTGATTATATCTGATGAATTTTAGATTAGCAACACTAATAAGTGTGCATATTGTAAATGTGTTACTGATAATAGTATCAATATATGCTTGTACGTTGATGATTTGCTTATATGTAAAACAAGCAACAATATTGTGATGCTATTAAGAGATTTTTGGCATCTAAATTGACATGAAAGATATAGGGAAAGCTAATGTCATTTCTGGAATTTAAAATTTTGAGGCATCATGATTCCATCGCATTATCGCGGTCAAACTTTGTTGAGAACATGCTAAAAAATATAATTGGGACCGTGCATCATCGTATTCAGTCTATGACACAAAAATACACCTTGTGAAAAATTATAGTGACAGCTAATCAACAAAATAAGTATGCACAGATAATTGGAATTGGCCAACTATTTTGATGAATCAGAATCAACATGGTATTGCATATGTAGTTGTCAGACTGAGTAAATAAATTGATAATCCTAATAGGAATATTACAATGCAATATCGAGGTTATTAAGCCACTTTAGAGGTAAAATGGATTAATATATTGTGGTCATTCTTCTGTGCTTGAAGGTTATTGTGATGTTAATTGAACTACAAGCTAGAACCCACTAGTGGATATGTGTTCCTACTAGCTAGAGGGGCAGTCTCTTGGAAGTCGTCCAAACAGACAATTATTATAAATCCAAAATGGAATCAGAGGCAATTTGCCCTAAAGAAGGCTTGTTTCTAAAGCAGAGTGGTTCAGAAGCTTTTTAGTTGACGTATCTTTGTGGAGTAAACCTAGTCCACCTATGGCGATGCATTGTGATTGCTTAACTGCCATTACTTGACTTAAAAGCAAAATATATGATGGAAAGCGTCGTCACGTCTGAAAGCAATATGTTACCGTGAATGCAACTAATTGAGAATGATACTATATCCATGGACTTTGTTAGGTCAGAAAGGGACTTGGTCAAATCCTCAGACCAGTGTTATAAAAAGCGTGCCTAGGCGCAAGGCGCAGCTAGGCTCACACATCGCGCCTCATCTACGCCTAGGCGCAGCACCTTCAATAACGCGCGCCTAGAGAGCCTAGGCGTAAAGGCGCAAGGCGCATAGTGGGGCAGGAGGCGCAAAGCTAGGCGCATGAATTGTAGCCGTTCAATTTGACTTCGTGTCTTCACGTGGGCTGTTGATTTCTCTTTTAGTATTTTTTTTTTACTTTTTGTCCTTTATCAAGTCAAAACAAACATTTGAAAGACCAAAAGATAAAACCTAGCTACAAAAATCCCCAAATCAGTTAAGCCCAACTCTCGACCACAGCTCTTAGTCTCGCACGGTCATACCTCGCCACTCTTCCATCCTTTTTTTTCGGTCGTCACCGTTGCATCTCCAGTCTCCTCCAGTCGTCTGCTGTTGCTTCGGTCACTGCTTTAGCTGTCACCATTGCTGCTTCTGTTTGCGCCGTTGCTCCGCTGCTCATAGACCTGGCAAACGAGTATACCCGTCGAATCAGGGTAAAATCCGGCCAGGTCCGGGTAAAAACAGGTTGGGTATATTTTACCCGATTTTTCCCGGGTAGACTTTTTCAGAATCCGTACCCTACACTTGCGGGTAAGGTATTACCCGTAGGTAAAATACCAATTTTAATTAATTTTGTTTTTAATAAAATAAATTCAAATTACATTATTTTGCCATATTTTGTGGCCAAATCATTCTTCAATGTTTCTGATTCTTCTTCTCCATCAAAATTCATTACACAACAATATGCAAATCTTGCACCAAAAAAAAAAGGGCAAATTACACCTATGTCCCTGAGGTTAGGGGGTAATTACACGCGAGGACACAAAGTTTCAAAATGTAACATTTTGTGACCAAAAGTGTTTCAAATGTATCACCTGTGTCCATCCGTTAGGGTTCCGTCCAAAAAGTATACTTTTTTATGATGTCAGCGATACATATTTTCAAAATGACAACTACCCTTGTACTGTATATAATGAGTAATTTTTTAAGTTTTTAATACTGAATAATTTTTATTGTATATACTGAGTATTTTGAACAAAAAATGTCATTTAATAATTAGAATAATCCTTTGTCTTCCCCAGCTAACTCTCCGGCAGCCCCCTCCCCTCGCCGGCAGACCTGTCGCCGGCCAGCAACTTCGGTCAACAGCCCCATCATCGGCGATCAACTCCGGCCTCCTTCACTGAGAGCCATCACCAATGCTTGCCAAATTTTCAAACAATTTAAATCATCTTTCAATGTGTAATTTGATTTTCACATTTAGGTTAATCCTAGCCATCGCTTCGCCCAACCCGCAGCTCACCATCGCTTTGTCCTCCAGTGTCGCCAACCTTCCCGCTGTAAAGTGCACCACTGGCAGCCTACCCAGCTACTTGGTCTACATCACCAAATCATTGGCGCAGCTATCTTCTTGGCGAAGGATAATCGCCGCTGCCACCACCGCCCGGGATCTCAAGTGAAGGCGACGCTAGTGAAGGGAAAGGGGGAGGGGGAGGGTAGGGGGCGATGGGGAAGGGGAAGGGGAAGGGTGCGGCGACAGGGAGGCACAGGCGAAGGGGTGCTGCCGACGGTGTTTGAGACAGAAATGGGCTTTGGGGGGAAGGGGGGAGAGTAATGGCATTAATGGAATTAATAGGAATTTTATTTTAAAGTCAGGGGCAACCAAGTCTTTTTGTCAAAACTGTTAAGTATTTTTGTATTCCGTTTGTCAATGGACATAAGTGTTACATTTTGAAACTTTGTATCCTCGCGTGTAATTACCCCCAAACCTTAGGGACATAGGTGTTATCAGCCCAAAAAAACAATATGCAAATTTACACGACTACCATCAAGATCCCCGAAGGTCACAAGTCATAACATAATCCACCATTCATACATCTACAGATCTACTGAAAGTAGAACAAAATAATTAACAAATACATGCAAATTACAAAATGATGTAATTCGAAAGATGTGCATCTGTGGTAATAGATCTACGGTGGAAGTGGCCGGCGGTAGTAGATCTGCTGAGGTGCTGGCCGGCGGTAGTAGATTTGCAGAGGTGCGATTGTGGTCTAAGGGGAAGACAACGACGGAGGCATGGAGATGAGGTGGAAGTGGCTGGCGGTAGTAGATTTACGGTGGAAATGGCTGATCTACGGGGGTGCACTGATGGCGGTAGTAGATCTGCGGAGGTGCGATTGTGGTTTAAGAGGAAATAGATGGCCCAGGAGGCACGGATCTGTGACGGACGATGGAAAGAGACGGCGACAGAGGCGCGGAATCTGCGATCTTGTGGACAATGACTGATGATTGTTGTGGGGTGTGTTCTGAGAGTGTGAGAGAGAGCAAGCGAAAGATAGAGAAAGAAAACTTGGCGGCTGGAGAGAAAAGACTAAATTAAGAATGAAACCCTAAATGGCTAAATTCATTTATATAGTAGAAAATTCGAGTAAATCCGGATTACCCGTACCCTATCCGAACCGACCCAAAAATTACAGATCGGTTTGGGTACGGGTCTAATTTTAGCAGGTCTTTTATATACGTACCTGTACCCGGATTTTTTGAGCGGGTCCGGGCAATATTTTGTCAGGTCTAGCTGCTCAATTGAAGCAGCTGCTCACTGCTCAATTGCGTTGTTGCTTCGCTACTCCGCTGCTCCTGTTTTTTTTGGAGGGCTCTCAAAGATCTTAGATGGGAATATGTGAAGGGGACCGAATCTTGTAATGTCCAAAATTAAGAAATAATTTTGAGGAATTGTTTATTTACAGGGGGAAGAAAAGGAAGCTTCAAATTTTAATCTGTACTTTTGGGATGTTGTTTGCTTTTAAAGAACCAATAGATTGGGGTTGTAAATATGTTTACTCACCATATATATACATTGGTTACCTAGCATTCTTCTTAAAGCGGGTTTATCTTGCTTGTAGATGTCTCAGTGCCTTAGTTGCACAATACGTCTAATATGCACATGATCATATTATGTGATTTGATATTTTAAAGTGGATTTAAGACTTTTCTCATGTTAAAAGCTTGTTAGATTATGATGTTATGGAATATGAAACTTTTTCTACTGTTTGGAAGATTGTTAATTGTCATCTTTTGAATTTTTTAAAGTAATTTTATTATTTTAATGCACTAATATTTATTTATTTTTAATATTGCGCCTCGCTTCGAAAAGGTGCGCACTTGCGCCTTGCGCCTAAGTTCCAGGGACCTTTTGCTCCTTAGGTGCGCCTGCGCCTTTAATAACACTGCCTCAGACTAAGCCACTAGGGAGAAGCTTAATGATGGAAGCATCAATGGAGATGGGATTGTACCTAAATTTAGAGATGAAATGATGGAAAGCCAACCTTCTATGATCGACGATCCCCTGAAGGAGGTTCAGTAGGTTATAATGAAGTGATGGAGTCTGAAGGGCACTATCACTTTGTATATATCCTCTAAGGTGGGAGACCTTTAGAGAAGAGTATGTCCTAATGGTGTTTGACAGTGACTGTTGCGCATGCAGTGTGTGAGGATAAGCATATAGCTCTTAATAGGTCCATATCCTCCATTATTGGGATAGAATGTTCAGCTGCACTGCAGCACATTCCCTTATGGATGCTACCTATATGTCTTTGGGTTTGAGCTGCCATTATCGGACTTGGATATGTTGCTAGAGCACACAAGAATATCTAGGCACAACGCATGGCCATTTAGCATCAACTCATGAGTAAACCTGACTAGAGATGTTGTGTGGGTGGTGAGAGTGCGCATTTCACATCATAAAATTTGGTTAAAACAAGAGTTTCTGTTCATTTATCCAAGGAAAGGTAAAATCTACGTGACACCTCGCCGATGCATATTTCTTGTTTCCTTTTCCTTTTCTTCGAGGCTGTATTTTGAAACATGTGAAAAATTGTTATATTTTATTATAAGTGTTTCAACTACATAGGCATGGGGTCAACTACTCCTTTTTATGAGAAAAACGACCACAAGCAGGCCACTTTTGCTGCTACTGTTCTCCATTCTTGGCCAATATAAAAGGCTGCCAACTTTTCCTTTTTCTCTTTTGCTTTGGCTCGAAGATTTTTCCTCCGCCGCCATATATATATGGGTTTCAGCCAACACTGAAAAATATACTGTCACATAATTACACACATAGACTGAAGCTCTCTCTCCCTCTAGTTTTGCTTTAGTCGCCTTTATACACTTTGATATTTAAAGTGTCCATATATTTTGATGTGTATGTGTTTTGGAATATGAAAGTCAAGACGTTTGTTCATGAATCTCCATTGCAAGACATAAATAATACTACAGACTACTTTTGGGGGTTGCATGCCATGAAGCCCACTGAACCGAGCCACTAGTTTTGGAGGGCGCGAATCAAGTTTTTAGGACAAATTCTCAGCTTGATTGCCATATTTTAGTGAGATTAGTTTTACTTAGTTTGTAACATGTTATTATTAAATTTATATCATGATATTATTGTACTGCATATGTACCGAGTTCGAGCCAAACATGGGTGTTTTCGTGTTCAGTTTGTACAGCTCAGGCCATGTTCGAACTCGGCTCGAGTTCATATAATTGACTGAAATGTCCGTTTGAACACGATTTGTGAAACTAATCCTAAAGTTCGGGCTCGACTCGATTTGTTCGTCTAACCTATACAAACCGAACTCAAGATTCAATAGATATTGACGAGTCTCTAAATCTTTACGAGGAATCGAACCACATTGGGAAGTGCCTACCATGTTTGTGATTGTTGGTGCGTGAGTCGTTTGTGGGTGTGTTTCCTGTCGAGGGATGCAACGCGTTGCTGGTTGCATCGCTGAGCTAGGGAAGTGTCGTGATGTTGATTGGTGTGTTAGTGTGTGTGCATGAGAGAGAGAGAGAGAGAGAGAGAGAGAGAGTTCAGAAAATTTGAGAAAAGGTAGGGGAAAAGACATAGAGGTGCGACCAAAATTAAGAATAATGATATAATTAGGAGAATAAGGGTATTAAGGTTTGGGAGTTATTTTTAGACTCGGAGTTGGACTTAGTTTGGGCTTGGCTTGGCTTATATTTTGGTTAATAAATAGACTTAATCTTTTAGCTAAATGATTTTAGATTATCAAGTTTTTTAAATTCATTTTATATGGATATATTTATAATTAGGTATGCCACAGTTATATACGAAGACTATATATACGAACATAATCATAAACATTATTAGATGTTTATGTTCAACCCGTTTAATAAACGAGTTCTAAAAAATTATTCATATCCGATTCGTATAATATACGAACGAATATAAACGAACTTTTTAGGAAAGGAACACGGGCTATTTTTATGCATATGAAAGTGCCTATGTGAAAGTGTGATTTCATTCTAAAAATATCTGCAAAATTATTTATACCCAACACATTTAAAGTTCCTGTTGAGATTTGAATTCTAATCCTTCTTCGAATTCTAGTTGGAATCCATTAACTGCAATTCCATATAAAAGGCATATACTGTATCAGTTCTCCATTAGTACGTCTTATTGAAGCATCCCATTACCTGTCTACGCGGGACAAATTGAATCTATCAAATTTACAGGAAAAAGAAGAACAGAGTCGAATAATGGTGCGCGTGCGACTCTTTGCCCTCTTTCTTCGAATCAACTCTGTAAAAATTCAGCCAACACTATTCTAGGGTTTCCCAATTTAACCCTTTTCAGCTCCGATTTTTCAGGAGGAATCCCAAGAAGAATTCGAACCCTTGTTCGATTACACTCGCGTGCAGCCTTGCATCGTTTGCCTCGATGGTGAATTCTTTTTCTTTGTATTTATTCATACTTTTTACTCGCTCCGTTCAATTGAAACTGGATATGGGATTTTGAAATACTTCATTTCGAAATTCCTTGATTTACAAATTCTATCATTTTGAAAAAAATATCATGTTTGGAAAAAAATATCATGTTTGGAAGAAAAGGAAGCAAAAGATTGTTAAAAAAAGTGGGAGGCAAGATTTCTAAAAAATAGGGAACTAGTTATTCTAGGTTTGTAAATTACTGATTATTTTTGAACTGTGGAATCACTCTAAAATTTCAAAAATTTCCTTTTGAACTATCCAACGCAACTTATTTTGGTCCAAGTGATTTACAAATATCCTACCAAAGGCAAATCCCCAGTTCAAATCCTATATCCAAACACACCATTATAGTATTTGACTTTTGTGCGAATTCTTAGGATAGATTTAACATGTTTTTCGTTGTCTCTTCCCCGTTTGGACGTGCCAAGCTACGCTTATTTTACATGTACATTGCTAATTGAATTTCTTTTGATGTTTGTGTGGTACTAAATTCAACCTTGAAATCTGCACGCAAAAAGTCCAATGGAACAAAGGGTGTGTGCGTGTGTAAAATATCCAACTTTAATAACTTTGTTGAGATCTGTTGTGATTGGCAGATGATGATTCGGATTCTTCACCGATTTGTCCTCCCAAAAGGACGAAAATTGCAGACCCAATTGTAAATTCTCGTTCTTTATTAGAGCTGGATGCTTAGACTTATTTAGTGCTGTTTGTTAAGAGGAATTGTTTGAGTAATTGACTTTTGATTGGAATTTATTTGGAATTAGGTTGAAACAGAAGTGAAACGTGGGGGAGTTGTTCAGATTCTTGATTGCGACGACAAGGAAAAGGAAGAGGAAGAGGAGGATTGGCTGCCGCCTCCGCCCAAGATTACCGTGGATCCGCAAAAAAGTTGCGAGGATCCCACAATTAAGGCGTTGAGGTGTGTATACTAGTTATAGTTAATGGCTTTGATCCTTATTTATGCACAGGGTGTGATTGTTAATAGTGTGAAAATGTCAGAGGCGCTGTATGATTTAATTTCTACTAAATGACTTGCTGTTTAAAGAAAAGAAACTTGCTTGACCTTGTGGTTTCGTTTGTGCTTACGCAGTTGTATCCCAAACCCAGCTATTACAAGCACGGCATTTGAGTAATATTTTTGGCACCTGAAGTACAGCACAACGTGACTTTTTTGAACCCAATTTTAACATTTAGCCACTTTATTGTAACTTGTTTAACTAATGTAGGATGAATGGATGTAAATAGTAGTACGCTGGGTACTTGAAAGAACATTGAGTGTTGAGAAACTTGCTGCATAATGCTAGTCGTAAAGAGCAAGTATTACCCTTTTTTGAGCTGTTACCAAGGACAATACGTACCATATGTCGGATGTTCTGTATTGCTTAACTTTGTTCCACTCGTGTGTTTTATTGAGTCAAGTGGATAACATAGAGGCTGGCACAAACCACTTGTTGGCTGCTTCCCTGCATATAAGCCTAGACGCCACCAGGAGATCCTGGGCTTGGTGAAGTTATTGCTTCAGTGTTGCATAGGTGACACCTGGTTTTGTATTTGAACTCATGGCATAATGCTGCATAAGTATTTTATAATCTGTATCTGCTTTCAACATGTCACTTTATGTGTTCACCTGTAACTTCACCATTCTTCTATTTGTAGTACTAGCAGAATTAATATAACAGTATAGGTAGTTGCCCTGTTTTATTGTCTTTCTTTGTAGTTAACTCTGAAACATCCACATTTGTTAGCTTTGCATAATATCTGGCCTTTTGGCATGTAACGACTTGCATCTGATTTTAAATCCTAATCTTTGAGTCGCCAACTTACCTTTCAATTAACTCAGATAAGAGCTAAACACGTGGTTTGACCACTATACTACAACGCAAATTCAACTTTAGTCACTGGACTTCGATTTGTGTCAAAGTAACCATTTGACTCTTTAATTTGTCCAGTAGGTAATTCTGTTAGGTTCCGTCAAGCCTAAGTCCATTAAGTGGCTTAATTTAAGGGCAAATTCTTCACTCTCTATTTTTCTCTCTCTCCATCGTCTTCTTCTTCTTCTTCTTCTTCTTCTTCTTTCTCCTTTCTTATTCCATCTCTCCAACTACAAACCAAGCACCACCGCCACTGAGTATAGCCATGGCTCCACGCCAACCACCATGCGCAACCACGACATCAACCCAACACCATCACCAAGGACAACCACGGCTCTACCACCAACCACCAAGCACATCCATGGCACCACCCTACAATCACACTTCGTGGACACACACACACATAACACACAACACACACACTGACTCACATGAACACCCCTTCTGACCTTGAATTGCAATTAGTAGTGCAATTTGTTGCTTGTATCCAATAGATGTTGCTATGTGACTTCAGTATCATTTTCAGATTTGATTAGGTCACTCGGTATAAACTGTCTCAGACACACACACACACACTGCCACCACCAACCCTTACCCTCTTCCCCATGACCACCATTCTAGACCTCCCCACCCCACCAACCACTATAAAAGCTCACCATCACCCTTCAATTGCTACCCATAACCACCACACCATTTTAGCCGCCCATGACCCCCCATCTCTCTCGCCACCCACTCCATATCAGCCACCACCTACCCACAGCGTCGATCTCCTCTTCTTCTTTTTTTTTCCCCCTTCCATAACCCCTCCCACTCGCCAGCGCTAAGACCATGTACCTCATACCGACCTCTGTGGCCTCATCATCATTTCAGGATCTGATTGGGTCGGCCTTGAAAGTGCGGGATAGCTCGATCAGATTTAGTTGTGTGATCCAGTTGTGTGCGCGTTTGTGTGTGAAGCTGATGAACGAAGTCTTGCAGTATCTGGAGGGGCGTTCTGGTGATAGATTTTGGATCTGAAATGAGGAGAATGGAGGAGGGAGAGGAGCTAGATGACTTTGATATTCCTGTGCGTAAATGGATGAGAAGGAAATCCTTTTTTCCTTTAAAGATGGTATTGTGGTTGTGATTTTGGCGCTAGAAGTGGGTAAGAGTTGGTGGTGGCAATGTAGTTGGGTCGGGGATGGGTGGGTGGGCAATGGTGGAAGAAAAAGGAAAGGGGGAAAAATGAAAAAGAAAAAGAAAATCAGACCGAAAATCAGAAAGATAGAAGTTCTTGTTTTGATGATTTTGCCCCCAACTTAAGCCCCATGTGCGAGGCACATGGGCACTTAATGAGCCTTTGGTTAATTGAACCTAACAGAATGACTTAATTTGACAAATTGACAAGTCCAATGGTCAATTTGACACAAATAAAGTCTAGTGACTAAATTTGAGTTTGCATCATAGTGCAGTAGTCACCCGCTTATTTACCTCTTTAAATCATTAACAAGGTAAATAAGGAAACCCTATTATTATTGACTCTTGCTTACCAACAAGCCAATCTAGTTGGCACAAGTGACAAATTTCGGATCTGAGGACTAAGTTATATGACGTGAAGGCTGAAGGTGTTAGGCACCCATCATACTGTAATTGAAGGTTTTGCCCTAATTAAATAGTTGCTTCTTACTTTTATTTTTACTACATAACCTAATTAAAAGATGAACCCTAATCTATTATTTTTGTCTGTTTGAACTCAACAAAATGGGGTTGAATATCCTACGCACTGAACGCACAAATTGGGATCAAACCCTTCGTAGAGTCAGACCCTAGGGGAGGCAACCTAAACCCTAGTTTCTGATTTTTAAGGAAAAAGAGATAGAAAACTGAGTTTTCAAAGATAAAGATTGATGGACTTTTTATCTGAATATTATGATTTGGTCGGATGGTTGCGGGGTGGGGGAACTAACTTATCTAATCGAAAGGAATAAACATATGTATGTTTAGATCGAGGTCCCCAGGCTGTTGGTTTTGATGTTGCTTTATCCATGATGCACAAGTACATATGAATGTAACTACACAAATCTACAAGCGTCTCGATATCGTAGCACAGTAACAGGGAATTCGCTATGTGTTTTTGGAAAGCTTGGGTGGGCATCATGTAGTGTTCTGGTATCTTAGATCTGAAGAGAAGCTGCAGAAAGAGGGAGTCTAGAATCCAAAAAATGACCGAAATACCTCTGTGCTCCAGCACTTGGCTGCGAAATCCATGGCCGGTACAAATCAATGCCAGCCGGTACTTTCCTTATCTAGAGTGCATGTCAAGTTCCCTATAACAGGATGGGCCGGGGTGATGCATCACATAGTGGTTTCTCACTTGTACATAAGCATTTATTCAAGTCCTTGGTCAAGCATATTTTTTTTCATTGTAGTCTAGTCTATATATGAATGGTTTTACATATTGATGAATGTGTTAATATTTTAGGTTACAGAAGCAGGAACTGATGTCATTCGCCCAATCAGCTCAAGAGGTCTTGCGAACTGTTGAAGAGTCTGTCAGAAGAGATCTTGAAGCTACAAAACAGTCTTCTTCAGAAAGTATTCCGGAGAACCCGTCGAAGCCTGCCTCTGAAAGACCTAAAATTGTTATTTCTATACAGGACAAGACTGGGCTTAAGCAGTTTCGTGTCTACATGGTATCCACTATACTTTAAAGCATGTATTACGATGGTGCACATAGTTGTCAAACGGTTTTATCTTTAGAATTGAGAGTTGTATCTTTTGATCAGGATGATAAGTTTGAGCGTCTCTTCAAGATGTATGCCGAGAAAGTCAAGCTTGATCTGCAAAGTTTAGCTTTTTGTTTTGATGGGGATAAAGTTAGCCCTACAGCAACTCCCGAGAGTCTTGGGATGGAGGACAACGACATCATTGAAGTGCATGCTAAGTCAAACTGATCCAGGTTGGTTTACTGTTCTTGTAGTGGCTACAATTATATTGTTACTGACATTTAATCAGTCACACTAACAAGAGCTGTTTAGAATTTTTGCTGAATTTGTGTCAAGGAAAAAATAAAACTATGTTTAGTTATCATTAATTGTCACTACACTGGGGGTTGTAGCCTTGTAGGCATCTTTCTACAACCCAGGCAGCAGCTAAAACTTATATGTGGGTAAATATTGCTTTTGCTCCCTCCCTTCCTCTTTCTACACCCCGCCGCCCGCCGGGCCAACAGGCATGTCTGACTGTATGTACAAGGCAAAAGGCTCTTGCCCCGTTCCTCTAGGGGTGAGACCCGTGTAATTCTCTCTCAAGGCAAGGACTCATATATTGTCTAGCCATTCCTGCTCACCAATTGCAATAGAGCAATTATCTAATTTCCTGCCTCCATAGAAGGGTGGTACTTTTTGGTTTTTGATTGATACGTAAATACGGATGGCCCTCGGCGTGGGGGTGTTAAACTGCTTTTGTAATTAAGAGTGCTTCAAGAGCGTCGCTTTTGTAAGGTACCCTCCACGAATGCTTGTAATTCTCACGAGCGTCACAACTTAGGTCTCAGATCTCGAAAACATATCATTAAATTTAAGCTTTCAATCTTATAATCTCTTATGAATAGCAACCGCCCATGTAACACCATTTGGTCGCATAAAAGTAAGGGAAACGATAGACTAGGTAATCTAATCTGTCCTCTCATGTGAAGATCGAAGAGATCCCAAGCCTTCACGGTAGATCCCTCCTCGCCTTTGATTGGCCATCTGGGGAGTTTTATGAATATGGTATTCTTCAGGCTCCGTAGCTCATGCCAGCCTTTTTCAGTATTCCAGTCTACTGCTATAGGCCATTTTATTCTAATCTTACTGTGATCAATTCCGTCATTCCCTTCTTTTTGTTACCATTTGTTGAACTTATCTGAAAGGTAGCTAGCTAGGAACATCTTTCAGTAGTTTCTGATCTGCTTTCTTTCAGGCTTTAGGTTCAACCATGGAACTCAATTCAACTTGGCGTTCTTCTGCTGGTTCCGCATATTTATCTTATTCAGTGCCTTTTTGCAACTCCACTGGCAGTTATGCCTTTGATGGTAGAGACTGCAGTTTTTTGGCTTTCAATTGTATAGTGGCATTAACATTTTTCTAATGTGTACAAAGAATTAGCTTTATCATGGAAAGACAACATGAGGGAAACATGAGTCCTGTGCTTAGCCATTCTCCTCCAGTAAGTAACTATGCTGGTGCCATTTTGGGAATTTCTGTAACTTGTGAGCTTTTGCGAATATGCCTTTTGTTACATTTTCATTGATTAATTAATCAGGTAATTATTCTGCTTTTCTTGTAACATATTACTTGCTAGCCATCTTTCGTGGAGTTGCTTTGAAGAATTTTAGTCCGTACTGAAATCAGACTAATGGCTCTATATGGTGAAGAGACCAACAAACTTTATTTTAATACTTCATAATTAGTGATTTTTAGAAAATTATCTACATATGCTTAAAAATAGTTTTGTGTACAACAAATGGATATTCTAGAAATTGTACTAATAAGTAGAACTAGGTAGCACAGCAAGTAAATTCTCTTCGAGAGAGCAAAAATAGCGAAAATCTCTCGTTTTTTGCTACAGTTTGAATCTTCTCCGTTTCCGTCGCCACCTCTGGATTTTCGGCGGTGGTGATGTGGTAGTCTAGTTGAGGGTCGTGAGGGATCTTGGCGGCGAAGGTGAGCTGGACGGCGTTGTTGCCGGATTGCTATCGATCCGATTGTTTCTCCTTGTTTTTCCGGCGCCGGTCGTGGATTGGGGTTTGATATGGAATTGATCTGCTGGAATCCTTGGGGAGCTCTTTGATTGGTTAGTGGTGAGCTTAGGGGTTAGTTTTTCGTTGGGGGATTTACATGTCGTCGGCGAAGTTTGTGGGTGTTGTGCGGCCATGGGTTGGAGAAGGTGAGGTGAGTTTAGGTCAAGGTTTTCATCTAGGGCTTATTTTCCCCCTCCCCCTTCCCCCTTGATCTAGAAAGGTTGGTGGTTTCGTTTCCAGGTGGTCGTGGTTGCGTCGTTGACGTGTCTCGGTAGGGCTTCGATGGTTGCGTTTGACAGAGGTTTGTTGCCGATGGGTCAAGATGGGGCTTTGGTAGTTGCGTTGCTGTCGGGTCTCGGTGGGGCTTCGGTGGTTGTATTTGAAGGAGGTTACCGTTGGTGGTGACCGGAAAGGTTTGTTGCCGGTGAGATGTGTGGCTTCAGTGGGATTTTTTCTGTTGGGTCCAGGTGGTTGGTCGGGGTTGAGGAGCTTCTTCCGGAGTTTTTGCTTCGGGGATTCTGCTGTCCTTGAGGGGTTTTCGGCAGAAATGGATGGCCTGAAATGGTGGTTCCCGGCGCCGGAGCGGTGCACGAGGATCGGCGACCGACTGCAGTGGCGAACACGTGTCTGGAGCAGGGATTGCGGCTGCCTGTGTGCTGGAGTCTTGTGATTGGTTTATTTTGCTTTGTATTTATCTTGTTTTTAGGCTTATAGTTATAGTTATCCTGTTTTGATTTTTAGTTGAAATTATCTTGTTTTATTGGTTTGTTTTTATCTTATTTTCTTTTAGTTGCTCGTTTGAATGGGGTTGTCATCCATCTAGTTTGTTCTTTTTTTTTTTTTTTCCGGTTACTCCATGTACATTCGGTCTCAAAATAAATTCTGGTATATATTTTTAACTAATAAAAAATTCAACCTAGCGCTAGTTCAATTTAGAGCTAATGTTGACGTGCTCAGTTGGACCATTCCCTCTCTCCATTTTTCTCTCTTCTCCTTTTTCTTCTTTTGCTTTTCACCAAGAAAACCTAGTGCCTAAATTGGTCTACCTGTGTAAAAATAGGTCGCTTAATTGAATTTGACCAAGTATGACTGACTTATCCCAAAGTATGTTACAGGATGATGATACCACATGTTTTTAATAAGAACAAGTTTTGGATTCTATCCGAGTTGTAGAAATTTTTTTTCAACCCTGTGTATAGTGATAATTAATAGTCACTGAATATTTGTAGTGACTTTTTTTCTAATACTTTTAGCGATAATTATTAGCAGTACTTTTTTAACGTCATTAAATAAAAGTCACTAGAAACATTTAGAAACGATTGATTGTCGTTATATAGGGGATAGGAGGATTCTTCCAACTGGCATAACAGCTAATTTTTTTTCTTTTTGTAAAGTTGAAGACTTAAATTTTTACGATTTTGTATGAAAGTTAAGAGGGGGAGAAGTACATATAATTAATCTTTGGACCCCACACCCCACCTCGACCCCAATCCGGTAGGTCCTAGAACGAAAAATTGCATCTATATATATATATATATATATATATATATATATATATATATATATGAAAGTCGAAGCTGAGAGAATGTTGTTCAGTCATCGCTTACTTGAACACTCTCTTAATTCAGCATATGAATTTTCTTATTTTGAGTTTTTAAAATATTTTAAATTTACTTACCTTTGAAATAGTGATTTGAATTCTCTCTCTCTCTCTCTCTCTCTCTAAATTCAATCAATTATATAGATTTTAGATTTCTCTCTCTCTTCTTTGTTAACATGTCTCACTCAAAAAATTTATTTATATCTTTACAATTTCATTAATTCCTAGATTTTCACAAAAGTAATTCTCTACATATTCCTTTTTAAACTTAATCTTTGTTATTGTTTAGGAAAATATAATATTCTCTATCAGTTTTTCTATTAAACAATCATAATATCCTTCATTTTATTTCCTTACAAGTTTTATATATAACTTATGCTCTCATTATTTCTTTCAAATATTTATTATATATTGTTATTCTTTTCTTGGTGATTTTGAGTAATACAACTTCAACACACGCGTTATTTTTGTTGTTATTATTATCACTGCAATTGCTATTAGTTAGGAGATGTTATTTTTATTATTTCATATACTATTTTTCATCTTCATTTGTTACTAGAAACTAATAATTATTGCTTAAATTCATTTCTAACGATAAAAATTGGTAAGTGAGCTCTTTGAAAAAGGTAAAAAAAAAAAGGTTTGATTAACTTATTATCACTACCAATTTGATAATTATTATTAAGCATACATATACGAGATCTCTTAACAAGTATTTTGATAGTTGTGGTTCCCTTGTGTAACGCACGGGATCAAAACTAGTATAGAAAGAAAATGTTTACCTCTCGCTCTTTTTTGTTGCCCTCGAATTAAAGTTGTACATGGTATCCATTTAGCACTTGCTTTTCTATTTTATCTATGTTCTTGGTCAGACATAATTTGGTCTCGAAGATGGGGTCACAGGAAATGACAGACTTGCCCATGCCAAAATAGCATGTGCACCGCACATGCGCACATGCGCACATGCGGCTTAACGTCCAAAATTAAACGATCATCCACTTTTGGAGCTATTTGAATGATTTTGTCAATCTCAAGGTTCATTATTGCCAAAGTTGTAAATAAGGGGAGTAAAGTGTAAATACGTGTAAACCTCATGGGACAGTTTTGTCATTCGTCCCAACAATAATTAAGTTTGAAACAAGTGTGAAGAGCGAAAATAAATATGCGTCAAAATATTCTCAAAAGGGCATTTGATGTCCTCCTTTTGTAAATAATGTGAGGATAATCTAATATTTTTGTTGGTAAAACGTGTGTTCTCCAAAAGTGTTTAAAGCTAGAAACACTAAAAGTGATTTTTTTTTTTTTATAGTTTTAAACACTTTTTCAGTTTTTGAGGGAGTGCCTTAGAGACTTTTTTTTTGGATTCAAACACACAACCAACCTGCTTTAAAATATTTAAAATAAGTTTTGACATCTCCGAAAGCAACCCAAAAAAACTCTAAGCCCAAGACTGTTTACATCCTAATGCCAAGGAAAGTAAGTTCGTAACTACGTAGAGATGTCAGATGTACAAAGTAGAACACAATGAAGGTAGAGTAACGGTAGAAAGTAAGGCTTCCCAGACATACCGCAATGAGTGACAATGTTGTGGAGACAAAGCGGAGACGAACAGAGCCGACAATCCAAGTTAGGGTCCAAGCAAGGTCCGATGTTACGATCGATTTTATGTCCAATGTCACAGTCTAATTGTGTTTCTCTCTTTAGAATTCAGTAGCTAGAGTGAGAAAGTAATTTTTATGTTAGAATGATACTTCTTATTCCAAATGAAGTCCAGGGTCTTTTATTTATAGGCAAAAGTATGCATGTATCAGTTGCCACGTGGCATCCCCTGGGAGCGACGCGTCGCCAAGGGGTCCACAAATATCGGTGCTCCTTTTAGACTGACTGTTCCCATATTCGTACTGCCTGCCCCACACAATGTCGCTCTGCCTATTTGAAAAGACTGACCACACAGCATCGACATGATCAGAGTAAGCCCTTGCCCTAGCCACCAGTCCAAAACCCTTACTAAATCCCACAGGGGTGCATCAAGAGACATGAAGAGAACCTGACAGTGGTGGGGGAGGGTCCTTACACCTGACTGCCAGGCTGACACGATTCCATTCAAAGACCTGCTCCCTTCTCGGAGTGACTCGGGGAGTCATCGTTCTGGGGGCGTCGACGATCACCAGTAACGTGAATACGACGTGGTCACAGTTCAACGTGCCTAGTGTTATGCAAGTCACCCTAGGTGGAGATAGCTTCTGTGGTAGCGAACCTATTCCGCTGCAAAGGGTCCTCATGCCAGAGCACTATGAGTGGAGCCCCTCAAAATACTGCACATTCCGAAGAGTGGGTCGAAGCATGTTCCATGTCTACGTGCGGGAGCGCATGGTGTATTGAACAAATACGGTGCCCGGGGGGACGTAACATGAGAGTGGCGCACGGGCGCAGTGCCAACGACACAAGATATGAGAGTGGATCACAGTGCCAACGTCTATCATGGAAGTGGGTATCGTGCCGGGGGCACGTGACGCATGAGTGGCGCATGGGCGCGACGACATCTGTCGCGAAAGTGAGCGTCGTGCCGGGGGCACTTGACTCATGAACGACGCATGACCGCGACGACGAGTGTCGCGGAGTAGGCGAGCGAGCTATTGTGCACGTCGTAGAGATGGCGGGCTTCGGGCGATGGGCGACAAAGGCGTTGCGGCCGCTGACGATGGGTATCGTAGAGCGGGCGCTGAGACAGCAGTGGGTGTCGAGGAGACGACGCGCGGCCATGGGCGATGGGCTCTGGTGGTTATTTGAAAAGAGAGAGATGAGGATTGAAAGGGAAGGCCGAGGCTGACCCTTTTGTCAAAGGCCAAGGTGTGTCATTGTCGTCCACTTAGCAAGAAAAGGTGTTTTGCGAGCAAAGCGCATTTTCGTAATTCACGTGAAAATAAAATTCTTAGCATAGAAGAAACGCAAAAATGGAAAATGGAAACAAAAAGCACGTGATTTGAGCGTGCTTCAATTTGACCGTTTCGGGAGTATTGAAAATTGACCGTTCATTACGGCTACATGTCGCAAAAAATGGGACTCACAGTGGGTCCATGGGTGCGACCAAGATAGTTTGGGAATACATCCTATTCAGTAATTCTTGCAATCTTTTTCTTCTTTTAAAAAAAATGCTTTAATAATCAGACTTCAGCTATTAGTAATAGTTTGATCATATATACTGCTATCAATGGGTTGATATTATAAAGATGAGAGTTACAACGACCACATTTCGTATGTACCCATTTTTTAACCGTTTCATAACTCAAGGTACCAAAATCCTTCGATCTAACGCATGCCCTCGCTTTTAACGCACGTTTTCAATTTCTCTTACCCTTTCACTTTCACTTATGTTGTCGATCTTTGATCCTACCATCATATACTTTGTCAACTCTATCTCATTTTGGCTCTCGCTCTTTGCACCCTTATACTCCACGAACCGGAAGTTAGATCACAACCCCACCTGGATAACTCCGCCCCCGGATCTACGGGCTTTCGCGCAGACGGCTCCATGGCTTATGCGTGCGAAGTGGTCCTCACTTCACACCCACCTCTCTCCACTCTCGTCCCTAATCGTTTCATCAACGTGTGTGCATCTCATTGGCTACAAAGTTGGGAACTTCACATGCACATAGATAATGCGGGCTGGGCCCCCACAAAAGTCTAACCTGTACCGTTCCACGTCGGACATGTCATGTCCAAAAAGTGAAAACAGGTCGGCCCAAAAAGGCAGCAAAAGGAGATAACCAAAAAGGCCACCCACAGAAAGCGCAAAAGTTGATGATGGATTGAATGATACATTTACCGCCCCTCCCATGCCACATTTTGCTGTGTTCTCCTGAGTTGGAATGCAAGATTTGGTTAGGGTCATATGGGTTTTCCTCAAATTCTCTTGGTGATGTGATAGCAAGTGCAGCCATGCAGGTTTGGACTGGTTTTAGCCTTGATTGTGTTGAGTTATTAACCCTGTTCAGCGTGCTGTCATTTTTGTCACCTTGGGATGGTTTGTTTATAAGATGCAAAGTGTTATTTAATGCTGTTAGAACAGCTTTGTGAAGTCAGATTTTGATTGTATGATGCTTCAGCCGTTGCTTTTGATTCTTCTCTAGTTAGTGAATCCTGATTGTCAAATGTTTGAGGATAATCTTTCTGATCATGTTAGAATAAAGCCATTTCTGAATCCACATCTTAGTTCCATAGGCAGAGTTATGATGCTGTTGAGATGGTATTCTGCATTTCTGAGACAATTAAGTGACTTTTTTACCTGTTACTAAGCAATTCATTTTTACCGCAAGAAGATGCACAAGATTGCATGCCAATTCACAAAAACAAGCAAGGCAATTCCTTTCTGTCCCCTTTCCTGCATCCCCAAGGGTCAATCATTGTTAGATGCTCTGATGTTGTTGAATGCGTTTTGGAAAACAGAGAACTCTTTTTAACTTTTTTTTGTTGTACAGTTTCCGGAAATAAATTGTCGTAAATTTGGATTTTAACCAAGTCAGAATACAACATACCCATAGTTGCTTGCAAAACCATGAACGTAGGTGGGTGCGGACACATATGATCCCTAAGAAAGCATCTCCCATGAAAACCAGGATTTTGGCCAAATGCAATTGCAATCCTAGGCATCCTACAATCGTACCGATGTCTACTAAAACCAACAGGCGAGTGCTCCGCAACAGCAGCAGCAGTGATGATTGCTACTAAAAAATTTATATGTAATGTAATTCGTAAGCATGGGAAGAAGCATTGATCGAGCTTACTTTTGTTTCCTATATCTAACGGGAGGAGGAGAAGATGTACATATCTAGTCTTTATACGCTGGATTTCTAAGTAATTATATTCTAGTTGACACTTCTTAAATCATCCACTGTGGACTCAGAATGCTCTCATCAAGATACGCAAGCTGCCATTGACTCCAAATGACGGGCAAGACTTGCCACCTGAAGAAAGTGACTCCCTTGACAGTGGATGACCATTTGCCAATACTTAAGAGATGCCATGACTGATTATGCAGATAGCAAATACTATAATGCAGGTGCAGAAAGATGCAATTTGAAAATGAAGTTAAAAAAGTCTTAAGAGACTCTCTCACATGGACAGAGGGAGTAGTAGCTTCCACGCCCACTCCCGCTATTATGCATATCATTCATTCTTTTCATATCTTTTGATCTTTGTTTTGGAAACTGAGGAAATAAATATTGGTATCAGATTGAAACTTTATGGGAAAACAATAATAAACTTTGTCTTTCATGGACTTTTTGCTTTTCATGATGCAGGCTCATGAACTTGTTTAGAATCCTGTCGTTTCTGTCATTTTCCAACTTTGACTGTACCCCATGATGCATATCGGGTTCCCATATGCGAGAAAAATAAGGAAATGGACTTTTTGCTTTTCATGATGCAGGCTCATGAACTTGTTTAGAATCCTGTCGTTTCTATCATTTTCCAACTTTGACTGTACCCCATGATGCATATCGGGTTCCCATATGCTAGAGAAATAAGGGAATGGACAAACTTTGTGAATACTGCAAAGCTTTGAGGTCGGTTGTTTACTGTACATCAGATGCAGCACATCTTTGCCTTTCCTGTGATGCTAAGGTTCATTCAGCTAATGCTCTTTCCAACCGGCATGCACGAACGCTTGTGTGCGAGTCATGCAGATATAGGCCAGCTTATATCCAATGCTCTGATCATCAGATGTTCATGTGTCGTGGCTGTGATTGCACCCAGCATGACATATCTTCTCAACACCAGAAGCAAATGATTAGTAGTTATATGGGGTGCCCTTCTGCCACGGATCTTGCTGCATTGTGGGGTTTTAACTTGAAGGAATTGGAAGGTGGTACTATTCAAGATCAGTTTGTATACACACCAACTTCGTCCAGGAGCAAAGGTGTGGCCACTTTGGAGATTTCCGCACAATCTTGCACCCAAACTGGAAGCTCCCTTTTAGCATCTGAAGTAGACTATCTTACTTCAGTCTTTGGTCCAGAATTTGATGTGGGATCTAGCAGTCGACATTATAAGGTACATAGGAAAATCTGAGCTGAATATCTGTTGTCATTTTATGCTTTTTGCTAACTTTGGCTGTTCATACTTTGTATTTTGGCAATCCAAACCTGTTCTTCGTTTGCTATTAAGTATTAAGCATTAAGAAGGTGAAAAACTTCTTTGCATGTTGTAGATCTTAACTTCCAGGTGATGATTAATGGAATTTCCAAAGGTCTGTTTCCTTGGGCACGTTTGGGTTATGCTAGGGGCTCCAACCTTGTTCCCAAAAATTATCTCCCAGATGATGTAGCACAAATAGGCTACATGGTATGCATCAGTTTGCCCTAAGTGCTCACTGTTTTTTTGCAACTACCGCTGCCACATCATTTGGGCTGAACTTTTTGGGAACGAGGTGCGGAAGCCTAGCAAGGTAAGTTTCCTTTCGTGGGCAGTATCTAGAATTTGTTCCAACCCTTAGAAGAAGAGTTAATTCCAGACAGATATATGCACGCAGAGCAACTTCAGCTTAACTGGCAGTTAGTTTCCATGTGCAGTGTTTGGATGTGCCACAGGATTTGTCAAGTACATACTTGGGCATACATTGTGGCTGTCAATAAGGTCTAACACAATGTGGCACCCGAGACTTGTTCAAAGGAGGCCAGCTGAGTGGAGAACGTATCTCTCCTCGATAGGAAAAGGGTTGTTGAAGGCACCTTGTTAACCCAGCCTTCATATTCTGTGTCCTGCACTCCTACTCCTCCTCGACATATGGACAAGAAAGATTGAGAAATGTCTCTGAGATAATTTCATTAATTGGTGGGCCGAGAGAGGGCTTGGTAGATTATATTCCGAGTGATAAATGGAAGTCTTCTAATTAGCATGAACATTGTCAAACAAAGGTATACGAAATTGGCTATCAAGGTATGCTCTAGCCCGGAGCTCTTAATGTCAGAGTGTAGTTGCTAAGGATTGGTAGCAACCCTTGCCCTGTGTTGTGGTTGACTAGAGACATCGTAGCTCCACATGGGATGGATTAATGCACAACTAGAAAGGATGCCTCGTATTCTCCAGTTATCAACTGTCCGCATGGAGTGTGGCGGGGTGATGCACCCCTAGAAATGCGATACCAAATGTCATTTCCTCCCAATAATGATGCTTTGATGTTGGAGTATGTAAGTCTCGCGCTGGGGGAATATATGTGAAATGGAGGCATTTCCAACATTGGAGCTGAACTTGCTGATACCACGTAGCCCTCCTATCAGATATTGGTAGGACTCAATTGGATATTATACTAAACAAGCAACAAGCTTTCTGTCGTTAATTAGTATGAAGCTCTTACAGTCCTGTTCAACAAGCCTAAACAAAATCTCACGCCCAGCTACAAAAAACAAACAACTAAGTTCCTGTAACCACTTAGAAGATAAGCTCATTCATGGAAGAAGGTAACCATTATCTCCAGCAGCCAAGTTCCTTAATGTGGTTGTCACCAAAGAGGTATGTGGAGCACAGAAGCCTCTTCAAAGATTCTGCACTTTGATAGCAGCTCTTCAGGCTATTCTTGGCAATATATGGTGCAGACAGCATTCTCATAACTAAAAATGCATATGTAAAGTGGCAGAGAGAACATCACTTGTTAGGTTTTGCACTTTGATTTTGACCAAAGATTTATGGTCCTTGTTGCTGCCTAATCCTTAAATGAGTTCTGCTATACCATGGTCTTTGGATGCTTGTTGGAATGTTGGAAAGTGAGTTCAGTCCACTAGTGACACTGGAGCATTCCGGAGTTGTTCAAACTTTATGAGAATTGGATGTCTAGCGAAATTCATTGGTGTGATCAAATCCTAGTCGCTAAAATGGTCATAGTCAACATCGGATAAATAAAGAAATTGTGCCATGCTAACGACTGATACTAGCTTGAAACCCTAAGGACCGCTTCAAGTTGTCTTCCAACTTTTCATGCTTTCAACATCATAACGATCATCATGTAAGCCTTTTGCCCCAATCGAGTTGGGGTCGGCTGTATGAAAGTTTCTTCCATTCTCCCCTATCTATGCCCATGCTCTCTGGTAAGTTCCTAGCGCTAGCAATCATGTCTTTCCCCACTACATGTCCCCATGTTCTCGGTCTACCTCAACCCCATCAACTTGGCATAAATCACTGCTTATTTGGGAGATCTAAATTCCAATGTTAAAGGCGGTCAAACCATCTCAAGAAACATCCCCTTCTCTCGTCTTCAATTGATTCTAGCCCCACCTTCGTGCGGACATTCCTTGTCTGGCCACTCATCCACCTAAGCATTTGCATTTTTACTGCATTTGTTTTCTGTGTATGATGTTTCTAAACTTCTGAACCAAGCAACATTTTCTTCCATTAAAATACTTCAATTGCTTTCCCTACAAAAACTTACAATGTTTGTCAGCTTTATTTTGCAGGAATTTTACACAGGTAAACAGCAGCAGAAGACTTGCTTTATTGTGCAACAGATTCTTGACTTTAAACGGCTTCAGCTCACTGAAGGATGCAACAATAAATATGCCCAAGAAAAGACTGAAATATCTTCATGTAAACATGATACTACATGGGAGCTTGAGAGAAACCTTGATCAGAGGTTGCGGCATTCCCTTGGTTTTGGCGCTTCTCTTCAGCAAACGGATAGTCAAGACCTTGATGTTCAGTCTTCACCGTTGCCATTGTCACAACTAGATGACTTAAGCTCTTCCTCAATTATTGGAAGCCATTTACACGGAGACTCCTTTTGGCCGTCCAGTAGTCCGGATCGTAGTGGCCAGGTTAGATCATAAAATTGCTAGATTGTGGATTGCATTTCATGATTTCCTCATACTCTTTTCTCTTGTTGTCACATCTGAATGAAGACATACATATCTTGCTTATAAGTGTACATATCTATCTGCATTCTCTTGTCCTAAATCAGGGGATTCGTCTGTCAGCTAAAGGATCTGGTATTGATAAGTTCAGAGCTCATCAATTTTGCCTTTTGTGCTCGCTTCATTTTGTAATCCCCTAAAAGGTGAAACACTGAAGCGCCTATTAACTGATATGGTGCAATAGTTTGCTTCTAAAACTAGTTTGAGTTTGCTTGAAATCCTTTAGGCTGATAGTAAGATTGGTAGACCTCTCCTCCTACTTGGTCTTCTTCTTGTTGCTTCTGCTTTTAGAGGACCCTTTCCATCTATCCAGTTGATATTAAGAAAAAAAAGGACTGCTTGACAAATGTATACTCCTTAATCAGTTTACACAATTGTAAGGGTATTCATGTGCACAGTTACACATGTTGCATCAAAACCAACTAGTTGTCAACAATAATGAGGATCATTGTTTCACAATGTTAATGCTATATCAGTTGGTGATCACAAATGTTGAGCTGCGCCGATGCACACTTCTAAGAGTTAATATGGCTATAAGCACAGAAGTATTTTCTGTCATTTAAGTGCAAAACATACGAGTCATTTTGGGGGCATTTTCAACTACTGGGGCTGGGGTTACTGCATTTAGAATTTCTGCTAGAGTCTATTGAGCCATACATTAAACAACTAGGGCTTTTTTTTTTTTTTTGGAGGGGGAGGGGGGGGGGTAGGGTGGTGGCGCTCACTTAATCTACTCTCTTGCTGTTCATTTCATCTAGCAGAGGGAGAGAGACAGAGAGTGTAAGGTATGTAAATATATTGTTGGAGACAAAGGATCACTCAAACTCATATATTCACTAATATGAGGAGGACATGGAGAGAACTTGAAGAGAACACTTTCATTCCACTTCATTAAAATGGTTGAGGTACATGAGCTTATATAATGTCTAAAAGCAACTCCCAAACTTACAATAACCATACCACTCACCCCACTATCTACACAATTACTAGACCACTACTCATCTTCATAACCATGCTAATAATGCATTTGTAACATATGCACCACTAACATATTATTAGCACCCCACTAACATATTAGTAACACCCACTAACACATGACTAATGACCACTAACATGCCATTAACACACTAACTTAATTAGAAACATGTGACTAAAAAGATCATGATTATTATTATTTCAACATATATAACACATGAACTGATGCATGTGCAGATTTTTTATGTAATACATTAAAGTATTACACAAATCCAAAATTATCTTACTTCAACTATGCAGCTTTGGTCTAAAAATATGCAAGACCTTGGTGTTTGTGAAGAACTAGATTGCTTGGATGACTTGAAAATACCTGATGTTGATTTGACATTTCGGAACTTTGAGGAACTCTTTCGAGGTGAGCAAGATCCACCTGAAGCACTGCATGATGATAAGGATACGATATTTTCCTTAATGGAGAAGGATGCATCTTTTGGTAGATCAGACAATGGCTATACACGAGCAGTGAAGGTCTGAATAATTGCTTTTTTCATACAACTTGCAACCATACTATCTTATCATTAAAAGACTTGCTTTTTGTTACTGTTGGTGTGTACAAATGTTTCTTGAATATCGGAACATGATTAGCAATATAGTGTAACTCAAATCAGTATATACAGGAGTTGTATCATCGATACAACTAGGCCCATCTTCAATACTTAATATGACCAGAGAGAAGGATCTTTGGTAGTTGCTGCATCTAGTTTCATGCAGAGACTGGCATTACCAGAAAGAAGTTCTAGTAATTTCTTAAGATCTTTTTAAAGGGAACTGTGCCTCTTGGAGTCTTGTCTAGATAGTCTATAACAAGAAAATTAGTTGTCGGAATCCCAACGGTGATTCGGAGAAGAGCTTTGAGAAGGAGCAAGAGAAGGGAGGGTGGGAAATACCCTTTTGAATCAAAGGACGTGATACTCTAAACTACCCAATCTCAATACATTCTGCATCATAAGATTTACATCTAGCATAAAATTCTCCTTGGGTATGATAGGAACTCCGTTACTTTCCTTCACAAGTTGAAAATTAAAAGTAAATCTTCTCAATTTTTTTTGAAGATTAATAATTTTCAGAAAAACTAGCAATGGGAATGTTTGTACCAACTGATTTTGTTAGGGTGGTTAGGATCATTGATATCATGTCTGAGTTTGCACTATATGGATTTGCTTCTTGCTGATTGACTAAAATTCTTTGTTCTTTTGTTTCTGTTCTTTTGTGTTATACCTTGGTTTCACTGTCTGATTCTCTGCTTCCTTACCATTTTGAAGTAGCATCTCGAGTTTCCTTCTTGTGGTCAAGATTGATGCCAAATCTGCTTAAATCCTAGTTATTTAATGTGTAAATCAGCAGCATTCATGGTTCTTAGTATAATAGCACAATCTTTAGAAGTCTGGTGACAAATGACCAACTGTGTTGCTCGATCTATCTCCATAACTTTAAGCTTATTGGCTTTAATAATGTTAAAATTAGTTCCATAAGAAACCTTTCAAAGTTGTGCATGTATTTGCTGTTGCAATCTGTCTTTAGGTAAGAGGTCTGACCAGGGAATTCGCTCCAGCAACTTTTCCTTGTAGCTGGGTGTACTATGTATTAGAAACCCTAGCTAGGTTATTGCTTAGCCTTTCAAGTTGGTTCTGAATGAGCATCTCAGCAGCATTGGTGACGTGGAGCTTTTCTTTTGAGCATTGACTGGTAAAGCACAACCAAGTGTGTGTACATTGACCTTAATTAAATATATAGGAAAATAAAAACTTTAAACAATACTTAATTCCGTCTATCTGATCCCAAGTTCAAAGGTTGCAGACACATAATGTAAGTTCCCACCAGAGTAGTAATTGAAAGATCTACCCAGTTGTTGTGGACAGAGCTTGTTGACAATCCAAAAGAGCCAACAAATCTGGTTGGCTGTGTGCCCATGCCAAAACCTGGTAGGGACCTGGGCTCACCTTTGCATTTAAACAATCCCCTCTAAGGACTAAGATCATCAAGCTCCTATTAGCTCTGGATATAACATCAGCATGGCTTTGTAATTCTACGGCAGCTTTGGGCAATACAAAAACCTTTTTTGTGTTTTTCTCCTTCCCTTTCGTCTTTCTATCTCCTTTTTAAAATGGCAGGATATATCAGCAGCTTCATCTGTTTACGTCAGTCAGTCAGCTCATGTAGACAACTATATTGGTACTCCAGGCACAGATACTTACTTGTCCAGAAACCAGGGCTTTCCTCACCCAATGCAACCATCCTATTCGACATTGTCATTCCCAAATTCTCAGCTCAGTGCAGAAAGCAGTGGTACTGATTACTTGGATAGTGCATTTTCACCCATCATTTCAGGCAGCAACTTTCGTGTAATCCACCAAACCAGGACAATGCACCAATAGAAGCTATAGACTATGTGGTGACTAGATATAAAGAGAAGAAGTCTCGGCGGTATGTTTCCACTCCTTCATTGCCTTATCAAGTAAATATCATAGTGCTGATCTTACGTACGAGTAAACTAAGCCGACCACCATTTATCTGATTAGACACATCCGCCTTTGCAAGATATGTTTTATGCCTTTTTGAATTCCTGGTGCATGAAATTATACTGATGGAACCACTTTAAGTACCGCCATTTATCTGATTAGACACATCCTCCTTTGCAAGATATGTTTTATGCCTTTTTGAATTCCTTGTGCATGAAATTATACTGATGGAGCCACTTTAAGTAAATGAAGAAACTAGCTACTTTCACTTTGATAGGTTCTGATATTGTTTAGGTTTCAGTGCTTCATGTACTTTCTCCTTTGATGCCCTTGTGATTTTATCATGCAATTTGGCCTGAATCTAAAGTGCAATCTATAACCTCGGCTCTGATTTTGGTTTCATAAGTGTTTTGATAGATTTCTTGCTTCCCCCTTTTGAGTTTGCGGCGTGGCATCCTTGGTCGAAGCAATAAGGATTTTAGTTTTTATTGATTAAGATGTTTTGGGAAGTCTAAGTACACATCCTGGAGATATTGGATTTGGGGACATTCTTTCATGAGCAATATGCTCATTTGTTTGTTGATAGCATAACCTGGTTTTCAGTCTTTTGACCTTTTCAGATCGAATTTTTATAACTACCTGGCATTGCTTCCATTAGTGTACTAATATGTTGTATACAACACTAGGGTTAGTACAGTAATATTATGCTCCTAGAGTAAGTTTACACCTTGTAACATTATAAATAGGGTTTTTCTCTTGAATCACATTCAGATTGGAATACACCAAGACAGTTTTCCTTCTCCAATTTATCATCTTCAACATCAACTCAACAATGTACCTGTATAGCCTAGATTATGCTCCTTAAATTCTTTAATCATAAGACATCGTGAAAATTGAAATGCAATACTTACATAAGAAAATTGGTGTCAATGAATGTGATAAACTTCTGTTTTTGAGGAATGCGAGAGTTAATTCTTTCTTGCATAGATTGCCAAGTAGGGAAAGTCTGCGCGTAAGCAAGCATGTTATTATTTGAATGGTTATGCTATGTAATCGCACATCTTATTTTCTTCAACTTTCAGACATGAAAAACAAGTTCTATATTCATCTCGAAAATCTAGAGATGATGCACAGAAGCGGGTAAAAGGTCGTTTCGTGAAGGAACAAAGCACCGCGTCTGACGCCATTGATGTCTCTCGAAGCTATTGAAGTTGCCTGCAATTTTTGCATCCTGCTGCTTTAGATGAATCTCTCTGAGGCAACCAAATCACGTGTTTTCTGGTTATCTGTTGCTTGTAACTGAAGTCCAACACATCGTTTTTCCGCTCCCTAGTATACACCCCATGGTATTCTCCAAACTGGCTCTTACAGTGTTTTCTTTCTCTTGTAGTGTTGATGCAGCTACTTTGTATTCTCCATTTTGCACGTTCAAGTTTCATTAAGAAAGCAGAGCTCATTTAACTTATGCATCGGAGAGAAGAAGAAAATAACTATAGCGGCGGGCTCCTGGAGCCTCAATAAGTGCTTCATCTGAACCTGTATGTTCTTCGAGTAGAAGTGCCCCACTAATTTTCTATCACAAAATTTTTTAATTAGTATTGTTTGCGCTTGATTCTGAGACGGTCAAGACTTGATTCAACATTGATTAAACAAGTCAATAGGTGTTTGACAAAATACAAAACTGATTAAATCTAACTTTCAAAAGTTAATTAAAGCATAATCAAAGAAAATGAGGATTATGTATTGTTCTTTTTTTCATAATTACGTTGACCAAGTAAAGTAACAATATACCTCTACTAATTAAAAAGAGCTTTCGCATTTTGTTCAACTACTAAGTTTTAGTTATTATGTCACAATGAAATTGCTTTTATGACTTTATATCCAACCATCATTCATAGCTTAAAGCTAATTTTGCTAAAAATAGCTTAAGGGGATGTTTGGGATTGATTTTGAAGTGGTCAAACACATTTTAAACAATTGGTTAATTGGTAAGATATGCCTCAACCTATGGCACGTTTGCAGATTGATACGCCAACCTACCTAAATAACATTTTTATACATCAATCTATCGCTCGTCTTGCAAATGTTTACCTTACGTCAAACTTATTGAAAAAATTTTGCGGTTTGCATAGTTATACCCCAAACTAGTGAAGAAAAAGTAATCAAATCGTTGGGGGTGTTTTTGGACAAATAATTGGCAGTCAATCTAGTGTGGTGTTGTGTGTGTGGATGGGAAAAGGAGTGGCCGTCGAAGAAGGGGTCTATGGCTGGGTAACGTGGCAGGTGATGTTTGTATGTGCGCGGGGGGGGGGGGGGGTGGCGCTGGTGGTGTGTGATAAGGGTGTGTCTGTGTAGATTGGATGTGGTGGTGGGTTCGGGGGTTTTGTTGGGGGGGGGGGGGAGTGGTTAATAGTTTTTGTATCTGTGTCTGTGTCCAATTGGAAGGGGGTGATTGCTGGGAGAGGGGTTGGTGGTCGGGGAATTTGGTGGGTGTCTATGTCTGTGTTTGTGTGTGCAAGGTATGTGTGGTGGTGGGTTTGCGAAAGGGAGGAACGATACAGTATGCATGTGTGTTTTGTCAGGGAAGGGGGTGGTGGTTCTCGGTTTTTAGGCATACCTGTGTCGTTGCAAAATTATCCCCTTATATTTTGGTTGCATATTTATACCCTAAGTGAACCGATCAGAATATCCTCCCACTTAATGGAAAAACTGAATGGGGTTATCCCTCAAAATTGTGCAATAGGTTGATGTATATAGATGCTATTTTGGTAGGTTGGTGTGTTAATTTGCAAACGTGTCATATGTTGAGATATATTTAGTCAATTAGCCCTCAATAATGTAAAACAAGTTTGTTGAATGTTTGGCAAAAAATGAAAACAACCCCTCAAAAACAGAATAAAGTGTTTAAAATCATAAATACCACTTCTACCTTGTTGGTTTAAAACACTTTTTGAAAAACACGTTTGACGAAAAGAAAAGTAGTAAATTATCCTTACATTAATTACAAAAGGATATGGTTTAATTGACTAAATATTCCCTACATATGACATGCTTGTCGATTACCACGCTAACCTACCAAAATAGTAGTTTTTTACATCAACCTATGACATGATTTTGGGAGGTACCCCCGCGTTAGTTTCTCGGTTAAGGGTTCTGGTCAGTTCAATTATTTTCAGAGTATAAACATGGATCTCAACCAAAATGTAGGGGATAGTTTTTTGATAGAACATGTATACTTAAAACAAGTGGAAAGATTAAACCACTGCCCCTTTCCCCGGCCACCATCCCCTTCCGCGCGCGCGCTTGCACACACACTGCCAATCCCCTTACGTCGAATTCACCACCACACCCGCCATGCTCACACACACACACACACACACAATGTTCCCTGGCCACTACCCCTTCCCCGGCCACGTAAACACAGACAACGCACCCAACACACATAGCCATCACCCATAGGGATGGTAATTTGATCCGCAACAGGCGGATATTCGACCCGTCCAGATCCTATAAGAGCGTTTTTTTTTACTCTGGCCGAGTTATAGGGCGGGTATGGTATTTAAAATTAAAACCCGCACCCGGATTTGATATTTAGTCTGACCGTCCCGCTATCCGACTCACCCCGCCCTGCTTTTTATATGTTTTATATTTAGCTTTTTACCTAACCTAAATCTGTGCAATCCCAGCCATCCATCTTCATAGTATAAAAGATGACAAAACCCTACCAACACAATCTCTTTCTCTGCCTCTTTTCTATCTTCAGCCGCCACATCTTCTCTCTTTTCTCTACTTTGGTGCGCCGCATGGTCACAGCCTCCACGGACTAACCAGCACAGTTGCATCCTCTCTGCGCCGACGGTCACCACACTTATCTCCGCCAGTCACTTACCCATCTCCACCATGTGAAACCTCCAGTCCGCCGCCGAAGCACGTCCGCCTCTGATTGCTGCAGCAATGTATCGAACGCTTCCTTCGCCGATCGCGTCGTTGCCGCTTATTTGTGACATCGCAAATAATAAAATTTTGTACAAATTGTTCTCATATACTGTGTTAACGATTGCCATCGAATTTTTTTTTCCCTTGGTGGCCATGGATGGCTGTTTTGAGCTTTTGGGGTGGTCTGAATTTGAGCTTTTGGTGGGTGATTGCGTGGTGGTAGTATTTGACTGTTTCAGCGTGGTTTACGGGGATGTAAATTGCCTAGTTTACAGAGAGCAGATCTCAGGGCAGGGCAGGGCGGAGTCGGGATTTTGTTCTCATATACTGTGTTAACGATTGCCATCGAATTCTTTTTTTTTCCCTTGGTGGCCATGGATGGCTGTTTTGAGCTTTTGGGGTGGTCTGAATTTGAGCTTTTGGTGGGTTGCTGGGTGATTGCGTGGTGGTAGTATTTGACTGTTTCAGCGTGGTTTACGGGGATGTAAATTGCCTAGTTTACAGAGAGCAGATCTCAGGGCAGGGCGGAGTCGGGATTTTTTTAGTCCGTCGGATCGGGGATGGTATTCCCATCCCTTGGCCCGATGGCTAGCCGTGGCGGAGCTGGAGTCACGTATTTGAGCAGCGGGGCAGGTACGGATTTTATAAGATCCACATCCGATCTGCCTCATTGCCATCCCTAATCACCAACAACTTTCTCGACCATGTAAACAAAGACACACTCACACACATGCACAAACATATAGCCATCACCCACCACGTTCCTCGGCCACCAAACCTTTCCGTGTTGGCTGCACACTTTCCCAACCACAAACAAACACATTGTTGATCCCCTCTCACCTCGATCCCACCGCCACACCCACTATACAGATAGAAAAATAGACAAAAACACACACACACACACACCTGTCACCGACGACATTTCTTGGGTAACAGCCCCTTCCTTGGTAACCACCCGCTTCCCTAGCCACACACACATACCAACATTGTTGATCCCCCTCCCTCTTACCCCAAACCCATCGCCACTCCCACCTGTACACACACACAAAGAGACACATACTCATCACCCACCAGCTTCCTCAGCCACTGGCCCCTTACTCTGCAGCAGACCTATTTGCTCAACCAGTCTGCCCTCCAAAACACGTAACTTGCAATTTGAGCAATTCACACACACAAAGACACTAATTTGGGGTATAATATGCAAACCTTATAATTTTTCGATAAGGGGACGAAAAGTAAACATATGTAAGACGTGGCATAGGTTGATGTATGAGAATGCTATTTTAGTATGTTGGGTTATATCAGAGCTCACTATTCACTAATGCATGCATCCAAGAAGAAGGGAGGGGAAGAGAACTATTCAGTAATGCTTTCATACATAAAGAAGGGAGGGAAAGAGGGAGATATTCATACACAATTTAATCTTAACACTTTACACTTCTTTCAAACTTAGGTAGTGTTTGACAAAGTAATTGTTTTCAGTTTTTTCTCCAGTTTTATAAACTAGAGAAAAAAAAAACATGTTTGACAAACAGTTTTCATTTTCTTTTCCTTCAGTTTTTAAAAACGAGTTATTTTTGAGAACTCCATTTTTGGAGTTTTGAGTTTTGGTTTTTCTTTTGAGATCTAACCATCAACTACATTAGAAGTAATTTGCGTCCACATTTTTTAAAACTCATTTTATTTCATCACTTTCACCGCTACCACTACTTACTCCTTAAGCCCTCACCACCACTACCACCATCAGACAACTACCGTCACCACCCAGCTGCCACCCCAACCACCCCACCTTCGTCACCCTATTGTCCCGTGCCCCACAGATCTGCCCCATCGTCACCACCCTATCGCTGTCACACCAACAGATCTCTTACATTGTCGCCACAATCCCACCATTACCACTGGCAGATATGCTTCACTGTCGCCACTGCCATCACCACCGCAAGAATCTGTTCCACCATCGCATGATCCTACCATCGCACGAATCTCTATCTTGGTTAATCAAGATTAAGAGAGTCGAGCTCGAAACATCTGGCCAACCGGAGGGAAAAAAGATAGAAGAAAGGAGAAGTGGAGAGCACCGCTGGCATAAAACTCATCACCGTCGCTGACCTTTGCCGAGCCGTAAGCATCTTCTCGTCGCTTTCTCCTTTGTTATCTGTCTATCTTTTCCTTCGATCACTGTCTTCTTCTCTTTCGATCTTTGTCTCTTTTTTCCTTCGATACATGTCTCTCTTTCACTTTTCCATTCTTCATTTCTTTAGATTTTCTTCCTACTGAGCAATTAATTCCTAAATATTTTATTTTTGAATCTTTTAGACCTAGGTTTAATTATTGTACCTTTGTAATTCCTTTTATTCTCAAGCTCTGGTTTTTGGGTAACAATAACTTCGTCGTGGTTTTGGCGATTGGTCATGATGGGTGGTGGTTATTGGCTATGGGCGGTGGTGATACTGTGGCATGATGGTGTTGGTTGGTGATAATGAAAACTTGTGTTTTGGGAAAAAAGGAAAATAAAATCCTCCTAAAAGAAACAAAAACTGAAAAAAAAAAAAACATAACAAAACTGATTTATCAAACGTTTACTTTTTTCTTTTTCTTTCAAAACAAAAACCACAACTAGTTTTTTGCTGTTTTGGTTTATGTTTTTTTGAAAACCAAAACTAAAAATTACAATGTTGTCAAAGAGGCTCTAAGTTATTCTGAGTTGGATTTTTTCACTAATCACTCTCATAAACATTAAAGGGGATGATGATACAAATGGTAAGAAAATTAAGCACTATGTATAGCTTGTTTATAAGATATAGACAACTTTGCATGTATTAAACAATAACGGATACCCTTGTTGGTCATTTTCTCACAGTAAAATTATTTTCAGTGGTTTTTGTCCAAACACGTTTCACGTATTTCAACATGAGTTTTCACAACTTTTGTCAAAAATTTACTGCATAATTTTGACTAAAAGTTTTTTTTTCCTTTTCAGTCTAAAAACTGGTTTTGATAGTTGAATAATATTTAATCTGAAATCTTATTGTGAGAATTAATATCATACAAGCTCTTAACGTGCATCCGTTTAGTGTAAATCAATAACGGCAAAGGAATTATGACTTTTGTGAACCAAATGTACAATTACAAAGAAGAAAGCTAAAATCTTGCAAAGGCAGAAATGTTGAGATAAAATTTACCTTCTTTTCCCATAAGATGAATAGACGGATCAGATTTTACCTTTTTTCGCAACAAATGACATGCGATAAACAATGAATCCATAACAACACAATCGTTGTCAAAAAATTTTCATTCTGGCTCTTCATGCATTAGATTTTTTGCCATTTACACGCATGCAAGTATATGCATAACTAGAAATCCGTGTACGGCCAGCCTACGACGAAAATGAGAAGGGTTTTCGCTTTCGCAATTCAAGTCAGATAGAGAATCTGTTAATTGCTCAACAACTTTTTCTTATTTTAGAGGCTCACTGACTTTAACAACCATGACATAACAAGGAAAGGGTAAGCAGTGGGCAAATGTGGGATCAGGGTTTCACCAAACATGTCTGGATATTGAAAGGAGAACTAGATAAATTAAAGAAGCTGGTAGTTATAAGTTGTAATGCAGAAGCAAACTCCCCCCAAAACACATGATGGTTCCCATGTTAGGCAGCATTAACTTGTCTTAATCTTACTTCATGACCCAGGAAATTGAATACCCAATAAGCCATCAATGCACTCTTCAGTAAGCTTTGGATCCACGCTACACAAGGCAATCAAACTGGCCATTCTAACTGCCATCTCTGTGCATGTCATCCTGCCGCAAACCCTCTCTACCACTCGATCGATCGTGTGTTCTTCAGTCGAGGAACTTGCAAATTGGACTAAAAAAATGAACCAAAAGTATGGGAGTTGAGGGCATGATAGTAACGCTGCCTATTCTTAATCATTTTGGCTTTGGATGTGTACATATAAGAACATTGTGCTAGCTAGCTAGCTAGCATGTCATAATTTCTGAAACAAAGGTTGTATAAGTTAATGTTGGTTTCCACGGTCGATAATATTTGGATTGAGCGCGATTATAGTGTTTGGCGTTAATGTTTCCGTCTTAGGATGAGTGAAGTAGAATGTTTTGGACCTGATGAAAGCAACAGCTACATTGTAAAAGAGATTTATTTGTGCTTGATCGATAAATTTATAGACCTTCTGCCAAAAGAAGTATTTCTAATTTCACTCTGATATATTATGACCTGATTAAACTAGCACTATTATGATGAAACTCTTTTGTAACTTTAAATAGTACATCTTCATCATATAGTTACCTCGGTTTAAAGAAAAAGCTGATCAAGGTCATCGTTGAAAAGTTCTCAATATTAGTGTTGGCAAATAACAGCTCTACCCCACTACGATTAAAACTTCTTCTTCGTTCAAATTACTCAAACTGCTCAACTCGAATATCCAACCGACAATATTTGTACTTCATTTCTATACTGTTCTCTCTTGATCTTCATTTTTACTGTAGACTCATTTCCCGTTGATGTACTTTTTATTATTTATATCGATTGGATTTAAATATACTTTTGTTAATTGCATCCCGTGTTAGTTTGCATAATTTTCCCCCAGGCAGTCTCCTTCATATGCATGTGAATATTAAACAATACTTGTAATTTACAACTGACCTTTCCCGCCAAAACCAAGCGCTGTACGTTTTTTCGTGTGTAGATTGTATTTGCCCAAGAAAAAGCAGAGGATCAAAACCCCATAATCCGGTGGGTCCCCACCATCAGCTCCTAACGAACTGTAAGCAAGTTTTGAGAAAATGACTCCAATACCCCTAAAGTACGCAAGATCTCGGGCTAATCCGAGGGTAATAAAGTAATTTGATGATCTAATTCTGTTTTTTAGTTTCCCCCAATCAAAAATTTTCAGATGAGTTCACCTTGCAAGAAACATGTAGAAGTGGCATTTTCCCTCCTTTCTCTCACTACAAACTCCGCTCTGTTTCTCTCTCTAGATCTACATTTCTCTCTCTTTAGAAGCACGAAGAAAGCCACAATGGAGAACGCCTGATAACGAGAAAATCTGCTCCTTCTATTGCTCGTTAATGGTAATCGTCATCAATCTATAAGTTTTTTTTTTGTGATCAGTGTGATATTTATTCAATCGATTGGAGGCTTGTATGCATGTAGAAGTTCCTTATCTGATTTTGATTTTGGTGAAAGTTTGATTATTATTGTCTAGTCTGATCGGTTTCGCTTTCATGTTCTTATCGCCAGATGTGTCAGTTGTTTATCCCAAGCTGCAAATTTAACTGTGTTCTTACCTGGAAATTCTCCGAAGTCTGTTCAATCTGATTTTTGTGAATAAATTAAGTATTTATAATTTATCCCAATTATGACTTAAATTGAACCTGTTCTTCAGGTGCTGCTTCGATTCATGTATTTTTCGGAAAACAAACGAGAAAATTAGCAGGTGTGCGTGCGTGTGAATTTCTGTTGCCTTTATGTTATTCAGAGAACATATGACAGCTATGTGACGTTCTGTTTTTTATAGAAGAAAGTAACAAAAAAATTTAGCAGAGGATGAGGATGATGATGATGTGTGTGTGTGTGTGTGTGTGTGTGTGTGTGTGTGTGTGTGTGATGTTCTTCTTCAGAACTTCATACAAAATTTCAGAAAATTAGCAGATGATGTGTGCGTGTGAATAACTTCAGCGAATGTTCTTTGTGTGTGAAATACGGTTTCATTTAGTGCGAATTTCGTTGAAGATACGATAAAGTTATCAAATGTGTGCTTCTTGTGTGTCTCTGTGTGTGTAAATCTGCTTTAAAGCAAATTTTAGATACGTCTATTTCTTTTTTTTTGTGTGTGTGTGTGTGTGTGAATTTTTGCTTCATTTAAGTGCAAATTCCTTAGAATAGAAAACAAATTTAGCAAATGTGTGCACGCGCGCAAGTATCTGTTTCATTTGTTTACTGCAAATTTCAGAGGGGTGTTTAAGTGTGTGTGCGCGCGCGGGGGTTTTCATATAAGTAATGGTAAATTGAGGATTACATCGACGTAGATGTTGGCATATCTTGTACAATTTGTAATTCTTGTATAAGATGTGCGAACATCGACGTCAATTTGAACCTCAATTTAGCAAACTTGTGTTTTTCACGTGTGTATCTGTGCGTGCATGAATTTGTTTTATTTAATGCATATGTGAGATGTTTGCGTTTGCTTTTGTGTGTGTGTTTCAATGTTGGTGGTGGAGTGGTGGCGAACTGAGGGTCAAAATGACGCAGATGTTAACGTTTGCGCTATTTTTTGTACAGGAAATGCAGAGAAACATGTCAACCGGCCATGGCGGCCTCACCACCAACCGTGCCACCTCACCCTTCCCCGACCAACTAGAGGCCTACCCTCTCACCTCCCTCTACTCCATCTTCCCACCCCTCCACCCCCTCACACCGCCTTCACATCAACCCACCACCAGCACCACCACAAACCCCATCGACTACCACCACGATACCACTACCACCCCCCTCGACTACCACCACCAGAACCAACTACGCACCCACTTGTTCGGCCTACAACAAACCCTCATTGACCGCCGCCGCGCATGGTGCCTCTCCCGCCTCCGCCAGTCCGCCAAGGAAGCCGAGTCCCTCCGCCAGGAGAACATCAACCTCCAGATCGCCAATCTCGAGCTCAACAAGCAATTGAGCCTCTTACTCCAGTCCTCCCTCCAGAATAACCCTCATGCGATGCCGTTTTCGCCGACGCCTCTGTCATCGGTGATTGGTAGTTTTCGTGGGATGGGGATTGGAGAGAGGGCGGCAGTGGGAGGGAGAGACGCAGCGTGGGATGAGGAGGAGAGTCCGGTGAGCGAGGTGGAGAATGACCCAGTGGAGGAGGTTGACCTGAACCGGGTCTCGCTGCCTAAGAGCATTTCCGTCCGGTCCAATGGGTTCCTGAATGCGGCAGGTCAAGGCGGTGAGACCAGTGGGGATCGGGCTCGGGGGCAGAGCAAGATCAAAACTGCTAATAAGGCGCCGGTAAGAATTAATGCCTACAGTCTTCAGTTAATTTACCATAACGTGCAAGGAAGTCACGTTTGACATATTTGTCACTGACTCTACTTGAACTGCATAGCATATGGTCTAATTGGCACTATTGTGATCAATGTCTCAAGGATATAACTCTTGACCACCATACGCGTAGGTGTGAGTATGCGTCTTTGCGTATACTGTTAGATTTAGATGCCAGTGGCAGATCAGTTTTGAAAATACACCAAAGCATAATAAGATATATCCAAGAGATGTCACCCAATAAGCATTAGGATTTGCGTGACTGTAAGTGATGATATGCACGGCATTATTACATCTGATTTCTGAATTCTGCACAAGGCTTACTGAGTATTTGCTAGTACCAGCATACATGTTTGAAGCCATCATACATTCATACCAAGACAATGCAAGAAGGATATTAATATGATCATACAGAATTTGCAGTTTTTGATTAGCATAATTACGAGTGGGAGGTACAAGCAAATTGTTATTTCCTGCCTCGGTGACATGGATTTGTCCATTAATTTGCTGTATGATAACACTCTGCTGTTGAATTCAGCATTGTCATATAGATTTATTCTCCTTTCAGCAATTAATGTGCGTGTTTCTGAGGATGTGCGTGTTCACACAGAATTTGCAGTTTCTATTAGCATAACAATGAGCTTGACGTGCAAGAAAATAGTTGCTACCTGCTTTGTTGACAGGGATTCAGAGCGTAACGTCAATTTTATCTTGATTTAGCCTTCTCTTCTAGGTATTCAGTGTTAGTTCACTAATTTATATCTCCTTTGAGAGAGTAGCTTACTCTGAACTACTTCCTATTATACATCTGTTGCTAGTCTTGACTTTGTGATGATAAATAATGGAGCAAATGCTACATGCAATTGTGAATTCTATACAAGGCAGAATGAGAATTAGGCTAGTAGCAATGCTTACATGTTTGAAGCCATCACATTCCAAAGAAAAAAGCACATGGATATATGATCACGAATGATCTCCAGTTTTGGGTTTGCATAAACTTGAGCATGACATGCAAGAAAATTGTTGCCTCTTTTGGTGACATTGTCAATATCTTACGAATCAGTTTTTAGGTATTCAGCAATCCGTGAACATATTCTTGACTACCTTCTACTGCTTATATTTTGCTTGCTTTAGTTTGTGGACTAATCTGGAAACTGGAACGACGATGGTGCAGCAAAAGGTGTATGTTGGTGGAGGAAAGAAAGAGCCAGTTGAGCTGCAGGTGTACGACCAGGGGATGTCAAAGACTGAGCTGTGCAACAAATGGCAGCAGATTGGGGAGTGCCCATATGGAGACAACTGCCAGTTTGCTCATGGCATCGAGCAGCTCCGCCCAGTGATCCGCCACCCACGCTACAAGACTGAGGTGTGCCGCATGGTCCTTGCTGGTGATCACTGCCCTTATGGCCACCGCTGCCACTTCCGCCACACCCTCACTGAACAGGAGAGACTCTTGGGGCAAGTGAAGCCCACATCACTTAAGCTGCCGCGGTAAACTCCGTCACCACCCAATTAAATGTGGAAAAAGAGTAGTAATTTTGTTAAAAGTAGTGATGTTTATAATGCACAAACTCTGTGGTCATAATACTATCATAGTATCCGTGAATATGCAAAGAAATCTGAACATAAAGGGAGGAATAAAGGCAGAGGTAGGGAGATCAGAACATGAGGCTTCGTAATTCATGGTTCAGAAGTGAGATCTTGAAGAAGTAAATAAAGTGAACTCCGCTGAGAATTTCTGTAATTCTGTAAATACGACGTTAATTCGCTGCGTCTCGATTCTTGATAAGCATTAAAATGGGGGGCAATTGAACCCTGGCTTTGTTACTACTTGGTATGATGAGCATTGCGGGTAGTTTATATGCTACAAATCGGTGCGTTTATCTGAAGTGCTGGTGCTATGACAAATGATATCCTTTTTTTTTTCCTTTCCCGAACCTTCTTTTTGATTTATTAACCTTTTCAACTATGCGTATATCCTTTTCAAGTAATCAAAATTTCAATGTAGCAGTGTATAGTCGTGTACTGAGGACCCGAGGACATTCTTTGTTTTTGGGAATCCCATATTTTGAACTTGGATTGCATGATTCTTAAAGTGTGTCGATATACAATCAGTATCCATATCTATACTATAATTTTTGAAAGAAATGCCAAAAAGTAATACTGAGTAACTGATAACCAAACACGCGTGTTTTTTTTTTAAATCAAAAATAAAAACCCAAAGAGGTTTTAGTTTAATCTTTTGGGAAACAAGAACAAAGAAACCGCTAGGGTTTCAAATGGATCCTTACTTTTCACAATCGACCACCTCATTTAAAGGTTAAACTTTGGGACAACTTTTATAGGGAGTGTTCCCTAATCCACTAAAAATGTTGTCTAGTTGTAAAAAAAATGTTGCGTGATGCCATGCCATTAATTTTGACTGCTTAAGACCGTTAGACAAGAAAGACTGATGTGATAAAAAGAGGGACTAATACGTTAAAAACTTATTTTGTGATATATCCAACGATCTTACTTTTTTTACTATTTGTACGACTACTTCTTATTCCAATATTTTTCTTGAGACCTTTTCATAAAAGTAGAGAATGCTTATCACCTTTTTAAGGTGAATTCTTATATTTCGATTCAGTGGAACATAAAGACTTAACAAAGCAATTGCCAGTTCGCTTGGCTTCAGCTAGGAGTTTTGAGGCGGGACAGCAAAGTTATG